>JAWLRI010000640.1:2024835-2073823 GCA_034781795.1 Crypturellus tataupa
ACAGGGCTGGAGAGATAGACGTTCAGTACATCTCAATTTGCTGTTCATTTAACATGAAACAAGATACAATTTGAAAATCCCCCAGCCATGTGAGAACTCTCAGTAGTATTGGATATGATGAGACCAAACATAGGAGTATCCTGCATAGTCTTAGGACGTTGTAGTACTAAGCTCTTTGCATGATTTGAGACTCGGATAGAGAACCCATGCTGCAGATGTTAAAATTTGGTGCTAGCTTCCCCTTTTATCTCAACTTCCTATGTTTCTCTGGCTTGTTTTGTCACAATATTAAAATCAAACTATAGCCCACAGTCAAATCTGATGGTAACAAATTTTCAGAGTCATAGAATTTCAGATTAATCTTTCCAACCTTTGCACATGATGAGCAAGTCACTGAAAATTAAACTTCAGCATAGATCCTGGCTATATCAATAGAACAAAACCCTTAATTGGTGTTAGTATTTCTTCATCTATAAACTACTCAAATCAAAACTCATCTTCAGAGGCAAATCTGTTGTTTCAGTTCTAAAAAGGGGGCATCCCAGGCACTTAAAAATGTCAAGTGCAATATTATTTTACTAAGTGCACAATTAATTACTTAAGTAAACAGGAGGAAGAATCACAACTGGTATTTACAAATGTTTTACTTAGATCTCATTGAGAGAACCAGTGTAGCATGCACTGTATATTCTAAGTCAAGTAGCCTGATCTACAGCAGTGCGTTGCTGTGGATAGAGACAGTGACTCAGATCCTCAGGTCACGTGCACAGGACCAAATTCTGTGTAAATACAGAGCTACGACACGCACGGAGGCAGATTCAGCTCTTGTTTGCACCTTGTGGGAAGTCAGCTGTGGTGAGTTACACCAGCTGTACAGCTTGTTTCACAAGCAGGAACACCATATTTATGACAGATCTTTACATTTCCCTTTATGACTGCTTTCCTTCATTTAACTGCTGCATTGATGATGAATTTCAAGTTTTAAATGAGATCTCTGGACAAGCGTCTTCTCTGAGTGTATGCTTGTTTAAAGGGGAAGAATTAAGTCCCAAAGGAGCTTACAGAAAGCCCATTTCCAAATTACCCAGAACTCAGTGAAGAACCAATTAGTGTCCCTTTCAGAATTATTATGCTTAAAATAAGCATTTGATGCCCACCAACAGGATGGTGCTGAGAGGACAACATGACGCAGAAGCTCTCATAGCTTCCATAGGCTAGGATGGTTATGCACATCTAAACTGGCTCTACACCAATATACACAGCAAGATGAAAAAAGAGGAAGAATTAGAGATCTCTCTGCAGTTGCAGAGCACTTATTGGGATCACAAATGTGATGTGATAGCTTGCACAACTGGAGTTCTGCAAAAGATTCTCTTCTCTTTAGGAAGGACAAGTAAGCAAGAAAGAATTGCCTTTTATGCAAGAGAAGAGTAAGGGTGCATGGAGCTCTACCCTGACATAGATGATGAGCCAGGTGAGAGTAAGAAGGTAGACCAACATTCATAATGTTGTGGTGGATATCTGCTAAAGACCGCCTGATCGGGGAGACATAGCAGGCCTTTTTAAGTCAAATGCAGGAAGCCTCATATTCACAGGCCCTGGTCCTGTTTGATGCTGTGGAGCCTCCATCCTTGGAGATATTCAAACTCTAACTAGACATAGTCCTGCTTTAGTTACTCCAGCTCTGAGCATGGGGTTGGACTAGATGATCTCCAAAGGTCCTTTTCAACCTCAACTGTTCTGTGAAAAATGTTTCCACAAGACATACAAATAAAGTCAATTGTAAAAATGTCACGGCCCTGTGTATATTTACTAAGGATTTATGTACTCAGGGTTTCCCCTTGATGCTGTCATTAGCTTCTCACCAAAATAAATACAAGTTAAGAAGGAAAACTCATGACTTATAATTAACAGTAATGACTTGTTATAAAACTATATTGCAGAAAACGCTGCAGATAAGTAGAAAATAAAAGCTTCTTTCCTATGCACTTCCAGTGTCTGTCCATAAAGTATATTTTTTTTACATTCACATACATATCTTTACTTTAAAGGCACTGATCTCTGCTTTACAGATCATTTGCTTACAATTGTTGACAAAATCTAGAAACAAGTCTTCCCCGTCTTCCACTTTTACTCATTTTGAGTAAAGAGAAACTCACCCCTGCACTTTTTATACCCTTTCTTTGTTTCTGTCTTCTCTCTTTCACCTTTTTGTTCTTCTCAATGTGCAAATCCCAGCCAGGGGACTCTTGTGATAACTGTAACACATCTGAAAAGAAACCAGCAGCCACAGGTCAATCAGTTCAGTCCAAAGACAGTCATTCCATGTAAAATTTAGTAAAGACGTGCAATTCGTTTTTTTTTTCTCTTTTTTACTGAGGTAGGGGGAAGGCTGAAAGGAGTAAGGATGAATCAAAACTTACGAGGGGAAAGAGTCAAAATCTCTAAGATGTATTTATTGATGTCTAAAAATGCAAAACTACCTGTTTTGATATTCCAATTTCTGACTTAGCCAATTGTACTGAGTATCAAACCATGGTACCTCAGGTAAAGAAAGAGATACAAAATGACTCTAAAGGTCATTACAGTAACAACCTGGTTACAGGTCTATAACAAATACCCTTCTAAAATGAGGACAACTCATCCCAGAACTCTATAGTAACATTTAAGATAAAATTGTTAGGAAGAGTAGAAGTATAAATAAAAATCTGCTAGACCTTGACCATTGTAGTACATACAGTGTTTGTAATTAATCCTCTAATAATTTGAAATCTTCATTGCAGATGTCCACAAGCTATTTATTTTTCCAAACTATTTAACACATTTAAACACCCTTTTACTATCTCCCCTCCCCGCCCCGAAACACTGATATGAATCGCATGGACAAAGTAAACAGAGTACTCTGTTAGTTTCTCTTTTTATAAATGAGCCATAAAATTGTCCATTAATCAGCCTTGCTTCCCTAGGGGCCAGGCTGCATTGTTGAGGTTTCCTTTTCCATTTCTGATCCCTGTTTTGTTGAGGAGATTACAAAAAAAAAAAAGTCACAATGCAGTAACCCCAAAAGAATAGGCTTTTGAAAAACCACGCTCCTCTCCAGAGCCCTTCGACAGGGCTGCAGTTTTGCTCCGAGTGCTGCAGAACTCCAAATTTAAACACTATTTTCATTCTTTATCTTTTAGTAAAATAGCTGTGCTATCATGGCTCCTCCACCGCCCATCCAGAGGACATAGTGTTCCCATCCATTTAAATTACTACAAGTTCTCTTAGAACAACAAAAAGACCCTTTGAGGTCTCCTGGGGTAAGCATCTACAACCAGAGAGATAATGAAACAGAGAGAGAATTTACTGGGAAGCTGGCAGTTCAGAGCTCTGCCTCTTGTTAATTCCCGAGCAAGGTGTCAGTTCTGACAGTGCTTGAATTTATCTGGAGGGCATATCCTTTCAAAACCGGGCAGGAGGAAGCGCACATCTCCTGTACCTGTCACTGCAAGACGCGCCGTCCGCGCGTACGGGGCTGGCTGGTAGCTCAGCCGCGCGCCAGCTCTCTGAAGACCCAGCTCTATGCAGGACACCCAGCAGTGAGTGCACCCGGGAGGGAAAGAGTGAGGAGAGCCACAGCAGCACAAGGCGCAACAGCAAGAAGTCACCCCAGCCCAGGTGCTGCAGGCTTTCTGGTTGCCTTTGATATATTTGTTATGATAAGTCATATGCTCATGGGGAAAACAAATACCTTACAGTAAATAGAAGAGTTGGAAGTTGGTGTAAAATAGCGCTCAACTACAAAATCCACAGACCTATGCGTGTTCAGATGCTTGTAGATCTGGCCTCCAGCTTCCACGGATTTAACTATCACCTGAGAGTCAATACCTTTTTCTTCCACATGCTAGATAACGTAAACTTCTCAACTCTTCCCATCCCTAATTAAAACTCAGACTTTTATGTTGCCTCTTCTGCCTTCCTAGTCTTCCACTGTCACGTGTCTACAGGGAGGCAACATAAGCTCCTTGCAGGAATATATTTTTAGCAGAGCAGCTTATTTAGCATGCAAACCAAATACATAATCAAAGTACCCTTTTTTTTTTTTTTTAAAAGGGAAAGTCATCTCAAGGTTGAGCTAAAAGCCAAACAGCTTTATCTCACCAAAGTCTCAGCTAAGTGCTGCGGTGTAGAGCTGCATGTGTAAGACAAAACTGCTTTCTCCAGTGAGGCTCTGTTGATCTATGATCTAATCTAGGCTCTTTAAATAAGCTTTTGAGTGTGTAACTAAGAACCCCTTTATCTGTTATTAATGTCTCATTTTGTTATCACTGCAAGCAATTTAAATGTAGTAGTCATATTTGATAAATTCCTCCTCAGATTCTTTCTCCCAGAATAATATATGACAATTGTAAAGGATTATTTTTCCTCTCTATTCCTTATGAGCTCAGCAGTACTCTTAATACCACCACCATGCACATAAAACACTGAAATGTCTGGACATGCATGCAATGCGACTCACTCACACCTAGGGAACAAGTTCTCATTCAGAGACTACAGAAGTGTGAGTTTCTTGAATCACTGATTTTATTAGTACAAACATGCTGAACTTTACTAACATACTTTTTGATTTTATTGGCGTACCTTACTTTATAAGTCTTAAAGGCCCTGGCAGTTTTTCCAAGTTTGTTTGAATTGAGCTAGCATTCTGTCTAAACAGAGGGAAAAAAAAAAAAAAAAAAAAAAAAAAAAAAAAAAGGAAAAAAAAAAAAATGACAACAGCATAAAAGGAATTTTTCCTAATATCTCTCATATTAGTCATGGCTGACCTCAGAAAGTACCTGCCACATAACCTGGTTCTTTCCCATGGGTGTTCATTTGTTCTTATCCGAAGCCAAATCTTACCACAGCTCTGATTCCACTTCAGTCTGAGCTGTGGGAAATGTCTTGAATTTTCACATATTGTGAGGGAAGCCCTGTGTCCCGTCTGAAACCTAAAGCAATGCTCATTATGCATATTTGCATTGACTTCTGTGTCACCCAGGAAAACTCTTCTTAAAAGAGAGCAAATAAAGGCTGCTGAGAAACAATTAGCTGCCTTGGGAACAGTACCTGCCAAGTCAGCTCTTAATTCATACATCCAGTTGCCACAGAATTTGATCTACTCAAAGCACATTGCATCTGACTTCTCCTCTTGCCTCCGAGAGCTGCTTAGTTTTTTTCTCTGTACAAAAATATTGTAATAGTTGCATCGCCCCTTTCTAAATCTTCCAGATCTAGGAAAGAAACACATTCCTTTTTATTACTACTGCAATGATATTTAGCTCTGTGGTAAGGAAAATAAATGTATGCGCAAGTTAAGATCATAACTCTATTCTTGCTTAAATAAAAATACCTGATGAAGAATTTTATTCTCTCCTTCAACTGCCTTATATGCAATAGACTTTATCTTACAATTATTCAGTAAGGTTTATGTTGATGAGAATTTTTTGTGCTAGTTCAGAATGCTAAAGCAAGTTTTGACGTCTCTGTTAACAAGGAAGTGCCTCTGGACAATTTCAGTCCAAGCTCCCATTCTTCCCTCCAGCAATTTAGTGCAAAACAGGTTGGGTTGTAGGATTCAGATGCCTTGTGCCAAGACAGTGACCGAAACCAGCTCTAAAGCCAGTTAAACAAAAATAACAGCTGTAGAACATGCAGAATGAAACAAAATCCAGTCCTATGTCTCAGTATTTGCAGGTCAAAACTATCCCAATGTTAACTGGAGTTATTTTAAGGAAACCCATTAGGAAATGGTCTATGAGCTGTAATTCAGCATTTTGTTTTTCCTTTACTAATATTGAAGCAGAGCTACACGTATGTGGGCATACACGTAACCCTATATGTCCATGAAGAAAACGTGGATTCAAAGAGAATACGCATACATCATCAACAAAGACAGCAGAGAGCTTTAAAACTAAAACTAACAGATTTTTTGTTCCCATCCTCCATGGCTACAGCTCTTTATATAGTGTATAACACTTAAGAGGTGTTCTTAGCCCTTACTTCGTAATGCTGAGTGTTATTAATTGCAACATAAATGTTCCTATCACAGTGTAGTGTCCCACCAACATGCAATACACTGAAAACCAGTAAAGAAACGACTAAAACAATAAATTCCTTTAATGCAAGTTACTACATCTGCTGTCTTAAAAATAAATTCCAGCTAATTCCATCCTAATAAACTGAGTAGTAGAGAATATAACGTGGGTCACAGCATGCACTCCTGAAGAAAGCCTTAGTAAAAGGCTCGAGGATATAGCTAATTTCTCATGGTAGTCACCATGGAGTGAATTCTTTACACCACCACTACATTTTCCCTCCTCCTTCTATTTTATAACTGTAAAAAGGCTCCTTCACTGTCCTTTGGCTTCCGGTAACAATTTGAATTTTTTTACGCCTTGCTCTGCTAACTGAGTGCACAACCTTTGCAACGCAGAGGGTCTTGCTAAAAAACATGCCTGAAACCTTCATATCATTTGCATCTCATTTTAAATACATTTACATGGCATTTTAATCACAGAAAATGCAAATGCAGTTATAACTTTTTTCTTTTTTTAAAGAGTTCTTATAAGGCACTCAGCAAAACAATGTGACCTCAGGGCTGAAGAGGAAAAAAAGTATAAGGGAGAAGACTGACAGCATGTCTTGGAAATCCAGCTGATTAATGACTGGCTTCACATACAGTTATTATTTTTTAAGGTTATTTAAGAGCTTGTAGTATTTCGATTTAATCTGCTTTATGACAGAAAAAGTCTGTCTACAAGTACTCACATACAGCGCTCGCACGTATAGCGGATCACACTTAGCAGACTTCTTACTCCGTTCTGGATTGTTGCCACCCGACAGGTTCGTCCTGGGAAGGAGTCACCCCATAACGCCCGGATACTTGCGACGTGCTTGACACATCTCAGACGAGTTCTACTCTTGGATTGCAAAGTTTTGCTGAAAGCATGGGCAAGATACCCTGGCATCTACTGCATATGCTGGCGAGTCACAATCTGGTCAACTTAAGCCTCTTGTTTCCTTGAAATAAATTGGTAAAAGAGAAGGGGTCATAACAAGGAAGTAATAGTGGAAGAACTTTGTAGAGAGAGCTTTGTCCATACCAAAACAATATCTGCCCTACTGGAAGCAAATAAATAAGTACCTAATCATGACGCTAGTACATGCACCTGGTATGCTAGACACAAAGATGATGGTTTTAATATGCAAGCTCCATAAATATTTGCCTCAATCTAGCAAGCAACACTGAGTTGCAATACTTATTTGTAAAATGTTTTGTGATTTCTAGGTGAAAAGTATCTTAAAAACAGCCTGCTGCCAGGGTCACATAACTTTATCTAAAGGCCAAATATCAAAATGTCTCATCTTGGCTTTTAAAAGCAGCTCGAAAGCATAAGGTTTTACATGAACCTCATGGAATATACAGAAACCTCTGAAGAAGACTTTGCAGATACAAATTGCTTTAGAAGAAAAACACCCTTGAAAGTAATGACAATATCTTGACTATTGTTAATACTATATCAATGTGGATAAATATTAGGATAAAACAGCATTTTGAACTATGAAACTTGATAACTGTACTCGCCATCCTGGTTTATTTGTATTTTATACCAGCCTGACTGTACCTTATAAAGAGCATTTATATTTTTCTAAATAAAAATATGAATATAATTTTATAATTACATAAAACAGAAGCAAATAAGAAAATGTGTAAATATCTCTGATTTACAGGAATGTTTATACTGTGAAATTCCTTACAAGAAATGTTGTCCAACAGAAGCCAGATTAAAATCCAAAATACTTTTTTGTTTGTTTAGTGATTAGTAAATAAGAAATAACAATTTGCTGTGTTATTACTATTCTATAAACAGTTTGCAGCGTAGGCTTTGCTGGAGAGGCTAGTGTCCAAAAAAGAGCATTTTAAGATGGATAGAGCAAAATGCAGCTCAGTTTCTCGAGGCTTATAACAAAGATATTATGACCTGGAGGGAAAGGATTTGCAACACAGCAGATTAAGTTCAAAGATTCTGAAAAAAATAAACAGAAAATCACCTGCTTAGTAAAGACATATCAGAATTTCTACAAAAAAAAAAAAAACAAAAATCACAAACTCATAACACTATAAATGAAGAAATAACAAAACAACAACAACAACAACAACAAAGGCAAAACTGTTGCCTTCGGTAGCACTGTGATGACACAAGGACATAAGGCAAGTCACGGTTGTCAGAATTTCTCTTCTTTTCCCCAGGGAATATGAAACATGTCAACTACATGATCACGTGTCTCAAGGAGCAGTATTACTGCTTGGATCAATCATCCTTTTTACCATCTGAATGAGAGGCTAAATTTTCAGGATTCAGCAAAGTCAAAAATGAATTGGTACGTGCACAGCGCAAGATCTGAGAGCATTATCACTCTGAGTGAAAAGGTGGTACTATTCAGGAGAAACACAATTGTCACGAGTTAATTCTGAAAGCTTCACTAAACAAAATTTTCAATAATAACAAAGCAGAAGTAGAGAACTAGATCTTTTCTTATCTTTAACATATTCAGTTGTGAGTTTGTAATTTACAGAATCATATTTCTGAAAAAAACACTGGTTTTATTCTGTTCTTCTGTAGTTCTGAAATTAATAATTTTCCCCAAAATCTAATTTGTTCTTAAGTTATTTTTATGGTTAGCATTATAATATAAGTGTGCCTTCCTCATCCTTTAATTTTGTTCTAATCTGACAATTACCTTAGGAAATGCTATATAAATTATTTCCATCCATTTCTGCAATATGGTCTGGTTCCCTTAGGGATCATCAAACCTCAACCATGGGATAGATTACACCTGAGCTGTGATATAAGTCAACTGTTTTGTAGCAGAAAGAATTAAAATATGTCAACTAAAAAGCCTAAATTCCTTTCACCTACCTTGCTATCTATATGCTCACTCGAAATTTTTTTTTGTACAGAAGTCTGATCATCTTACCATGTTTTCCTTAAAGAACAACAAACATTAGGCTAGTCATAACACAGAATGTTAGTACTGAACTCGAGAAGCTTATGCTGACAAATATCATAAATATATATGACTCCATATGTATATAAACTCAATTTAAAAAAGAAATAAACAAATCTAAAGCCCATTATTAATTATTTTTGGCCTTCCTATATTCTTCCTGGATAAAATAGAGGAAATTATCACCAATAATATTTTAAAGCCATCACTTAATGTTCCATCAAACATCACCACACGTTTCAGTTTCCAAGCATTTCAACAGTTACACAGTTGTTATTTATGGTGCTGGCCACTAGCTTTATAGGCTGATTACCAGAAAGGGAATAGGACCTGGGTGTTTTTTTGGCCTCTGTCTCTTCTAAATGAAAACAAAAATTGGTACAAATAAAAAGGCAAACATTCCCCATGTTTTTGCTTATTTTATATTGTTTTTCTTTCAGGTTCTCATCTATGGAATCTCACTAAAAACATGTCTCTAAGGAGCATCCATTAAGCCAGAACAGACAGATTACTGGTGGCCTTTTGCTTCCTGTTTTTAACCATTTTAATTCTTCTATTATGTCAACCATCAAAATATTCTTTCCATATTTATACACTGGTGTCAGGTCTAATAAAGCCACAGAATACTGAAGTAGAATTTGATTATTTCTTGCTTAACAGCTCTCCATTATAAAGTGCTTAAGTATGTACAGATTCAAAAATAATAGCACTGTAGCACATTTAGCAAATTTTAATTGTAAATAAAAGCGGCAAGTCTTCTCTTCACCTGACAAACAAAAACACATTATATCTATTAAATAAAACCCTTTAACAGCAAGGAATAATTATTCCAATTTAAGGAAACATACCAACACTGCATTTCAACATCAGCAGACAGTCATTAACATGTAAACAAAGTTATAGTCCAAAAAGGCAAAAAAGTCAGATAATTTTTTTTTTAAAAGGAATAGTGTAGTACAAGAAACAAAGCAAAAAGGATGACTTGTGTTTAGTATTGATAAATAATTGAAACAATCATACTATAAATGTTCATTATAAAAAAGGTACCCTTCACTCCTCAGGAAGCATATCCAGCTTGCTATGAGAAATGGATTTTTTTCTTCCTTGTTATGAAGGATGAAAGACCAAAGCATCTGGTGTCCTACACAATCAGTCTGTTCATAATGCTGAAAAGTTGAGCACTTAGAGGTGAAAGTATGTAAGAGGCTTTTCTCTCATTACTTATTTCTGCAGGCCTGTAAAACTGAAAGGATTAAAACTTTAGATCCATTGATTACACGTCTGGGGAAAATCCTGGAACACTGCATTTAGTACCTCTCTTCTTTATAAAGAGAAAGTCACAATGACTTATTCTGTCTACAGAAATAAGAGAATCTTCCAGGAAAATCCTCAAAATGTGAGGCTCAAATCTTAATATAGTCAACTTCTGGATTTCCATTCCGATTGCAAGTAAACAGCAGAGGTGTTAATTGCAAACTACAGTTCACTATAAAGACTCCACACTACAGAGCCCTCAGTACTTAGTTTTTTTGTTTCTCATGAAAGGCACATTTTTTTCAGCTAAAAATTCATTCTCTAACCCCTCCGTCCCACTCTGAATTCAGTTATGTCTAATCTGCTGCTGTGCTGGCTAACGTACAGGGCCTGTTGGCAGGTAGTGAATACAAAATTATTTTAATGGGAAAGCCCCTGGGAAGGGCAGCAAAAGTTTGGGGCATTTACAGTTTTACAATGACGTACAGACACCTGTTAGGAGCTAGAGCTCCATTACTGGAGCTCACCAGAATGAGACTATTTGCATGAGTATTTTCAAATCAACAGTCTGCTAAATAAAACTGGATCATCCAAACAACAGAAGAACAGGATTGGCCTTGGCAGGTCATATGCTGCTTACTAAACCTGCTGAGCAGCAAGGGTAGAGTTTCATTCCCAAATTGAAAGGTATGAGCAATATCAGTAGAACTGGATGGGAAGGTAAACCAGATGAAATGGTTCAGAACAGTAACAGAGAGAAGAGACTGCTGAACAAGAAAGATTTGACGTATTACATAGTTTATATAAACATGAATTTAATCTCAACCTAATACAGAGCACGTTTTGCACAGAACAGGTTTTGCAGATGACCAGATAAACTTACCATCTTCTATAATATTTACCATGTCCTGAACAACAGCTCTAAGTGATAACAACTTGGTGACAAGTTTAAAGAAAATGGGCTTAATTCACTTCCCAGTGAAGTTAATGGAAAGCCCTCCTCTTCAAAGGAAACTACAGTAAACCATTTATTAGCAAGTTTATCTGCTCATAATAATACTATTCTAGAACAATTTAAAAAAATAAGATTATAAATAAAAACTATATTCTGGAGAATGAACTGGAGAAGAAACATGACAGTTAAGAAAGAATAATAATAATACAACTTTTAAAAATTCTTCTTTCTCTCTTTGATAAAAGTCTGCCATGAGCCTATTTCACATTCATTTCTTCCCACTCATGGACCTAATCAATGGCACCCCAGATACCTGTTTATCTTGTTTTATTCTACTTCATTCTTCTCCAAGGAATTGCTCTCTCAACTGTTTCATGTAGCAGAACCATTATTTTCAATTCAGCATCTGCTAAAACATCTGAAAGTAGGTAAAAATAAATTAATAAAAAGGCATCTCTTGCTAAAAATCATGCACGGCGGGGTTTTCTAAAGGAAAACAATGGCATGCAGGGCCAAACTCTCTGCTGAATTCCTTTGAAAACCCCACTTCTGAACCAAGGAGGATATCGTCTTTATATAGACCCTATCTAGGCCTTGGTAAACATACAGTCTAGAGGCTCTCTGCTCTGTTGCACAGTATGGCAGTCTCCTAAGTATTGAGAAGGCCAAAGCCTCTTTCTTGCTCAGAAGTTACAAAGTTCAGAGGAGGTTGGACCAGAGACCTGAGGTCACCTCCCTCCTGAATTATCACAAACTGTTTCTTCTCTACTCGGTTATTCCAATTTTATTTTAGCATACTTGCATCTCTCTGCAATTCAATTACCCTGGCCCAACAGCAGAGATACGAAAGCGGGTGAACGGAGAAATCCAGAGAAAGTGACACTCAATATATATTTACAAAAGCAATCAAAATTAGAGAAAAAAAATCACCCCCAAAACAAAATGTTTTCAAAAAGAAGCAATAAGAAAAATTCTAGGGTTTTGAGACTTGGGAAGCACTTTCTACTTGCTGTTTAAAACAGTATTGCAGCCTTCTCCTAGCAGTAGTAGTAGAGGCAAAATATCTCAAAGCATCTCCTCCCTTTCCACAATAAGTTTTTCACAGCAGTCCTGGGATAAAATAATGACTATCTCACCCCCCTGCTGCCAGCTCTTACCCATTTTGCTATGCCATTATGAGCATTTGGCAGCCATCCAACAAAACAGAACTGAACGTGATTTAGCTGAAAAATAAACTAGGGATTTCTGCCAGTCTATCTTCAAACCAGATCAATTCCCTGGTCAGGTTCACCTCTTTCGTGTGCAAGAGCTTGGGCTAGACTAGGACAGTCATTAACACAAGAGTGAAGACTACACAGGCTGTACTAATATCCACCTTCTAGTTACAGCCTCAAGCTCCCAAAAGACACAGTGTGTTGAGTAGGAGGGCAGGGAGAGGATTCCGTCCCTGAACTAAGAGCCAGTCTCACGCACACTAGCTGCACACCAACAGGCTGCTCTTAATTTTCAGCCCCGTAAAAGGAAAATCAAGACCAATGAGTTAATGAAATGTCAGCTGAAAAATCAGCTAAACATGTCGAAATGCCACAAAAATATTTCTCCCGGAAGAGGAATCAGAAGTTCCCAGAAACGGCATATGGCTGGTGATCGTTGCTTCCTATTTAGGAAAGGAAAATCCTCCCACCTTTCCACTTCTTATCCTTTCCCGGCTACCATGGCAAATTATATATATTGCCAAAGATTTTGAAATACATATAAGAATCCCTCTGGTTCAGGCATATTTACTGCATTTTCAAAGACGGGGACAATTTAGGCAACTCCTATATTGCGGAACCCCAATATCTGAATTATAAGAACTATCAACTAGCTTTTAACCATAAAGATCAAATCCAAACCTTACTTGTGTTTAAATGGCATTCTATCTTCCCTCTCTTCATTAACTTTTCATTCCACATCATATTTTATCAATTCTGTGTGAGCATGGTTCTGCAATTAATTTTGCAGCTTTGTTCATGTTTGTCCCTCTGCCTATAATCATATATAGTGTGCGTGTCTGTAAAAAAACAAGCTTAACAGGGCTGACAGACACCAGTAATACACTGCACAGGCATAGAATCCAAATACCCAGACTGTTATAGAATTTTATAAAAACAACAAAAGAAAAAATTATATAACCTTACTACAAAATGAATTTTAATCTGCAATAGACGTGCTCTTTCTGAATTATAGTGCTTTTATTAATAAAAAATTAAGCGTATAATCAAACTCTAAAGTTTTGTCATCATAAAGAGGGTCAGCTCCTTTCTTGGTGTAAACCAAGAGAGTTGAACTGTATTTTGTATTGCTACACTTATCTACATCAGTGGCAGATCTGTGAACAGAAGGAGAATAATAGCGCAGCTAAAACACTAGCCTAGAAATGGGGAGTTCAGAACTGGTTCTCAGCTGTATAACTTCCTTATGAGCTTTGAGTGGGAGCCTTCCCATTTCTCCATATGCTATTTTTAACTCCACAAAAAGGAAATACAACTTTTTGGCAGAGTGTTTTTAAACTGTAAGAGTTTGGGAAGGTAAAGCCACTTTTGTTACAAAAGTAGCATAAACAAGCTGTTCACATGTGTTTTCTTTTAGGGATCTGGTCACTGTAGTCTAGTCCAAAAATCTCCTTCCTTTACACAGTGATCCTTTCTCAAAAGAGATTTCTAATAAATGCGATCAAGTTAATTTTCAACCTATGAAATTTTGAAATGGAAAGGACTCTATACTCATCATAGAAATTGTGCAATTTCTGCCTTTGTTGAGTTTCCTCATCGGTTAGCACTTCAAGAAGTTCATCCTCTGTTCCTACTCTTCACCTTCCTGAAAATGGCTTGTTTGACTACCCAATTTCTTTTCGGCTCTCAGATTTCATCTAACAGATGAGGCCTTTTCACCTGAAACATGTAGCCAAACATGGAAGTTTAGACTCTCTCAGATTTCAGGAGACTAAACTAATACTGCTACTACCTCTATATCCTGGAAAGGTAGTAAATTTAAGTTGCATCATCCTTCACTGGTCAGAAAGGTATCAGGAAATTATGAAAATGGGGCCTTTATGCCAAGGACTTTTTCTTATGACTAAGGCACAAGAAAAGATCTTTACTGTCAAAGCTCCCAGATAAATTAACCTCCCAAATTTTATTTATGTTATTCTTAAAGCTCTTTCTCTCCCTTTAGTACAACTCCCCTGTACTAAAACAGTAACAACAGTGAATTCACCTCAACGGGAAAAGAGCAGATTGCCATGAAGCCTTGATAATAAACAAACAGCAAAGTGATCTACCTTGACAGATGGTTTAAAAAAAAAAAAAAAATGCTGGTCTGAAGTTGTTCACGCAGAAATAACTGAACAATATGAAAAAGCAGATAAGTAAATTACAGTAAAAGATGCTTAAAACACTTGCAAAAAAAAAAAAAAAAAAAAAAAAAAAAAAAAAAAGGAGGCAAAATCTGATAGATATCTGTTGTCAATGTTCCCTAATTTCAGCACTGCAGTATATTCTATTACTTCAGCATGAAAAATAATTAGGCTTCCAAAATAATTTGTACATACCTCAGTAACCTTCTACTAATCTGCAAGGTCTGGGAGTCAAGCTGAGCTCTCACTACAGGACCAAGATAAAAAGAGAAATTAGTTAACGGTTGCAATGATTAGCTATAGCATTAAGGACAAATGGACAGCTGAACACTGTGACTCTGCTTTGAGCAGTACAAGTTACATAACATACCAAGCAGCTACAGGACAATAAAGCAAACGTGACTTTCTCTCATACCTCTTAACAACGTTAAACTCAAATAGATTTCAAAGAATGGTTGAGATTTCCTGTATGTCTTGAAAGTCATTTTAGATTATCAATAAAGAATGCACAAACCTGTTTTTGAAAAAGTAACAACGATTTTTCCTAAAAGGTAAAAACATATCAATACAACTACAGGCAAAAGACTTGCTCATCCTTCCAGATGCATCTGTAGATAACAGTGATTTATTTTGCTGCAAAATAATCTGGCCCAGTAAGGTGAAGTCAACATTTTATTACTTTTTTTTTTTAAATAAAAATAATAATAAAAGCAATTCACTGCAACACAGCAGGCACCCCTAAGAATAATGCAACCAAGCAAAGCTATAAGTCATTCCAACCTTTAGGTAAACAAGCATGATTAAAGCCTAGGAACAGAACTACATGAAAACAATTCTTGAGGCAAACAAACTGAAAGTTGTACTGAGTTTGAGAGTTTTCCCTCTGATAGAAAGGAAATGTAGCTTTTTGGTTCACCAATTTTGTCATGACAAACATTAAATACTTCTCTCCAACTTTCCAGAACTCCATCCAACTACTTCATTAGGGGTATTTCAAGGCTAGCCTGTTCAAAGCCTTTTTGGAAAAATCAAAAGCAGTAAAAAACTATGCCAAAAAAAAAAAAAAAAAAAAAAAATCTGTTGTCTTTTACAGAACTGCCCAAGAGTAGACTAGCAAAATTGCTTTGTGCTGCATGCTTGCAAGGCCTGGAGTCCAGGCTCGCAGCCCTGCAGGTACGATGCTCCCTGCGGCGCTGCAGGGGATTCACACACAGTGCCACAGCCTCCTGCCCTCCTCTCCAGGGAGGGCATGCTGGAAAATGAGCCCAAGCAGAAAAACGAGAGTGCCTGTTTCAACAGCTAGGCATCAAGATAAAATTGTTGCCTATTTTCCAGGAAAACTCACAAAACATTTTAGGATGATTGAAATTACTTTGCTTGGGGCATTATATGCTGGAAAAACAGATTAACAGATCTCCCCAGGAAAAAAAGAGGTCTGCAGTCTCTTCCTGGCTATACCACAGGCTTGTTTGTCTGCTTAGTTAAGTTATTCAAATTATCTTTGCTTGACTGCTTTTATTGTTCAGATATGGATCAAGATGCTGCCAAGCCACATCACTAATATCAAAGGCCTCTGATCTTCTTGTATGGAAAACGTTGGGGAAATGCAAAATACAACATTTTTTGAACTGAGTAGCAAAAACGTCCTTTATTCCTTTGAGTAAGGGCAACAGAGGAAGAGTCAAATGCAGCTCCAGAAAATAGGAAGAGCTTTATGGAAAATTCCAATATTCCAATTCAGCAATGAAGGTTTGCTCATGTCCAAAACCATGCATCCAACAAATTAAACTCTTTTGCTAAAGAGTTTTTAAATACATACTTAGGTTATATTGATAAAAGTTACAAAGTCACTTGAGGTTGTTTCAAATGAACATTTAATTCAGATTTAATTAGAAACATGAATGCCAAGGGATCATCATAAATTTGCTGGGGGGGGGCCCAACCAGCAGCTGTAGCACCAGGGCATGCAAAGAACTTGAATAAGTACAATAGGGTAATGATGTTGTGCAGAGCTCTTTGATAAGCCTATACCAAATCAGTCAATCAACAAACAATAATGCTTTTAAAAATATATATCATTAAAAGACTTTTTTTCCCCCCCCCCCCCTCTCTTCTCTGGAGGGCAGGAGATCAACCTACCCCTGCTGGTGAGGCAGCTGACACTCTTGATCAAGTCTATTTCTCGTGGTACACCACGAATAACATCCTGACTTTCAGCTCTACAGTCGGTTTTTCAACTCTCATAAATGATGATATGGGAAGGCAGCAAGAATTGAGGCTCTCAACACAGTTGAGCTGATGCAGGATATCTCAGGATAACTTGTTCCAGATGGAGTTATGAATTGCCGCTACCTATCTCAGAATAAAAATAACAAAAAAGCATTAAATGCGTATGCACAATGCTGTATGCAAGAGTTTGAAATTGTGGGTGGGCTTGTGGGCACGGTTCACCAAATGGTGAACTTCTACCTGGATGAAAAGATCTCAAAGGCAGAGTGTGACAAAAATGTTTGTTCTATCATTTCCAAATGGGTTCTTAGAAAATAGGAGACCAAAAGATTTTTCTCCTGAACACAGGAGAAACTGTGGTTTTCCTTTTTGTATTGTTTGACAAACCAAAGGCATAAAAACAGTAAAGTATCCTCCTTATATACCAAGAGAAGGTACCAGCTACACGAGTAGAAAATCAGGTTTGCGTTCAGTTCTCTTACCCGCAGTCTCTCTGCCCACAGACAGAAAACACTAGGCACAAACTTTCCTTCAGCAGGGAAATCAGGTGGGTTTCCTTGAGGGCCTAGATTCCAAGGTCATTTGCAATGTAATGTAAATTGCAATTTGGAACTTCCACTTTGAAGCATAGGGGAACTGCACAAGTTTGGTACCCTAACCTCGGAAAAAGGAGCCACCCATGTCTTCAACCTATGGTTTCAGTAAATATATTGGAGCAGATTGCAAACATATGCACATTGGAGCATGTCTGTGGAAATCCCTACAGATGACTTGAACTCTCTAAATGCTAAATAGTGAATATGATGCTCTCAGGGTAGAAGCAGAGAGATTTCACTCAGTTGTTTCCAATTTAGAGATGTATCAGTCCCAAAAGAAAGACTACTAAGTCATTCATTTGGATTCCACCTCTACCATTTGGTGAGATCCTGTGTTCTGAAACAAGTGCAGTTCTCTAGATCGAGATGCTGGGCGCACAAAGACTACATCCGTGCTTCTTGGCTGGGGAGTTTGTCTAGCATCACAGAAGTAAACATTGAAATCAATGCAATAGTAATACAAGTGTGTTCTACAGTTAATACATTTTTTAATCTACCAAGCATCATAAACACTAGAGCAGACATTTTAATAAAATACTATATAGTCATTAAATATTGAAATCTCTTCTTAATTAAGTGCTTTGTTTAACATAAAACCCCTCATTCTTAATGCGAGAATTAGCCCTGTTCCAACACAAGGGCATGACATAATGGGTTAGACCATCTGTGTTTACAATCACCGACTTTTCCTAATGTATATATGAAAACAAGGTCAAACCTAAAACAAGTTGCTGTATTTGGTTGGGAAACAACTCGGACTACTACTCGACATCAAAATCCATGGCTTTCCATGAGTTTCATTAAATAATACAACTTTCTGCAGAGATGGACTGCTCTGTTCAAATAGCCCTACTAAAAGATTTTCATATTTCTGTGGAAAAATTACTAAACCACAACCCACTTCTTTGGTCTATGTAGTTTGTACCCTCAAACAGAATGTGTGTTGTATTATTTCACTATCATATTAAATTTCTCATCTGAATTTTAGAAATCCTTTTGTTACTATTAAACTCCACAGGGTTAATTACTAGCAAATTAACAGAAGATGATATTTAGCTCTGTAGTCATTACCAGAAGAGCTATACCATCAAAAGTCTTACTCGAGTTGGATATCGCTATGGAAAGAGGCCAAACTGGTGGATGAGGGAGAGACTTGGCATGGGAAGAGAAGGCACACAGCCATCACAGCATCACAGAGAAGCTCATGCTAATATCTACAATAAAACAATGCCAATCCTTGTGAAAACTACATCCACAACTACCAACAGCCTGCAAAAATTCATATAGCATAGCAGCAGCTTTCTCAGCTTCCCTTAAAGTTAAGGTATGCTGGCAAAACTGGCAAAATGAATTGTAGAAGCAGAGCAATCACTTGTGGCAAACACATACAAGCCGATTGCCTCTACAACTCTATACCTTAAGGGCAACAAGTTTTTCCCAAGAATCATGAAATTCAGAGGGTAATTTTGAGTGTTTATGAGACACAAAGCTCCACTCTACCTAGGAGTTAGCTTTCATTCAAGACAAAGACAGAAAACATTAGGTACAAATTTTCCTTCAACATGTGAACGTAATATCAGGTTACTATTCCTCACAATGTCAAATCATCAGTTACTGCAGACGTGTATTTGGTAATTTGGCCTTCTTTTAGAAGAAGCATTGTGTGTCTAGCTTTCAGATTGTCTGGAAGAAAAAAAAAAAAAAAAGGGCTTTACTAGTTTGTATAGCCACATGGCAAATTAAATTTTAAGAAAGTAATTGAAGCATATTTACAATCTCAGTGACATTGGGTCTGATTTTTTATCACTAGGGTTGGTAAAGCAGTAACTCCTATAAACACATGAAAAGTTGGGATACTATAGATAATTCTTCTCCGCTGTGGGTGACTCCTAGAAGGATAATGAGTAAAGGCTGCATTCAATCAAGGTGGGAACATTTCGAAAAATAATGCCAAAGTGTGGGAGATTGCAGATACCATTCCCAGTGACCATTTTTCTTTCTTGTTCCTATGCCTTTGATCTAGAGAGAGAGAGGCAATAACAACAATATGAGCTGTGAAAGGAAAATCATATAAAGGGAGGCATCAGAGGCCCATTAAACACCATCAGTTATAAGGATTGCAGTGCAATACCTGGGCTAATATATACATGTACACACATATTCTTCTACCTATACACACATGCACAAATAACATATGCTATTTTAGATTTTTAGATGATGATCTTTTCCTTATTTATTTCAGAGCTGAAGCAAATATATGATCCTAGAACCAGCTCTAGTTATTGCTATACAATCTACCTCACTACGCTTTAATGATACTCAAAAATTGACACCAAGCAGATTCTGGCCCATCAACTACTTGTTTTAAATTTGTCATTGCAAAAAGATCTTTTTGTGTTGCTTTGTGTTAACTTATTATTGTGGAAGATAAGTCAGTATATATGACTATATATCCTCAAAGTATTGTTTCAGAGTGATCAGGCAGTGATGAATTTGCCTGACTGGCAGCACAAATGATTGAAATAATCATTCATAGCAAAGACAGTCCACAGATGGCAACCAGCACTTCATCTCTCCCAAACTGTTCCACCCCTATGCTCCCACCCTAAGCTGGTGGCAGCACTGTGGGAGATAAGACAGTTGTCTAGACACTGCTTATCTGATGCCATCTTCTCTCTCCATACCTTCCAGCAAGCATGTTAAATAAAGCAAAAAATAAGCTTTTTTGATGAAAGAGTTAGAGAATATGCACATTTCACCTTCCCTCAGATAGAACAAATGCTATTTCTGTCACTGTTAACCTGAGGTAGGAGCAGCCCGAAAAGGAAAAAATAAAATTGCTCAGTAATATTCTGCATGCTTGTCATGCAAGATTCTTATTTCAAGATGTTTTCTATTCTGAAATAGGATATTTCTCCTCTTCAAATTTATAACAAAGTTTCAAACTATTAAACATTTTCCTCTGCATTTTGACTTCCCCCCACACACACACTTTGTACTGCTTCTAAACTTTAAAGAAAAAGCCAGTTGAAAAAAAAATAATGATGCCAAATAAGTTTAGACGGTTTGTTTCAACTTCATCTTCTCCCATTTTTATACATTTCCCGCTCCCTCCCTCCCATAAGGACAGAACTTTGGCAAAGATCAACATCAATATCTTTTTGACAAGCTGGTGATTTTAGAAACAAAAAATATCTCACTGGAAAATAGCAACTATGCTCCAGTGAAAAATAAAATAAATTTTGTTAGAAGCATTTTTATCCAACAACTGTGTCTCTGCTCACTCAACAGGACAACTTACAATATTTTGAACCACCAGAGCATACATTTATACAGAATACTACTACCTTTACAGAATAATGCATTCTGCAAACATACTACAAAGACAGACCTTCCTAATACTGGCATATATTACCTGGGTTAGTTAAATGAGTCCTAAAAATCTCTCTTCCAGAGCTGTGATTTCACAGCACTGTTATTCTATCAAGGCTGGGCTGTCACATGTATTACTGAATTTGATTTCTCAAATTCTAGGGGCTATGTGGTAATAAGAGATCTGGAACAGCAACCTCTGCATACATCTATGCCATACACATGTGAGGCAAAATCTTGCAAGAATTTTGATAAAACTTTTATGCGTAAGAGGAAGAGAAATAGAGAAAAGCATATATTGAGAATTTGATTGGGAACTGACCCTCCCAGCAATACGGTTACCAGATCTGAAACAAGATCTTGAGGCAGGGGGAAGGCAAGATGCATCTTTCCAATCTATACACTTTTTATCAACACTAAATTTCTTACAGGTTGGTAATAAGCAGCTATCAGAAGCACAGATCATAGACAAGTCTTCAAAAATCACGTGGCATACCAAGAGAAAAAAAAAATAAGGAGTCTCACTAAACATTAGTTATCTTAAACAGTAAGTGCACTAAAATTTACTATTTTGTTTGTTCATTTTCATATGCTCCATTTAATTACCATGATACTTGGACTACATATTGTTTTCTGTTGAATATGACCAGTCTGGGAATTCCCTAGAACTGCCTGCATAAAAATATTCAATTCAATTTTCAAGTTACATTCAGCAGAGTGTAAAGCACATGTATTCACAGCTTTTATTTCTTTCTGAACTATCGTAACTACAATGGAAGGATCAGTGGGAGCATACCATTTATACAGCACTAAACAGAAAACCAAGAGGGAACTGCAGAAATGAAATTGGAAATTAAGAGCCACTTGTTGTCATTCCCTACACTCTGTAGCATGACACAATTATGTAATAGACCTAGTTAATTTTAGACTTCCCAGTTACAAGGTGGCTATCAAATCATATTCACACCAAGTGCTAAATTATACTGTGAGGCACCACAGTATTTTCAATGGCACCATTAGTTGAATAAATGCTGCATAATGCAAGCATTAGTATTCAAATCTAGCCATAATTTCTGAAATGAAATGTGATCACTTCAGGTACTTAAAGCAAGAAGCATTACAGTTAGCTATCAATATTACTAACACAAGCTTGAAATAAAATGTATACATATGACTTTATAAAAAAGTAAATGTATAGCAGGAGTCTCATTTATTTGTTCTAAATTATATTTTCAATTCCAATTTGATTATTACATCATAACATTTGATTATTACAGGAAGTTTCAAATAAGTCTGACTCAAGAGTCCAGCTCCAAATACTTCAGGAAAGATCATTCAAACTTGGAGAACTAGAGCTGTCTGAGATAATAGCTTGAAAAGTGGAGACCCGTATTTTAGAGTCTGAGCTCTTAATTCAGTGAAACTAACAGGAGGGTTGTCACAAATTTTAATGGCAGAAGAATCAAGCCTTTATAATGCATTGTCACACAAGAATTCTTAAGGAAGGATCGTGTTCTTCGGGACTGAAACCTTAGCTGCAGCAGCATGCTGCTCATGTCTGAGCTCCGAGATTGCTTCGTTATTCCTCCCCTGGGCGTTCGATGGATTTGGTTCAAGCACCATTGAACGTGATGCTGTATTAATTGCCCTGGAGGGTAGCAAGGCCTTTGAACTGTGGCTGTGAGTGATATTTTGCTATAAGACATGTGTCAGCACTTGGCTGGTTAACTCTAGGGTTGGGTTGTATAGCATGCTGGGACCAAGTATCTGGAAAACTACTTTGCATCCTAATCTTACATCTGTTTTCCATCATGCTGTGAGATTGACTGGCCATTCTGTTGGAGAAGCATCATTCTGGAATAGACAGTTTAAGCAAAAATATAGCACCATCACGAATGTTAAGGGATGCAATCATCTCTCATAGTTTGAGAAACCAGCTGGCAAAGACACCAAAGTAATATAGTGGTTGATACTGTACATTTTTCCTTGTAGAAGAACAGTCAGTGACCAAGTTGGTACAGTAGAAACTAAAGTCAAAACAGTTCCACGCTCCTGCATGTGTCTGTGCCTATGAGTATAAGCTTTCTCTAGATATAACTGCAGGTAGAATTTCTGTCACACAATCCATTATCATCCACAGAGCACCAAGAGGTCACAAGCAGAATTCTAGGGCTTATAGCTCTCACCTGGCCATTCACTCCAGATGCTAGTCCCGTTCTCTCCAAAAAGGGCTCCCATCCATATTTCCTATTCCTTTGAAGATGAGTAAATCAGAACACCATACTGTATCCTGTCTCTATGCTCCTTTTCAAAGAATCACACCACTTTGCATTATAACACCATGAAAAAGGGAGAACAGGACAGGCACACAGCTTCTGTGGTCTAGGTCAGAAGGGCATTCATTATGGAAAAAAAAAAGTCTCTGATTTTTAGTCTCAACGTACTGTTTCATGTAGACATCTCTAAAAATGTTACTTCTAGCCCATGCTCTGACATTATCTTAGTACAGAGTACACAAGACAGTGGCAGCTATCCCCTCGTGTCTCTCCAGTCTTGTCCCACCAGTCCTGGAGTATTTGTTACACACTACAAACATAGCATCCTTCTTATGGGCCACAGGCAGAGAAATGGTTAGAAAGAACCACCTGATCTGTGTTAACTATAAGAGCTCTGCAAGAACAAGACAGTTAGTCATGTACAAAAGAAGGAATCTTGAGAGTCTGGAGGATTTCAGTGAAGCAGCATCACTTCCACGACTAGCAGCACGTGTGGAAAAGAGCACAAATTTAACTTACTCGTGAACTTGGTTGGATTTCAAATGTCAAGTCCAACTTTCAGTGTCAATATTTTTCTGTACCTTTTTCTTCTGTTATATCAATTGGATATCAATAAAAACACCCACTCATGCTAAAGGTTAAACCATGACTTGCTTTTAACCTTTTCAATCCACCACAACAGAAACATTTAAGAGAAAGAGGTGGTCTCTGAAAGTGAAATAGTTGCCATTGATGTCATCTTAATATGGAAAAGTATAATTTTGGTAATGCAGGTTTCAATATTTCAGAATTTACAGTCTGACAGAGCAACACCTGGCCACATAAGAGAAATAGACAGTATAGTCATAGTATTTCAATTTAGGACAAACAGTTATCCTTCAAATAGCTGATAAAATAAGCTAAACAATAGAGGAACATTACTAATTCATCTGCAGCTTTGAGCAACAGAAAGAGATACATAAATTCTTCTAAGGTTTTGACTTATTCATCGTCACAAAGCCAGCTCTATTTCTCTACAGTACTATTAGAATTAAGCTAGGCTACTACTACAAGGATTAGGTTTCCCTGGAAGAAGAAATTATAGGTTTTTACATTTGACAATTAAAAAGTGCAGTAACAACCCCTTGCTAAATAAAAGGTCCACAATCATCTCCTTTGCTAGCACTCAGTGCACCTATTTTGAAGCTAACAGAAAAAAAAATCCCATTAAAACCAATGCAAGCAAGAAAACGTACTAATATCCACAGCAAGAGTAAGGAGTTCATACCACACAAAACTGCCAAATGTACATCCTCTTCAGCCCAGATCCCTGACTAGCGCAGTATTATGGCATATAACAATTTAGCTGTTGACTGCCAGAGTCCATCTGTTAGTGTAAAGAATATGTTGTAGCATTTTAGGACATGCAAAGATAGTTAGTTTAAAAGCACAAAGAGCTAGTAGTCTCTAAATCCAAACCGTCAAACGAGAAAGTTTTTGTGTTAAGTAGCAGTACACTTTTGCAGGCATTTATCAAGTTAGCCCATCAGGCTGACATTTGACATGTAAATTGTATGGCAAATCTGACAGCTCAAAAAATAATGCATCCACCTAGTTCTATCTCATACAGTTACTAGTGCAATAGATTTTTTTGAAAGCATCTTTGATATCCATTTCAAATCTACCTGATTTTTCAGGTTGACATCATCTAAATTTGATTTATTTAGAGCTAGTTATTTAAGACAGCTCAGCTTGTGTTTATTAAATTAGTTACTCATGTGAGTGACAAGTAATATTTTACATTCATTCCCCAATTAGTTTTTAATCTGCTAAAAAAATCCTCAACGCATTGAATACATGCAGCCATTTTGCCTGACCGCATTGTCTGTAGGACAACCTCTCATGGACATCTCTGCAGGATGTCTTTTCCCCTGTAACAACCTGCTGTCCAAAGAAGTGGTGAGTTAAGAGGAATACAGACTTCCATGGCCAACTCAAATACTCATAGGCATCCAAAAGAAACAGCTCTGCTGTAATGCAAACAGTGAAGCAGGTACCTGCACAGCACTAGCTACAGCCACGTGTGCTATTTGCCGAGACCTGGAACAGAAGAGGTCTCGGTATCACTCTGGGTGTTGAACTCTGCTTCCTGGAGAGCTCCTTGCAACACAGTCTTGGCACCACGATGTGCTGGTCTGTAAGGGACACACAAGTTGATGCGTGGGAATGGATTACTGGGCTGTACATGCTCTAGAAAACTTAGTGTCTCTGAACTGTTTATAGTGGTTTACACTGCATTGAATATACCTTGTAAATAGCAAATTGTAGGTTGAGGGAAGATACAAAATTGAAAGCATCGCAGTTTCACTGAATAAGAATGACTCCGACCTTTAAGAATAGTATTTGTATTTATCAACAGGAGAAAAAACACACACACAAATACTACCTTCTGTCTTCCCAAGAGATCTTAAATGTTGCTTTTAAACACATTTGTAACAACTATCCTGGATTCATTCTTTTATTTTCAAACATAGATTTGTAAGAATTAGTCATGCATTTGAGGGATGAAAGTATAAATTACCCTCAAATTGCTTATTTTTGCACTTGCATTTGACCTTTGTTTTCAAGTTTCCTTTTCATTAATTCCAAGTTTGAGATTCCCTTCATAACCATTAGGAAAAAAAAAAAAGAAAGAAAGAAAAAAGGTCTTTAAATTTTAGAAATAATCTCAAGACTTCACAATCCCCCATACTATTTATCAAATGACTATCTGTTCCTTAAGAGAATCCATCCAAAACAAAACAGAAACAGAAAAAAGAAAGACTTCTTGCCTGTCACACTTCATTTTTTAAGATTAAATAAAAAAATGAAAGATCTATAAGGAAGTAATGTACATGAAGAGTACAATAACTTGGGGAATTATTATATCTTTGAGGACATGTTCTAATGCCAGGACACTGAATAACATCAAGAACTAACTTCACGAATGTTGAACTGTTAATGGGAAACCATGGACCAAGGTCTGACTCATTAGTGTCATCTAGCTTAGGACACACACGTCTTGATAAAGAGCTTTCATGAGACTTTGAATTCACTAAGTGACATGAGGCCAAAAAAATGAAATCAATGGTCTTTAATTATAGTCATAAGATAATTTGTTTCATATGTAACAACCCCACTGTGCTCAATTAAAGAGGATAATAGTGGGACCATCAATTACAACTTTTCTTAGGAAGAGGAATATATATATATATATATTTTTTTTTTTTCCTCCCCTCAATTTTTAGTTCTATTCTGGAATTAAAAGTTTTAACTGTTCAACAAATATGGTAAATACAACATCCATATAACAAAAGTATTTCTTATTTTCATATGGTCTGGGTTGATCTAGTCAAGTTGCCATTTACTGTAGACATCAAGATGTTTTTCCTCAAATTCTGGCAGAACTTCCTGGGCTTCAGTTTGTGGCTGTTACCTCTTGCCCTATTGTGACCACCACTGAAAAGAGCCTGAGACCCTCCCCTTAAGGTATCCATACAAATGCATAAGACCACCTCTCAGTCTTGGCTTTTTTAGGCTGAACAGGCCCAGCTCCCAGGGTATCACAGGGGATGTTCCAGTCCCCTGATCATCTCTGTAGCTCTATGCTGGACTCTCCCCATTAGTTCCACATCCCTCTTGCATGGGAAGTGCAGAACTGGACACCCCGCTCCAGAATCCTGGAAAGAAAGTAACTGCTAGTGTCAGAGGAGCAGCAGGTTGTGCCTGCAACACAGAGTGAAGAGGCAGGAACAGCAGAAACCCAAAATATCAGCCAAGAAAATGAAGTATGGGCATGTTTGTATTGCTGAAAATGGCAACCAGTATAAAGGTCCCAGGGATTTTTGTTTAGAAGAATACAATTCTGAAGATAGATATTACTATAAAATGATTATCGTGCAGCAAAACCTCTGCTGGCAAAAATTACATAATGCACCCTAAATCATTCTGGCTGGATTATCAACTCTCAGTATAATTACTCCTAATAATAAACACTGCCCTGTTGTTCTGCTGACTTGGTAAACTGTGGTGACAATAACCTAATCACCTCACAATCCCCAAAAAATAAAGAAAAAAAAAAAAAAGCACACCTTGGATAACAACATCAGCATTTAGAAAAGATGATCTGTGCGCTAACACCTCATACCAGATGGTCAAGCAATGACCAAGGATATATTTCATCTTTACTGCAAAGGTCACATTATTCATCCCTTCTAAGGAGAAGAAAACCCATCCCACGTTTCTGTGTTCATGCTACTGTATTTTGCATATATATGCTTTCAATTTAACGATTAATATTCACAAGCAGCAACAGATTTAGGGCTGAACGGGTGCTTTGATGAGAATATCTGAAGGCTACCATTACTACCTCACTCCATATTTTGCCACCCCTGACTGTCACAAATAACTGACCTTATACTATCTTAACCTGATGTGTTATTTCCAAAATGTGGATATGGGAACACTGAAGCAAATATAACTGTTCAGATATTTCTCATAGTTTAGTTCGATTTCCCTGTGACTCACTACACTGATAATAACTTTTTCTATCAAATAAAGCACCGTATATTTTCTGTAAGAGATGGTTCATGAGGGCACTTAGCAACAAAGACAGTTACTGTATTTTCCAGTTCAAACCCAACATATCCTGGTAGGAGGGCAGATAATATTTCTTCAAAAATACTTCCTGCTTTTACCCTCTAACAGTCCATTCAAAACCGACTACTTTGGAATCTTGGGAAGAACCTGCAGCTTTCTGATCACCCTTGCCCAAAAATGCCAAAATGCTCAAGCAAGAAAGTAATCTGGCAGTCAGTCATCAAGGGTTCCATTTCTCAGGCATCCTAGCCCTTTTCACTACGGGCACCAAAGTGCAGCAGACAACAGGGAAGGATTTCACATGTCACAGGGCAACATACACATCAACCAGGATAAATTGCAGCCCACTGTAAAGGGTTTTTTTTTTCTCCTCTTCTTCTGAGAGAATAATACAATTTTAATAGAAATCCATGAAACAAGAAATGATACTACAATCACCTGCAGTGATAGATGTTGAGTAAAGTATGTCTACATTGTATATTGTGGGGAAAGGCAAGCTTGTCTTACCTGCTCTGCAAGCCAACCAAAGCCTGAAGTCAAATTAATTCCCGATTAGAGACAATTAAAGCCTGACTGCTTTGACCTATATATTAGCCTATGCCTAATCTATTGCACTATACAAGCACTTGGTATAGAGCTGATGTGTCCCACAGGATTTAAGAGGGGACAGGATAAGAGATACACTGTACATTTCACTTAGATAATGCCCTTAACAAGGATAACACTCCAGCTAGCAGCAGATACTACCAGGCCAGAAGTTAGAATCAAATACAAGTGACCTCCTCCTCAAATGACTCTGGAGAGGGGTTCACTGATGTATCCATCATCATATATAAGTACTGGACACAAAAAAAATGTGGTGATGAGACATTCACCAGTTCTTAAAGGAATTAAGTTGCAGTTCACCAGGGTAATGAGTTAGTAAAAGTCTTGCAGCCAGCTCGAGAGTTTAGATGCAACAGTCTTTATACAGATATCCTGAATCCAGGATGCTCCCTCATGCTATGCAATAACAGAAGGAGAGGTACTATCCCAGAACTAACAGATACAGTCAAACATCTAGATCGAGGAAACAGAATGATACAAACAGAAAAGCTTTTTCTTGAGAATCCAACAGTAGGACTGATATTTGAAATGGGATATCAAATATTTTAAAAATACCTTCTTTCTGAGCTTTGAACACTGCGTTTAAAAGTTGTGTTGTCCTTCAGTTTGACTTTCTCTCTTAACAAAAGTACATTACTTACGATAAAATGTCAGATTGACATGACCAAGTTGTGCTGATCTGCCAATACTACCAGCTTTTCTGATCTGATGTTTGTTTCAAAAATACTTTATTTTATCAAAGAAAGATGAAGGTCTCAATGTCCTTCTATCAAGTTTTTTAACACTGAGGATGGCCATGACTTGTTCAACGTTGCTTCACTCTAATGACTGTATTAGTCACACGGTATACAGTGTGGATATCACATTCAAAAAAAAATGGATATGCTACTTATTTGGTGATTATTACTTTTAATCTCATCCTAGTTTAAAAAATACAAATATACAATCTTCACTTTAACTTTCTGCTGCTCTTTATAGTATTTTCACTTTATTAGCATATTTGAGTAGGCTTTCAAAGGTATAGTCTAATCCTGATGGACATATTTGAAATTCAAATTGCAAGCCAACCTGATAATACACAAGGATGAAATTTCAACTTGATTGAAGTCATCAGAAAAAAGGAAATTCTACTTCCTTAGCTGAAAGGAAAAGTAGAAAGCAACACTATGTATGTCTTACCTCAAGCTTTGTTGCACAGAACAGGAGAGAGATGAAAATACTGCACTTGAAGACAGGCTAAAGGTTTACTGGGGGAAGGGAGTGGGAAATCTCTTTGAAAAACGGAAGCAAAAAAAAAAAAAAAAAAAAAAAAAAAAAAAAAAAACAAAAAAACCTACAGAAAACCTATGTGTCTGTATAAACTATAGTTTCATTGCTTATAACTTACAAGTCAAATTTGGAGACAAAAGGAAAATCAGGAAACTTAATAAACAGAGAATTCTTGACTTCCCAAGTCATATTTATAGCTGGTGCACATCAGCAGAGCTCCACTGAAATCAAAGACAGCCAAGGGTCCCACCAAAGAACCTAGTACCAACCTGAAGAGACATGCAGCACCAAGATAAATCCGAGATGTCTAACCCTGAGCAGGGATTATTTTTAATGACACCACCAATCTTCTCTACTGGCTTTCTGTCCTTGGAAATATTTGTGTAAGGCTAAATTGCACCCAAGAAACATTTGATCAAAGATATTCGTAGAGTTTTATTTAACTTTGCCTCAGTACACACGCCGTTACCACACAGCCTTCCCAGTGAATTCAAAATGGGAGCTATTCATGATAAACACAGGGTGAAATCTGACTCTGCGACTTACTTGTTTAGCTCTGCATGTTGAACACGATCTGGAATTTATAAGAGGTCCATACACAGGACAGACAGGAAAAATCAGCCCTATTCAATCAACTATTCTCCATAAGTAGTTTCCTTATTTCCAAGTCACATATCAGATCACAGGTCATCTCCTAGCAGGGAGCAATCAGCAAATAGAGAAAAAAGCCACAAAGCATTTTAATCAATAGCATCAGGGCTAACTGACTAACTACTCATTCTAAATTTTTAGTTTTCTGTGCGTTATAAAGAGCTGGGCATGCAGGTATTTAGTAAATGTGAATACTTTTCTAAAATGCATTTAAATACATTCAGATGTTAAATATATAATCGCAGTCCAACAATATCACACTTCTAGGATATAACGCACACAACACATACTTACTGTGAAAAATATTTCAATTAAAAATTCACTTTCATCCGATGTGCAATTGCTGCAAGAACATGTTGATTCTGAATTAGTTTCCTTTCAGCCACGCAAAGTATTTTCAGCTCTCCTTTCAAAACAGCTTTTCTTTAAATAAGATGTATTCTAATATAAAAGCTCAAAATGAAAACAGTAGACTACTTCAGTTGATCTGGACCAATTTCTTTGTCAATAATTTTGGGGAAATATTTTTTCTGTGTTTGAACTTCAATTAAGAAAGTAAATCCTCAAATGTCAGGATTTTCAGAAAATAAAATTCTGTCTCCAATACTTATAATTATTTATTGCTGTAACATATGGAACAGCAGCTTAAAATAAAACTTTTTTTTTTTTTAAAAGAGCTTTTCTTCACATTATAGAGAAAGGTAGATTATTGCTGACTACAAAATCACCTTCATTTTTCCCCAGTCTAATATTTAACATCTTTTTATGGAAGACAATTTATATTTAAAAGCTTTAGAAGTGCTAGAAATTGGTAAGTTTTTGTTACAAGTACATTCACATTTTACTCATAATAAAAATTGTGTAGCTTTACATAAAGCAACAGAATTTCAAGGCCCAGAATCCAATGTTAATTTGCCATTGTTTCAGAATTTAATTACTATGCAATTTGAAAAGCACAAAATGTTAGATTGGAGAAATGTTGCTTTATAGAACAGTTTGGAGCAGCATTTACCTGAAAACATCTGAAAAATCAAAGCAGCAAAACCACACAGTATGTGGCACTGAATTTGCCAATATCCCCTTCTAATTCTAGTAAAAAATGTTGTTTCTTATTCAAGATGCCCTATTTAACAGGTAAGACATGTACCAGGGCTCTCCTCACTTCCTTCGCTTGCCAGCTCAGCAAGCGCACGCGAGAGAAACGCATCCGAGAGGACGGCAGGATTCACGACCTCCTCAGCGCCGAGAAATTATCAGAAGCACCTACCACAGGGAAGCGCACAGCTAATGAAAACAAAAATGAACAGAACCTCAAGGATAATGACAGCTCATTGTCTAATGAACCAAGATGAATTTTTGATAACACCTCCTCCGGCCAATTAGTTTGCTAGTCACCAAAGAGCGCTTTTGGCAAGGAGGGTAGCAGAAGGCTGGAAAAACAAACTGAAAGTGCTGGGTCCAGAAGAGACCTCGTTCTCAAACCTCTTCTCTCAGCAGCAGGAGTGGGAGTCAGAAGAGTTAGGACAGTTCAAAACCAGAGCACAAGAACAGCTATCACCTGGGCAGCCCCCCTCAGTGCAGAACGTGGGCATCCAGTGTTTGCGTCCCTGGCCCCATGGCACCATCCTCAGCTGCTCCGTATCCCGGGAGCCAGGCTCTGCCACCAACAGCTGCCGCACAGCTCCACGGAGCCCGGCACAGCCTGAGCACACGCCTGCACCGCGCCACCAACGCGGGGGCTGCACTGGGGCAGACGGGGTGCGCGTGCTCCTCCGCCACGACCTGCGGCGCCGCTCTCGGAACGCGGCCAGAGCAAGATGAAAGGAAGCCAACACTCCGGTTGCTGGTCAGCAGTAAAACCATAAGTAGCTATAAAACAGTAGAAACTAAGCATATGAAAGACCCTAAACTCCACATATGTTAGTGTGGCTCAATTAAAACCCTTTTTAGTAAATATTCTAATGCCAGTAGAATAACTTACATTCTGACTTAGGCTGCATCTTTGATAGACCACTTGGGCATTCAGGAAATCAGGTGGCCATGGGATAACTTCACTCTTAGTAAGCTTCTCCAGCTATTCCTTCAGCAGCAGGACAAAAACAAAAAAGAAAACAGGAGACAGCACTTCTTGAAAAAAGATTGAGGAAAATTTCATTTAGTTTCATTTAGTCTTTTGGCTGGTGTAAAACCATTATTCTGTTCTCCAGAACAGATCTCTGCAAACCACAACGTGCAGAAAGCTGTAGGAGTGGGGGAAGACAGGAGGCCAACAGAATAAACTGACTTTTTTTCTTAATGGTTCTTCTTCTCCTTTGAATTTTACAATTTTGGTCAGCAAAACATAGAGTGTTTATCTAGCCAGATAGGCAATCTTTTTTTTAAACTGGCGCCAGCATCAACATAGTGGAAAAAAAAAAAAAAAAAAGTCAGCAAAACCTTTTACCTTGTCATTTTCACTAAACCTACTAAATCTTATAATCTTATCACAACTATTTTTTTCCTTGTCCATAAGTTGTTTTCACTCGGTGAGCTATCACACACAGATACCAATTATTTATGAAGCTTCTTACAGATAGATTTGGTCTTGCAATTTTTTCCCCCTTCTTTCTATTCCATGAAGCAGAAGTACTGTGTGATACCTGCAGAAACCCCTGCTCTCTCGAAGAAGCAGCAGCTACCGAGACATCTGGCATCTTACAGCGAGGGGATTATTGCAGCCTCTTCTCTCTATCAGAGAAGAGCAGTGCAGCAAAGGAGTGCACATAAGAGGCAATGCAAAGATTTTATTCAGACAAGTCTAGAGAAGGTCTGAGACAAAACTTGTTTCTCAGTGCTGGAGAAAATAAACAAATCGGTCACACTGGATTAAGACTTGCTTAGCCTAAATTTCTGCAATACCAGCATGTATTAATATTGGCATTTCATGGTATTTAAGATGCTATTTGCAGTCTGGATACTAGACATACACTAGACAGTGTAATACAAGCAGCTGTTTCCTCAGCAAAGCAGCTGCACTGAGATGCTGTGGCCATTAGCACCTTATGGTCCCTAAAGATCACTGAACAAGGAGTGCAGTGCCAAAATAACTCCAGACCCCAGCTATTCTATTGACTGCAGTTATCACCTGTGCGGGTAAGAAATCAGTGCTGCTCCGAATTCTCTTTTTGCATAGCCATAGTAATCAGCCCAGATCATTAGGCTGGCCACTTGCATCGGCCCAAAAGTAGAGAGTCAAATAATTATTTAGGTTGCAAAAGAGCTCCGTCAGGTTTCTAAATCCAATACCCTGCTCAAAAAAAGGGCCAACTTCAAAGGTTGCTCAGGGTCGTGTCCAGTTACATTTGAAAGTCTCCAAGAGCAAATCCATAGCTTCTCATGGCCCTCTTGTTTGATCATCCTTATAGCTGGGATTTTATTTATTTAAACAGTCATTCTTACAAAACATCCTAGTAACAAAAGCCAAGAGTGAGCTGTTAAACTATTCAGATAACTTGAATATACAGGGCAAAGGCTCTGCTTGCAGGTGGCGGCAGCAGTAGGACTTCAGGGTTACTGCACATTTGTCCTGCTGTAACTGAACACTGCGGCATGATACTTGCGGCTGTGACACACTGAAACGCACAGCACCACAGCACCAAGCCCTACAGCAAAGTCATCTTCTCCCATTCTTAGATAAACTATTATTAAAAAGTGTTGCTGAACTTTAAAATTAAAATGCAACCCAGAACATTTCTCCGATTGTTTCACCGTCCAACTTATACAGTTGAGTTTCCCACATTTTAGAAACAATTTTCCCTCTTCAGACATGGGCATATGTTAACTTCCCTTAGGCAAAAACATGATATCATTGATGTTGGTGGAAGGTTGGGTTATAAGCACAAGAAAACACAAATTAATAAATTGAAAAGCGGTCATTTAATACAACCTGATTCAGGTATATTTGCTTCTAAAGAGGCTTTGAGTAAAGTTGATCTAAAACAGTGACAAGCCTTTTCTGCTGTATACCTAACCAAGACTAAAATTAACAAACCCCTTTGGTTTGTAATTGGGTTATAAAAATAAAGCGCAGCATACAGAAACTAAGCTTTTTGTTTAAGTAATGTGCGTGCTGTGTCCAGACCTTAATTAGACCACATGGTAAGAGACTTTTATAGAAGGATTTTTATAGACACTTTTCCAGACATGCTGTGCTCCTGATATTCCTCCTCCAAGCTCCGATCCACACCTTGCTAAATAACTTTTATAGGGATAATTAAACAGGCTAGTGATTCACTTATAATCCTATTAAAACAACAGTACTTGAGAACTAGCATTCTTACTATGGCATCCTCCTTTTTATCCCGAGTAGAATTCCATGCAAAGAGCAACCGGTAGAATCTGAGGGTACTTCCAGATTGCACAATCTTACGTCATCCTAGAAATGCCTCACCCAGCTCTTCACAAGTTGATTTTTCTACATAGTGCAATACAGCACCAAAAAAGATATATTAACTCTACTGCCAGAAGCAGTCGGGCAGCACTAGCGGGTACTGCATCCACCCTAATTACTTTTCAGCTATACTCCTCCTTTGTCTGGATCTAGAGGAGAGCCAGCATTATTCATGGCAGACACCCTCAAAACCTTTTGTGTGCAAGATGATTGAAAGATAAGATAAAATTCCATCATTGAAAACTTACCTACAATTTAATAGGAATCCATAGAAATTATAGTCCAAATGGAAGAACTCAATTGAAAATTATTTATTCCATTTTATGCTTGTATTATTAGATTTAAGGAACTGTTCTATAAAAGGCATGCAAATCAATTATAGTTGATAACAAAGCACCTGTTAATAGAATTGGAGCAGCAAAACCCTAAGATGGTTCAGAAACCTCAGAGACTGGTTATGATTCTCTATTCAACTCAGGCAGCCTTTTCCACAAAGAATAAGATGTTGGACAGCCCTCTAGAAACTATTGCAAAAAGCTACCCACACTCCAGGATTGCCACCTTTCTCACAATTCCCTTCACAAACACACCAGTTGCACAAAAATTCATATCTGTTGGATATTCCACTCATATCAGGCAGCTGATCCTGGGGGACTCCTGAAAGGCTAGAGGCAGTTGCTGTATCAACGTGGTATATTTTGCAAAGGTGGGTTGCAAATTTGACTATTTAACAAGCTATTGCTGCACTTTCCACAACCAAGAGGATTTGTTCAAGAAGTGAAAAAGAACATACCAGATTTTTTTCTTAGTTACGTAGGAATGGTTTTAAAGCGTACACAAGATTTTCTTCCTACTATGAAGGAATATTTTTTAATACACTAGAGATTTGAAAAGGCTTCCTATAGTGCTTAAGACTCTCTTAAGAGTTTGGGGAGAAAAAAAAAAAAAAAAAAAAAAAAAAAAAAAAAAAAAAAAACTGTTGAATAGATAGTTCTTAGACTCATCCCAAAACGATAGTTCTTGGGCTCATCCCTCAGTCATCCCAAAATACCTTGATTTTAGCAAGGTCTTTAACAGCCTCCCATGGTCTTCTTTACACTAAATTGGTAAGGTATTGCCTAGGTGGACAGTAAGATGGGTGGGAAATTGGCAGGAATTCTGATGAATTCCAAGTTGTGACCAGTGATGAAAAATTCAGCTGCTGGCCAATAACCAGGTACATCTGTCACAGAGCAGTACTAGGAATCATATTGATAAGGTCTTCATTAATATTAGGTAACCAGGGGCTGCAGTGAAATAATCCATCATAGTCCCATAGTATTACCAGTCTTCATTCCTGATCTTGAGCTATGAAATCAAAAATGCCTGGAAACAAAGTGCCCTGCCAAATCCTGGTGCTTAGCCATTGCCATTACTGAGGCAACTATCTCCAAAATCACACCATGGAACTATGGTTACATAGGCTTTCGCCCATGAAGAGCTGCTTCAGCTTTGCTTTTCTGGAATCCTAATGCCCAAAGACTAACAACGGCCATAAACATCTACACATTTCTTGTGTGGGGGACAACGATGGCCTCATCCCAGCCTTGCTTACCTTTGCCAACTTATCCAAAACTTGGAATCTTCATCCTTCTTATTCTTAAACCCTCACCAAAGCCATAAATCCTGTTAAAAGTGTAATAGTTGTAATAAAATTATAAATGACCAGGAAAACAAAAACAAACAAAACACACACACCACTAGCCATAAGCTAGCTCTCACCTCAAGTCTCAAGCCTTTTATTTTTGAAGGACTTTGTGTACCAAAGACTTTTGAACTTAAGAAACATTAGATCTTGCACTACCATATTGCTATAAAACTATTACTTTTAATCTATTTTCAAGGCAACTTGTGGATTCAAACTGACATTAACCCTAATCCTAAGATTATCTGATATACTATTAATACTTCAATCCTACTTTTCTGAAACTCTAAGCTAATGTTAACCTTATTTCTAGTCATAAATATTATCAGGTGACCTTTACTTGTAAGAGAAGAAAATCTGAATCATGAAACCATGTTGATATTAGCTCTTGTGATTGGCCTCTGAACCACGCAAATGGCAGATACTCTGCTACTGCTTCCCAGAGGTATAATACAAATACTTGCCAATGAAGTTTCAGTATTTGCATTAGAAATAAACAAATTTCAAGCTATGAAAAACACCAGAAAAAAAAAAAAAATGCCTGTTTTTCCTCTCACCGGAGCTTCACTGTAGTGGTAGCTGTTTCTGAACCTTTCACATCACAGATCCCTCCTTAGCCTCTCAAGCCACAAGGAATCAGCACTAACATGCAGCCTTGACATTCAGTTTTCAAACCCTAACTTGAATTGTCTTAGTCATAAACAAACAAATAAATAAAGATAATCAAACTGCTGACCTGTGGCCAAAGAAGTGGTCATTCTTGCCTAGAGGACTAGTGCATGGTCAAGTCATGACCCTCTTAGCTGTTCCTTCTGGAAACTGTAATTCCAAGCTCAGTTATGCACTCTATTAGATGACCAACACTCAACACTAAACACAGCCAATGCCCCTGCTGGCAGCTGCCTTCATCCAAGCTCTTTCAGTCACACAGGAATCCACAGAGGTGTCAAACTCCCTCTTCCCAAAAGTTAAACACTGACTATAATCCTCATTCTAGTTGTGCCCAACAATTTACAGAAAAAAGGCAGAGACAATAACACAGATAAATGGATGAAACATTTAATGACGTGAAGGCAGCATTCAGGGATAAGAAGAATGCTCCATTTCCCACATAGTTGCCCCCAAAACATAGTGTTTTGGGATTCAGTTGCTTTATTTCCAAAGCATCTGGTTCTACTCATTTCAGCAGGAATAGCCTGATCTTATACATCAATCTTAGTACTTACTAAGTAGTACTACTACTTACTAACTACGAGTACTTACTAAGTAGTAAGTACTTGGCTTAGCAGCATCACTTGCAAATAAAGACATGTATTTTTAAACCAGCTATATTCAGGCACCTCAAGCCCAGTTTGTACACATCAGTAAAACTGTCCATACTGTGCATAAATTCTAACTGAAGGTAAGTGGGCCGTAGTTAAATGAGTACTCAATGCTAAAAAGTTGGCTATTTTTATTGGGGAATGTGAACAGAAAGTGCCAAACTTAGTCACCTGATTTCAACCTGAGATTCAGTTAAGCCTCCTCCAGACATGATCTCTTTCACTGTTAACTGTGAAACACAAACTCAATCTTGCATAACTTTCTGAGAAAGCATCAGCCAAAAAAGAGTTAAGTACGGTTGCAACTAAACACTTCCTATCCGGGCAATCCATGCCACTAAAATAACAATTGCTCTTATTTCCAACCTGCTCATAGTGAACCAGCAGGCCTTTTACTCATTATTATTTATTTCTTTGATCTTCTCTCCCCTTGAACCTTACTGCACTTCCTTTTACAAGTTTTCCAGCTCTTTGGCAAAGGTGTACATATCAACACCATCTGGCTGCACGCACAGAAACACTGCTACACGCTTCCCTGAAGACAAGCCTGCTGTGCTAGCCATGAGACACCAACATGATTTCCAGCTCCGCACTTTCTGAAGAGTTTTACTCAAACACCCTTCCTTATATTTCATCACTAAAGAGCAGAGGAGGGAAGAAAATAAATAAAATACAAGCAAGACCTTCACTGGGTCTATGATCTTAGGGAATGTTCATCTCATGTTTTATGAGCACAGAAATTCCAAGCTCAATTATGAGTTACTACTAGGTGCTCCCCCTGCCAAGCCACTGTTCTGTTTCTGATAAATACGCAACAGCTCAATGAAAGTTCAGACTACAGATCTGATACATTGCTTTTAAGCACTGCTTTTTGCACATAAAAGTCATCACAGGGTTTTGCAACCATCACAGAGGTTTTGCATCTTCAGAAGCATGTTGGCAAACCTCACCAAAATATTTAACCAACTAAGTAATAATAGTCCCTATTTATCCTGCTTATAAGTGGAGAGCAATTCCTGCTTTCCAGCTATAGATTTATGGCAAAAATAACATTAGAAGCCGCATTCTTAAACCAAAGCCTGCCATTTGTTAGTTTATTTCCACAAGCCTATATTCGTATGCCTAAATACCATAGGCAGGACTCCCATGACAAATTAAAGTTAACGGAAATTCTATGCAACTCCTAATAGTAGGAATTGAAATAATATTAGCACTACACGCAATGCTATAATGAAAGCTCACTATGAGCTGTGTTAGCACAGTGCTTTCTTCAGCAGACTATGCTTGGCTACAGAGTCAGTTCCCGTGAACATGCAGAATCTCTTCCTCGTTAAGCTGCTTTGACTAATTAACCAAACAGAGCATTACATGGGTTGAAGTGTTATAATCTGTTCAGATTTGGTTCAGCTCCATCCAGTGCTAGGATGCTTATAAGTGCTTATAAGAAGCTCACGTAGAGAGCCAAATCCTGCAATTGCTACTTTGACCTCTAGACCCCAAAGCGCCTCAAGCTGAAGCCTTGACAACTCTCAGCCAGGGGCTGCCAGGTTGTAGCATCCCTACCCCACACCAAAGCCAGGTTTGCTGCCATTCTGGTGTTACACAAAGCACAAAGTTAGCCTGAAGACGCTGACAGCAGTCTTTGGTCAGGAATGAGAGGCATTTACATACTGAAAAATAACTTATTAGGAAAAAAAGAAAGTGATAATCTGAAATTTACGGCTGGACATGTAGTTTGAGGTCCGCAACTACTAAAAGAAGATAATAATTTCAGAAGTTCAATCCTCCATACAAAACAGTCCACAACCAGGAGCAGGCTACACCTGCTGTCATCTTAACTCCAAACAATAAACAATCACAGAGCAATGGTGAGCACAGGATTCAAAAGGAAATCTGCTGCCTCGCTCAAATACATCCATGCAACTTCCCCCGTTTATATATATATATATATATCAGTAAGCTATACGAGACAACACTTTTCAGACCACTGCAAGTCCTAACTATGCAAGTTTGATTTTCAAGTTAGCCACTTGATCTCTTCTAAAGCCACAAACAAGGTACCTAGATGCTTTGTACTTATTCTAAGAGGATGGGGGGGGGGGGGGAAGAAACAGACCTGTGCTTTCACTTTAAGCTGTGGAGAATGTAGAAAGGTATATTTGAGTGCAAAACAAAACCCAAGATACATTAGAAAAAGATTCCACGTTAAAGTCCTTGAAGAGAGCTAATATCATCTTACTCTGGACAGTGTCAAGTACAACAAGATCCAGCAAAAATAATATATCACATATACTTTTTATTGCAAGACAAGTCACAGAGCGAGTTTAGAAGTTAGCTACACACAGGTCATATCAATAATCTTTAATGTCTTGTTTTATGTTGGATTTCTGTGAAATTTCAAGCTTCTTCACTAATTCTTGAAGCATAAAAACCAGCAGGTGCCAAATGAAATCATCAGGCAGGAGGTTTAAAATAAACAAAAGGAAGTACTTTTCACACAACGCATAATTTAATTGTTGAACTCCTTGCCACGGGATGTTTTGCGTGCCAAAAATCATAGGCCAGTTAAAGAAAAAAAAAAAGAAAAAAAGCACACACGTGATTGGACTAATTCATGGAAGAAACTTTCACCAATGGCTATTATAAAAATAGGGCAATTATAATCTGCAATTCCCAAAGCCACAGAGGGAGGGTCAATAGAAGAAAATGCAATTCCCCTCTTGCTGCTTTGAAACTCTCTGCTAGAGGTTGCTGTCAGAGAGAGAGTTTATTGGCCTCAAACCTTGTGTGTGGTATTATGTTTTTACGTTTCTCATTTCCTTTTCTATACACTAAGTCTAGTTAAAAATGCAAAAAGGTACCTGTGGATTCCCTCTTTTAGGCAAGACCTTAGAAATTCTTTTGCAATGTGTTGTCAAAGTATTTTACAATTTGCACAGTGTTTGGATAAGCACAGCTTATTTAAAAATGTCTGCTTAAGATTTCTATCTCAATTTAACTACAACCAGGCTACGTATCTACTCCGATCAAGAAAAAAAGTTTCATCTCATACAGTTATTGCCCTATATTATATATATGGAGATGGAGTCACAAGACAGAAGCAAGATACATGCTGATATAACATCAGGGAGCAAACTCTACTGCTTCCACCTCTCAAATGTGAATGGTAATATGTAGTACAGTACACTGCTACTGGGGCAGGAATTCACGCCTTATTATTAGAAATTATTCTTTAATATGAAAAACAGATCAATAAAGACAGAAAAGGAAGAACACATACAAGTGCAATATACCAGTTTCCAGTATGTTATTACGTAGTTTATTTTTCTACCCCAAAACAGGTATCTACAGACTCTCTACCCACTGGTGCCACTAGTTTCCTATTTCCTGTAGGAAATTATAGCTCAGGCAACACTTGGTTCTCAACTCACTCAGTTTTTGCAGTAGCAGATGCCACCATAATTCTTTTTCCTATCACCACCTTCCCTGTTTTATCTGCAAAGAGGGCTGCCAAATTTATCTTCCGTTTAGATCATCAGCAACAGAAATCAGATTGTTAGGGAAAAATAAAAGCTAAGCTTTCAAGCTAGGTGAAACATGAAGGCTCAAGTTAGCTTGTCTGATTTTGCAAGCAGAAGGAACTGTGGGTATATACACACATGTGCTTTGTTATAACAAAGCAGAAGAACCTGAATTCTTTGGTTTTTTTCCTAACATTCACCAGAAAAGTCATTTCAAAGATTTTAGAGAGATTTAAACTACTATGTATATTAGTTCTACAGAAGATAATAAACTGAACTAAGTATATGTTAATTTCCTCTATGTCTAAACTAAAGCCTATTAATTCTGAATGAAGATCCAGAGAAAAATTGGAATTTAAAGAGGATTGCTTAAGTAACATCAATGGATTACATTTCAGATTAATTTTTCTAATAGTCACATATCAGGAAGTCATAGCTGCTTTTGAAAAACTTTTTTGAAATTAGTCTTTTATTGGCTAGAAAGTAATAGATAATACATACATTAATACCTACATTGGATAACCTAGCAGATTTCTTTTGACATTATTTCTGGAACACTAACCTATTTCACAGGATGAACTTAATTTGCTATTGAAACAGAAGACTTAAATATTACCTTATATTCTTCCTGTTAGAGAGAGACTCCAGAATACTCTAACAGCTTATCAAGCAGCACCATTTAACTTGTAGCTACCAATATACTACTGAAAAATACATTGGAAGAGGCTGATCAGCATGAGGAATAGAATCAAACAAAGAAATGGTTCATAAAAGGTCCTATTAAAAGTCAGAGAAGTTTCTGGAAAAAACTCCTAACAATTCCATTGACTTAATCAGCCTACAATTCCATTGACTTAATCAGCCTCATGTTTAGGTTGATTCAAGTTCATGAAGAATGTGAAATTTGAGCATGTTGCTCATGAACAGTTTCCAGATTAAATTGCAGTAAAAAAATGTTTATTCTATAAGGTTCGGTGAAGTGTGCTTTATTTTTCACTTTTAGCTATGTTTTGTAATGATTTTCCTAAAACACCCTAAAGTTCATGGCAGTTGTAGTTGATGGAGTTGCTAAGCTTGCAGATGAGAATAGAAAGCTGCAATAGAAAACATTATATACATATGCACTAGTGATACATTTTAGAAACAGGAATCAAGTAAGGAGGAATGTATAATTTTTTTCCTTTTTTTTGGCTTTTTTTTTTTAAATAAATAGATAGTATTTCACATGCTAAACATTAGGAAGAATAAAACATGCTATCTGAAAAGGAGAATGACAGCAGTTACACTAACAGGTCCAAAAGGTAATTTTCAATAGTCTCTTTCCGCTCTACTACTTCATTCAGATCTTCTGTGTATGGGATTTCAAACTGAGCTGGCCAAGTTAGCGTAATTCAGTTCCATTTCACTTGTCAAAACAACAACTACCTAACCTCTTTCCCATGAAAAATTGCCTATAATTGTAACACTGACATATGATTGAATTAAATACTTTTCCGATTCAGCTATTTCCCTATGTGAAATGCTTAAGGTCAAATGCAGCTTGCTGGCTGATATAACAGGGATTTAGACAATTTGCAGTTCAGCCCGGAAAGCAACACGGATACAGCTCTAACAACAATGTGCATGTATCCACAGTGAATAAAGGGATTATCTAGAAAAAAATAAAAAAATCCATCTTTTACTGCATGGTAAGCATGAAAAGACATTTTAAGATCTTTCATTCTTTTATTGCTCTGCACAACTCAAAAAAAAAAAAAAAAAAAAGATATGGTTGAAAAATTAAAGAACTGGGCATCCCAGAGAATGATGGCATGCCTGCAGTCTCAGAGGAAAATCATTAGCTCATCCACTTGTTGCAAACCGTATAGCATTTCTGAGGCCAGCTGGACTTCCTGAGATTTAAAACAGTAAAACCCTCTCAAGGAGGGGCTATAACTCATTCAAGGCACTCTGAAGGTAGAATTTGAACATTTTTAAAACTGGAGAGAAGAAAATGAGGAGTTAAAACAAAAGAGAAGAAAAAAAAAAAAAAAAGGCTTGGAAGGAGATGTGCAGTGCATCCAGATAAGCACTGTGTCACTCCTAAGGAGCACGGAAACACGGTTCAACATTCATCATTGTTCATAACAAGCTCCATGTGGATCGGGGAGGGCCCACCACAGCAGGTTGGGCTGGCCAATGCCACCTGGTTTGGGTCATCCTTGCTAGCAGAAAAAAAGCTATTTATGCTTTGTGACCTGTAAAGGAGCAAGACTGCAGCATGAGGAGTCCGGAGCAGAACTTAAAGCTGCCTTCCAACTCGCAGGTTGCTTACCAAAAGCAAGTTCTTATAATAATTTTAAGAGAAAAGTGTTTAAAATTATTACCAGAGTTCATTCACTTCAGTATTGCAAATCTTTAAATAAGAGAATTTCCTAGAAGAATGGCTTTTTCATGAAATCTGAACTCGAGGACTGCTGTTAGACATACTCCTTAGGTATTGCTTTGGTGCTGTAAGACTTCCTTCTGCTTATATTACATCACTCCTTTTTACTAGTGGATCATTTGCACAAAGACAAATCTTTCTTTGTTCATCCTCACCAGCTGTTTTTTATTGCACCTGAGGTTGTGATCTTCTGCTTATGTCATTATCCTCAGAAGATTGTATAAGGGAGGGTCAATGTTTTCAGAGAACCAGAGAATTCAGATTTCTTCTCACAGAAAAGAGATACTTGTTCCAAGAGCTCCAAAACTGGCATAAGATTAAGCAGCAGGATTCAGAGATTCATTACACAGACATGAAGAGTAGTAGTCAACAGAGCCACTGGGGACAAGACAAATCATAGCTAAATACATATAATGTATCGATGAGATCACTATACTGAAATGGGAGAAAATAAAGGAAAGTATTCACCTCCAAACACAGTTTGGAGTTCTTCTTTCTGCTCCCAGATGTCTCACTGGTCTCCTTAATGACCATGTGCTAGTCCTTTCCCTTCACTACGCTTCCCTATTACCAGGTTTATGCACAGTGGAGACAATATTAACTCCCTGTGCAAACTGTATTGAAGAACAAAGGACTGTGAATGGATAACTAGCAATATCATATTCAACCAGACTCAATTCTAACTCCTATTCTTACAGCATCATCAGCTGTATTGCAGTACTGCAAAATGTCAACTCACACAGCTTTTTAGCAAAAAAGCAATTGTTTCAAGTGATTACATTTATAATTTTAATAATGTAAGAGTTTTATAGTAAGATACCACGCAACCACAAATTCATTACTTTTCCTTTCAGATTTTAATAAAAATACACTATGAATTATTTAAACTAAGTGAAACTTGTCAAGATAAATGAATTAGTACATGTTATGATGCAGTATTCCAGCTTTAATTGCGTTCTTTGCTTACTCAGTATAGCAATTTGTGAAGTCCAGCAATACATTTTGCCAGCCATTAGAAACAAGAGCTATGCGAATGTTGCATCACTTTCATTCCTCAGAGATTTTTTTTCCTTTGGTGAAATAACCTAACTTTGACTTTTTGCTAAAAAAAAAAAAAAAAAAAAAAAAAAAAAAAAAAAAAAAAAAAACCAAAAATGTTGATATATTCAGGGAATTTTCACATCCCTCTTCTAATTCAACTGCAGCCAGCAGAACTTAGGAAGAATCCCAGGATGGTAAGCTTTCAGGAGCTACACGCGATAATTTTGCCGTTTAATTGAAGGTTATTTAATTTTCATTAGAGTGTAAAGCCACCATCTCAGGAAAGCTGCTAAAAGTTTTGCCTCTGACATGAATTAAAGAGCACATTCAAAGCGTTCCCTAAACATCTAGGTATCCAGTGCTATGTGAAGTGTCCTGAGTGATTTCACCTGGCCTCCAGCTGACAGACTAGCAGTGCTCGAGTTTCCTGTAGGTCCTGTTATTGTATCTGCCAGACGTACGTGTAATCCTTGGCTAACTGAGACATCTCAAACGGCGCTAAGCGCTACATTTAGGTCACTGAGCTGAGCCCAGGATGTCTCCTATTAGACATCCCAGGTTCACAGGGGCTGACATAGATCCTGCCACACGTGGTGGCCAGCTGACAGCCCCGGCCTAGCAGATCTGATGACATTCCCAGCAGTAAATACACACAATACTGCTTTAATATATATAAGTAGATAAACATTTACAGATAGATAAAGATATGCACTTAAAAGGAGTCGCACTTAACCAATTCAGCTACGCTGCCTCACAAAGCCTTAAAAAGAGAAACAAACACATATAACAAAGACCCCTTCCAACACAATACAGATACAACCGTAAAATCTCATTTTCAGAACGTTTAAGTAGGGAAAAGTTCTTTGAGAATCAAGTTACAGAAAGGAAGATATGTTTTTGGTAGTTTTGTACCTTCTTAGGAATAGCATTTGCTCCTAAAGAAAGCAGTAATGAGCATAAACCCTAATGCCATTGCTGGCTCATGAGAGAGATGCAGCTGCTCATTTTTACTAGGGAAAGATACTTTTTCAAATTTCTTGTATTTTAATGAATGTCTAGAAATCTGAAAGACTCTACTTTCCAATTTATGCTAGAAATTATGTCTGTACCCAGTTTTCTATGAGCAAAATGAAATAAATCAAGCAAACATCCTCTTTACCAGAGAGCAGGTTCAATTTAGGAAGAGTGATGCAACAGAGGCAACTAATGCTTATTAGCCAGGACTGAGGTATTTGAAATGGCAACAGTACTAAGGAACCATATCAAATTTAAAAAAAAATTTAAATTTGTTCAAAGGGGCTCAAAAGCAGACATTTCCATAAAGTTGAGTAAAGCTCACATCACCTAAAAAATCTTAGTTTTAAAACTACGCTTTGTAAGAGGTCTGCAAATAAAAACCTCTATTATTTTGAAGCCAGTCCAGGGGTTTTCCAGGTTGCTAATATTGAAAGTGTTGAACCCCACTTCTTGCTGACTCCTTTGCGCTGCCCCATACAAGCTGAAGTGGCCATCGCACCTGCAGTTGCTGCAAGAGGGCACTCCACATCTCCGACCAAATCCAACAGCAAATCCCAGTAAATGTCAAGCCCACGTGGAGTGTGGCAGTGCACCTGAGCTGACTCACTTCTGGGGCACATGAGCAGGCAAGAACAGGAGACATTTTTCAAGAAATAGGAGGAATTACTCCTACTACCGCCTCACAGCACCTGAAAGTTGCTGAAACAAAGTCTACTGACTGGCCTGGTCCAAACAGCGAGAAAACCTGCCTTGCACTTCAAGGACGAGATGGACATTGTGAGACCCTCACAGATACACAACAGCAAGAAAGAAGGGACAACGCCAGACAACACTGGGGTATTTTAAGTGGCCCTAACAAGTTCCTAATTATAGCTGTCAGGAAAAGGAATAAAGGACAAAGATCATGATTCAGAACAAGTTAAATTTTCATTTTTATTGAGAATATTTGGGAGGAGCTTGGATGTAATTACACAGATACAAGGATAAGAGCTGTTCCTATGAAAGGCTAGATTGACCTCATTCTCCGTGAATATTAAATTGCTTCATAACAGCAACTAATTTATATATTTATATAAAACCTTTCCTTCTGAGGAATTCCCAAGCTCTGCTCCGGGCTGGAAAGTCCCAGCACATGCTGGTTTATAGCAGGAAATAGAGAATACCATATCCAATTGATACTTCAGGGAGATTTGAAGGAAAAAGAAGATGTATTTGGAAGTAGGCCAGGACACTGGGGCTACTACGCCCATCCATACAAAAAGGAACATCAGTTGTTTAACAACCGTAAGCATCAGGCCTTCAGTTTTGTGTCTCATCAGCAGGACAACACTACATATTCATTTAACTCAAGCTTTCTTGTAAATTCTCTCAGATTCTATTGTTGGTGGATTTCATTCTTTTTCTTCTGGTTGGAGTGCCTTTCTTTATGATGCTTTCATTGCAAATCTGTCCGATTCATCTAGCATTACATTGACTAAATCAAAATGAAGAAATCCTACACTGGCAGGAGGGACAGCCCAGGCAGCTTAATAGCCCAGATTTCTAATGTCCATGTATTTTTCCTCATACTTCGGTGTTTTTTTATTTTCCTCTCCATTTTTCAATTAACATTACTGAAATCATTAGATTCTTTAAAAGAAAGGTGACCCACAATAAAGCAGTCTTTTCAAGATGTGCTTGAAAAGAGATAGGAAATGCATAAACACAGAAGATAGTTAATTTTGCTTCATTGTCCTGATACTGGAAGGATTTGTCACACCTTTTCTGAGATGTTGGTCATTCTTTCCTCTCCATTACCAATTCATTAACAAGTTATTAAAGTAACAGTAAAAATCAGTGTGAGGAGAGGTAAAAAAAAGTCAGGCATTTAATAATGAAGTACTTCAGGAGATGAAGTTCTTCTAATTAGCATGCTCAAAATAAGATGTAAATATTTTTAATGGTAAATGCAAGACTCCCCAAGGATCAGGTAAAACAAGGTGCACAAGCAGGCAGCGTACGGCACAAGTTTAGAGAAAGCATGAAAAGAAGATTCATAGGGAAGGCCAAAGCTAGGGAAAAGTTTTTCCCTTATAGCTCCACTGGAAGTATAAAGCCCAAGGGGGAAAAAATGACAGGAGGATATTTCTTCTCACATATCATCATTAGCTCTTAACCAACTGAGCTGAATGCAGGTGGATCTTTTATGATCTTGGAAATTAAACAGTTCTAGATCTGCGCACTACAGGACAGGAATCACCTAGAAATAACCGTCACTGAAAGCACAAACCGAACTATCACAGCAGAGCACTCAACCACTGAAACTGCATGTGCTGAAAGATTTGACATGGGCTTGTCTTTACTAACAAATTTAAGAGTAAGCAGGGATGTTTTCTGCCTATTTTTCCAGATAGGGAAGATACTACCTAAATTAGTACCTCAAGCTCTGCAGCTTTTACTTAGTGTAATTTCCAGCAACATGAAGAGGGGACAGTTAGCTGCACAAGGGCTCCTTGCATCAAAGAAACTGAGCCCACGTTGCATGACTTTCCTTATTTACACAGTTATGCATATGTAGATATCTCTAGCAACACATCCCAAGGAAAGCAAAAAACAGTGCATACCCAAAGCAGATTCATGATGTACTGCAACAACAACTTTCTGATTCTCTGTAAGTGGGCAAGTATTGCAAATTGTCTGAAGCACCAACTTTACTCATTATCAACCTTTCAAGTTATTTATACTTGCACTGATCGTTATCCTGCACTTCTCGTCAAGAAGCATTTTCAAAGCCCTTTAGCCATCTTTCCTCAGCTCTTGAAGATTGTTATGCCAAGTTAGGTCAGATGTTAAATATACCTATATAAACAAGCCTTTTGTGCTTGAACTTGAAAGAAATCAGTCATCTGTATATGATCTGTGTTAGAGCAAAATGTATTTTTCCCTCTGATGATGTGTTTTTGGTTGTTAAGTATCTTGATTGCCAAGAGAAATCCATTTTACACAGAGGGCTCTAGATAAAATATCAACTGTTTTACCCTTCCCCCTCACTTCCTCCTTTCCTTTTCAAGTAATTCAGGAATTGAGTTTAATTGCTGCAAGATTAGGGGAAAAAAGAGTCCTGAAAATTAAAAGTCTGGCACAGTCCTATACTTAGAGTCCATTTATCTTGTTTTTCTATAAAGATGGTCTTCAGACACTGGAAAGAATCCCATTTCCAATAATAAAAATCCCCAAGGACTTCTGGTACCTGAGACCTCCTCTTCTGGGATCCAGACCACATTACTATGATTGAATTGGCTATTAGAGATTATC
>JAWLRI010000640.1:2075989-2091036 GCA_034781795.1 Crypturellus tataupa
GGAGGAGCCTGGATGGGAGACTAGGCCACCTGTGCTCAAGGACATCAGGAAACAGGAGCTTTCATTGGCCATTGATATTCCCTCACCACAAGGCAGCAGATAATCTAGGCGCTTTGTTAGCGCTCATCATCCAAAACATGCAAACTCAACCTACCAACTAAGGGTTGGTATGTTTGGGTTTATTTCAGAAGGATTTATTTGGGCCTGAAACTAAAAGTGAAATTAGGAAAGCCAGTCTATATGGATTCAAAAATGAAGGAACTCTTCTGGGAATCCTGTGAAGCAGAACTGCCAGGTTTCAGTTTTGAGGTTTAAAAAGGCATCATCATAGCAAAAGGACAGGTTTCCTGTGTTCCTCACATGCAGCGGGTGTGTTTGGATGGAAAGTAGATGGGAAATTTAAGTATGGGAGCCATTCCATTTTGAACACATTACCTTTACCCCCAGCTTAAAGCACATTTAGATTAAGGCAGTTTCATTCAGGACAGGATTTCTTATTAAGAACAAAAATTAAACGAATCTACGCTTCCCACTCCTGCTCTGCCTCTGTTTGGCTCTCCTGAAGAGAGCAGGAATGGTTGTCTGTATGGCACAGCAATTCCTTGCATTCGCAGTTTAGATGGGCATAGCCCTCTAAGGATTAAAATTAGCTATTGAAGAGACTACAATCCACATATGGCAATATCTGAGGGTCTCAGCTTTACTGCTTTTTAAACCACTTTCCCCTCAAATACCCACATCACTTAAGCCTCTCTGTAAAGACAGATATTACACTGAAATCTGCTCGACTCACTACTAGTGAAACAGAGAACAGAGTTTGTTCCATTAGTCCCATTATTTAAGGTCATTTTTACAACTATTTACTCAGAGATAGTGCTTACTGACTGTCCTCATTGCAATTTACTTTGCCAATGTCATGAGGGGCATTTTGAGACCCGAATATGGGCAAAAGACAGTGGAAAGCAATTTGCTTTGGAAGCAGTCAGCCCTCCAAGTCCAACAGAAGCAAAATTTTCTGTTTGTGGCTTTCAGTATTTATTCTACACATCTCCATTTTATATTTTTGAACTCCCACATGTATGAGTACCATAAAAACAGCATGAGGGTTATTACCTAGCAGACACAGGTGGGCTCCGTTCCTAAAGCAAGTACTATTTCCCCATCCATTACTCTTTCCTGTGACTCGATAAATAATTAAGAGAATACGGCTGTTTCACTGGAAAGACTCCCATCAAGTGCCAGCCAGAAAGGCCTCTACAGCTTATTGCACACCAGAGCACGTGCTGGGAACCATCTTGCTTTGATTTTCTGTCTGTGCATAGAAATGTGTGGCTCATGCATAAAAACAGAGCAGCATGCACTAAAATTTTAAGTCTTCAGTACCTCCAGTTGTAAATTAATTTTACAGCTGTAAATGAGGATTTAAAAACTCTTGTGCAGATGTTAGTAAATTCCACTCACAAAATCAGTTTTCCTCTTTCCCACAGAACTTCCCACTGTTCTCATGATACACCTCTCCTGACTACGCATACACATTTGTCCTGCAATAAAGCATCTCTCATGTCAGAATAATTAAATGTTACATTTCTCTCACTGCTCTTCTGATTAATCAGTAAATTCCTTATAGCTACAAAATAAGTTACAGCAAATGAATTGCACAGTAAGACACACTTCAATATTCTGAACAATAACTGACCTCAATATAGTTAACAAATTTCCATTCAAGTACCAATGCATGCATAAATATGAAATATAACTATAATTTTATCCTTTTCCTAGTTTATGTAACACGCATGCCAGATCACACACAATAATGCAGTTAACATGTTTGAAGTGCTATTACAGGTGTCATACATATTTGCATACACTGTTTGAAATTTAGATAAACTGGTTTGCAAGTGGAGCACAGCCCTGGAAACAGGACACGATGAAGAATTCCACGAGTTGCAAACGCTGGCTTTTGCTGCATAAGGCCACTATGGCTTGTTGGAGAAGGCCACAGCAAGATGTGTTCCCATATAAACAAATGGTAAACGCATGATAGATGCAATAAAGTAAATCCTTTGTTTTTAAAATAACAAAGCCTCATTGCTGCTCTGCAGAGTTCAAAGCAGCAATAAGCTCCTTTCCTCCCCTTTGGGGAGGAAGGGAAAAGCACTGGGAAAAATCCCACCCACTGGACCCATTTCCCATGTAACGTCTATACAAGCAGAAGACACCCCCAGGGGATAGACCAAGAGACACACAGTGGGTCATCCTCATGAGCTTCAGGTATCACTCTTACCTGCACAAGATTTAAACTGCATCTCCAGTGACTGAGAGGAGTGTAGGAGGCAAGGCGAGCCCTGGAGGAGGCACTAACAATGCTGGGTGCTCTGAATATACTGTTCTCCTCCCATTTTTACTTGAACTCCTTCACCGTATCCAGAAGGATGCTGTGCTGAATATATGCAATACCACAGGGCTACATGCAAAAACAGACCCCCAAAGCTGCAGAGGGGAAATGATCCTTCAAGCGGTCTGTCCAGTTTGACAGGGCTCCTAGGTCACTATATACACTGCAAGCTCTGCCAGCACATCCCAGCTGGCGTAGGAGGATCCTGCACCAGATCCGAGCTCCCTGCACGTGCAGGGAACTGCACAGTTCTGCTCTATATCAGGATCTGGGAATATCGTGATATTGGCCTTACTGCTGACCCCAGTTTTGCCAGACTGGCTGCCCACATTCACTACTGTAATCAGCAATTGCTAAGGGCACATGCAATATTTGCACAAAAGAGCACGCTGCCTTTGAAGATGCAAGCCCATTAACTAAAGAACACATTGTAAATAGGGACACTGCTTTTCTGAGATAGTGAGAGTAATGCACATCCACGAACAAGGGCCAGCAAGACATCACCAGTGCACAGGCTTTGTCCAGGCCCTCGTACAGGAGTGAATTTGCCCAGAAAAGGGAACTGTATTTCCATACGTAAACTTACTGTGGTGTTTAAATTGCTGGATACTCTATTTTAGAGAAATAAGTATCACTTCCTTCTAAGGTCCCAGCAGGTAAAGCCCCCATGTAATCAGTGGGTTAGGCTGAATTTACAGCAGCATAACAGAAATCAAAAGTCTAGCCCAAACATCTGTTTTTCTCAGCCTCATTAATTGAGGTTGAATTCTGAAAGCAAGAATGAACAATGTTTTCCAAAAGAAAAAAAAAAAAAAGGAAAAAGGGGGGAGTGGAATGTAAGCAGTTTAAACCATGCCTTTATACACACTAACATCCTCATGTTAACTGTATATCCAACTAAATGATGTGTGTTATACAGTAATAATACCTGTATTTTCTGGAACAGGAAGTCAATGAAACAGCTTTTTATCAGACATTATATCTGCTACTGCCTCAGGACACCAAGACTGACTACTGCCAGCAAGTCTGCTGTGTGACAAAAGCAGGCAAATTGCATTTTTTCTGGTTGGTTTGTGTTTAAATTGTGTTAAGTGTATAAATAGTTTAAAATGCATTCTATCTAAACAAGAGAAATTCTCTTACAGATGAGAGGAAACAAATATAATAATAATCAGTCATGGACTCTCCCAACTTACTCATGGTGGGGTATCTCCAAGGCAAATGACTACATTAAGTCACTTCAGTTGTCACTAAGCAGTACAATTATGAGTTTATAAACCCAGCTCAGTTGCTTTCATGTCACTTGACTCCATGTATTTTTACATATTTCTCAGAGATGGAAATCTGAGCAAGTCTCCTGAAACTGAGTAAACTGAAAACCCCAAGAAGAAATTAATTGCTTTGGAAGAGAGTCTTTAACTCTTAAAATTATAACCATTCTTATTACTTCCATTAATTGTGTTTTGGAAGAGTACATAGCTTAAGAGATAAGTAATCAGCAACCGGTTTACTTGTAGTGCAGGTCAAGGATTCAACAAAATGAGACATTGAATTATTGCCTTGGATTAAAACTTGATCCCCAAATACATTTTCCAACCTAAGTACTTGTATTCTGGAGAGGTTTAGTGATGCTAGTCCAATTGCAACCCTTTTCTTGTTAAAAAGGCAGCAACTGCTCAGCTCCCAGACCACCATTAAACTCAAATTAAACACATTTCATCCACTACACCATGGAGAGCAGAAAGCATCGATATCTACTTGCAATCATTCTGGATCCATGCCTGGCTTTTTTTGGAGGAACAAAATTTTAGCCCTCATAAAATAAAGTGCAGGGGAAAAAAGCGTATGAGTTTTAGTTGGATCTGCTGCTACTTGGAAGCTTGACTTGCTTTCATTTATTATTTGTCAACAAACAACTAGGTACAGTTTAAGAACTTAAAATATTCTTACTCTACAAAGAAGTAAGAAGCTCCTCTGTATTTTGTAAATACTGATACCATAAAAACAACCTAACCTTGCAAGGTTTTCATCCCTTGCCATGATGAAAGGTAGTAGTATTGGAGGGTCATTCTCCCTTCCCCTGGTGATGGAGTCTGCAGCATTTTGAATCAAACACCTGAGCAGAACACTTGTCTGCCAGAGCTTATTTACAGATTTTGCTACGTAAATGTGTAACCTGTGAATTGTAATTGGGGGTCACCAACTGTTATGAAAAAGCATGGAAAGTACAGCTTGCAAGCTTTGAACATGCTTAAAAGTCATCTATCCTAAAATAATATTAAATTACGAAGGATGGACGAGTGTATGTATAAAATGCATTAATTCTTATTACCCTTAAGTACTATTTGTTTTTTTAAAAAAAAAAAATCTACACCTCAGTATTAGCTAAAGATTATGTCTGCAGTTTCAGTGAAGTCAGATAACTTTTCATAACTCAATCCTATCTAAAAAGAGTTTCCAGTTAGGGAAAAATTAAATCTCTGGAATCAATGAAAAAAAAAAAAGAAAAAGAAAAAAAAAAAAACCACACACTAAACATCACTGTTAACAGGAAGCTCTGAATTATTTCCATCACATCAAACCATAATAGCCTCATGCCAAAAATCCAGGCAAAAGCTTGATTAACATAACTATTAAAACCATACATATACTTTTCAAATACTGGCCACTTGAGTCATCTAGTTTACTATTTTTCATCTGATTTCTAGTCAGTATTTCAAAAGAGACATGAGACAAAAGCAATCAAGAATTCCTCTAAAAAATACACATATGTAATCCTCTAAATTATTTTTTTCCTCAAATTACTAAAAGTAAAGTAATTCAAACTTTGGCTGCCTGCCTAAAACTACAGTTTCCTTGAGTTTTAATTCAAACTTTCATCTATAAAATTGATTGTGCAATTAAAATAAAAGTGACATAGTTACCAACTACTCTCTATAATTAGACACTGTTAGGTCCTTCCTGTTACTTGAAAAACATTCTTCATTTAATATACAGAGAAGCAGTGTTGACTAATGAGCTACTCCATTACTAACTTTTACCAGCAAGTAGTAACAGTTTTATCAGCGCTGCAAACACTTGTGAATAGCCGGCACTTTGTTGGGAGAGCCGAGCCAAAGCATTCCTAGGTCAGTAAAAGTCTGGAGCCCATGGACCATACGGATTCTTAGTCACCTCCTTGGTACAGGCTGGAAGAGGCAACTTAGGCACAAATGGCCATTTGTTTTCATTACTGATCCCAAAGAAGAGTGAAATTAAGCATCTTGGCTGTGTTTCAGCTTGGATACCTACATCTTTTCTACCCTAAGCAAGCTCTATTTCCCTCCCTTCAGATTTCTTTTAATAAATTACTCATTTCCCCAGTTATAAAATACTGCTGATGATAGAGGAAGACCAGACTGTTCCTCTGAAGATGGTTGCAGAGGAAGCCTCCTCAGGGGCCAGGCTGGTTGGGAGAGGAGCCTCCCACCCACTTGAGTTATTTCTCAATGAAAAGTGCTGAGCAAACAGACAAGATAAGCCAGAGCAGAGCAGTGAAAATCTAAAGCAATGTGCTGCATCTCTACAAGCAGGAGACTATTCCAAACTAGAAGGAATGAGTTCAGTACCATATGAAACACAGTTTGCAGATATAGAGCCATATTCTCATCAGGTTTTGAATGTCTTTAATCCTAGACCATGGCCACAAGCTCTTTCCCAACTTCAGCTATGTCAGCCCATGTCCCCATCACTGCTTCCCTCCACCTTCTAGCTACCGCTCTCAGACCTCCCGGCTGAGCTACTTTTCCAAGTGCTTGTTTCAGCCAAAGCAAAGCTGAGCAGCATAAACAGCTTAGTAACAGCTCTTTGCTAACGCTAAGGCAGCTCATGTTGGCTAGAATAGGACAGAGGAACCACATAAGCAGCTCAGTGGACAGACACAAGAGGACAGCAAGGTCTTTCAGGGCACCAATGGCAGCCACCTGGAGGCAGGTCTCTTCTTCCAGCTTAGCTGCAACAAGATGCATCTAAGGTAAGCAGTCATCTTTAACAAAAACATAGTATAGGATATTCTGTTTTTTAAAAAAAAGAACCAATTTCATAAGCCAGAGTTGAAACAATTCAACAGCAACAATGCAGTTACGCATAAGAGAGTGGAAATACCATTACGTATACCCTGAAATACAGAAGAATAACCACGTTGCTCCTTTTCCTGGCTGGAGTGGGGCTCATCTTTCCTTCCCTTTCCAGAATTTGGCATCCAACACCAGGCTTCATTACAATTTGGAGTTGCAATTTCAGCTTGTCAAGAAACCAATCACTTAGATTCACTTATGCTTTGCAGGAGGTTGCAACATACACCATTTTATTACTCTAAACAAGATGGTATCCTGGGTTTATCAATAATGTAAGTTAAACATCACTTGAAAGCCATTGAAGCCAAATGGAAATGTTAGAAGTTCAGAGCTTGAGCTCCTGATTGCACAGTTAAGAACAAGATAACAAGAGAAAACAAAGCAGTGAATCTATGGGGATAAAACAATTTCCATTTCCTCCCTATTACATCTGTGTTTTCCCTTTCTTTCTTGAAAAGCTCTCAAACTAGTCACAAGTCAGCAACAGCTTTACAACTCACATTTGCCTCTACCTTTGCCTCTTGCTTTTTAGGCTAAGCAGTGTTGGAATCAAATCAATGCAAGTGAAGTATTTGAATATATCTGGAAGTAAAGACAGATATGGGGTGTTGGGAAGTTAAACTACTTTCAAGACTATTAAGAGCCATTATGAATCCAGAATCAGTGTTCACTGGATGCATATGCCATCTCTGGCACACCTTAAGCTCTCCACAGCAACCAAGTGGAGCACATTAATAATACAGATGACAGAACTGCCATATAAAGCCTTGTCTAAACATATTCCCCATTCTCTTTCATCAGTTTATAGCCTTACAACAAATTGGTTGCTTCATCCATCATATATATGTAATATATACAAACACACAGCTAGATTCAGCAAACTACTTGAGCATGACAGTGGTGCCACAGTTTAAATAAAGATGTCTCTAGCTTTCTTCCCCCTGCCTTCCATGCTATATCCTGCACCAAATTTCTATTATCTCAAAGAAGTTTCATTGACATTTTCCTTGTTTCTCTGTACAGCTTTATGCAGTGCACTCATTCTTTGATTTCCAGGACCAGCGATCCATAGTCTTTCTCGGAAAGGGACACAGCATCCATGCTACCACAGAAAGAAAGCTCTCCTATAAGTTTTAAAGTGCCAGAAAGGTCATTCTTAACTTTTGCACCTTATTTCCTTTAAGAAGTACCTAAGAGATTCCACCTAGCAACTGTATCAACTGGCTTTTACTAGCCAAGCACTCAGCAAGCCTTGCCGCAGTTCCTCTCCCCACCTCTGATGCAGAGTATCCTCTGCTGCGCTAATGGGAGGCACAGAGCCACACTCACCAGGGCTGTGCCAGAGGCAATGCTTCAGGGCCCCATTTGCAAGCTAGAGCTGTTGTGTCCTGCACAACCAGGCAGCACAGAAGTAGGCAAACTGCCTTGCTTCCTACCTGCCATCTGCCTGCTCTTCCATTTTGAGTAAGAGGAGGGTCACATGCCTAGAAATCCCTCTTTGTGGGCAGGAGAAGGAAATACTTTTGCATTGTGAGAGTTGTTACTTCCACCAGATCAGCAGATCTAGGAATACAACAATCTCCTATAATGTGCATCCCTCAAACCAGCCAGAGGTTCCCTCAGCCACACAAAGTCTGGTGGCAGCAACGGAGACCGTTTTGGCAAAGCAGACATATCCAAAGAAGCTAGATTATATATATATATATATATGTATATATATTTTTATATATATATATATATAGTTTTTTAAGTCAGACCTGTGAGAACCATATTCTGTGTAAGAAGTGTCAGCTTGAATATGATTTTACATAGAAGGACAATCCTGGAGACTGCATTTCCAGGAGTTCTAGGTAGTATATGTTTTTTCTGTTATTTTTAAGTTGCTATAACTGCCATAGATGAGACCTTTCATCACTATACTGGAAAGCGTTCTGTTGTTAACTTACATCTGTAGAGGGCTGAACACTTACATCAATAGCCACATAAGCACTTTTCACAGTTGTACCATCCAATTTAGGAGGGAAGGTTAGTTTCATCTCAATTATATACTGTAATCCTCACTTTAATCCCTCCTTTCAGGTTTTACTGCAACTTATTCTATTGAAACTCTCCCTTTCCTGCCAAAGGCCTTACCGGATTGTGAATGTCCATACATCACAGTACAGTCTTCTTTGATGACATCAGAAACTTTCTTAATAAATGACAGAAATAAGCAAATTGTCTCATGGGCACTGCAAGTACAAGGCAAGTTTCCTACTCATTTGTGTCCGGCATCCCTCGACCACTCCTCCTCCTCTCTCCCGTACTCCCTAGAGCTACTCACCCTCCCCTACGCTGTAGACACCATAGAGAACCTTTTACACAAGTGGTTAGTGGTTGCTGTTATCAAGCTTAAGCTACACGTGATGTCCATCTGGCTGCTGCTTTCTGGAATCATTAAAGGGTCTTATTTTAATCTTTGGAAAGAGTATGGCATAGACCAAGGAACTCTCCTAGCCTAATAGGGATTTTAATGTCTCCAAGGTGTCCTTGGATTTGTTAAGGCTTGCAACATCCCAAATAAAAGCACTAGGCTTCAGAAAGTGTCAGCTGGCTCTCTGCGCCATTGCTCAGAGCCTGACAGACTGGCCACGCACAAACAGCAAGAAGAACCTCTATTCTTAATCCGTGGCTTTTGTTCTCCCAAAAGAAACTCTCAGCTCTCTGACAGCACACTAATCTACCATGATCTTCCAAGATCAGGTTACCCATTTATGTCCAGAAACTGTCTCTCTCCTTACCCTAGCCTTCTTTCAAGTCTTCTCCCTCTCTGAAGAGGGGCAGTGTTTGTGCTTGAGGAGGGGCTTGCAATGCATTTCTGGCTTGAGTGGTATTGACCCCAAGGCATCTAGCACACCCTCCACTCAGAGCCTCAGCAACATTTACCATCGCTTAAAAATGGAGGGCAATAAAACCTTCACCCATAGAGAAAGAGGAACCCACAAAGCAAATCAAATGAAATTAGGAAGACCTGACAAGGATAAGCATGTCTGTTCATAATAACCCACAGGGGAACTTAAGAGTTTTGAAGTAAGTCACAGAAAGGGGACAAGAAATGCAACAAAAGATGAGTTCCTTGTAGTGTTAATTTCCCCAACTGCCTTGCGCATGCTCTAAGGAAGATGAAGGGCAAAAATCATTTTGAGATCACAGCATTTTGAGGCTATAATGGAGCTCATTTTGTCACTGGTACAGATGGTAAGTTGCAATGAGCCCAATTTAATGCCTAGTATAGATATTCTGTACACAGATATGTAACAGATATGTACTGTAAGATGTCAGCAATGAAACCGGACACCAAGAACCTTGGCCTCATCTCAGCTTTTTTGCAGATGTGAAACTCAAGGCCCTTGTGTATGGAAGCTGACAAAATACCAGCACATTCAAAAGAACCTGGTCCCATTTTTACACAAAAGGTTAAGAGAGATTATTTAAAGCTTTGTGCAGAATCACTTTCTTCTGCATGCCAGGGGAAACCCACAGGCTTTCCCTAAGCACTCATACTAGTCTTTTTTGAGATTAAACCATCCAAAGTAAAAACAAATGAAAAATCCAGTACACCACAGCAACTGGAACTCAGACACACACCAGCTTACACTGCTATATTACAGACACATATACACACAGTCCTATAGCATATAAAGCCTCACCAAAAATTAAAAAAAAAAAAAAAAAAAAAAAATCACAAAACCAGGCATTTTAAATCCATATCATCAAGGCCCTCAGTGCACCAACAGACCCAAACAGTCCCAGCCAACCTCTCCCGAGACCTGCACCTCTCCTGCACGCCAGTCCAGGAGCCTCACTTCAACTCAGGCCTGAGCAGCCTCCCATCCCCATCACCAACATACCTGGCCCCAGCCCTGCTCCTGCATTGCTGATATTCAGATTTCCCAGAGCAGCCACAGGCACAACAGTGTCCGAACAGCTACTACCATAACCTCCCTCTGCTCAGGTCTTAGCTTTAATGAGGCTCTTGGATGCAGGTGCAGGGGAGGTGCAAGGGTCCCAGGTGAGGCTGATTTGGGCAATTAAGGCCTATTGGTGCACACAGGACCCAGTTACCTACAACAAGAGACAGCAAGAGACTTTGTTCATAGTGTTTCCAAGGGAGGTATTTCAAAATAGCAATCTCTAGTTCAGGGAAGATAGCAAACAGCTGAGAATCTGCAGGCAGTTCTGTTCTCCTCAGATGAAGGCAATCATTTCCAACAACACTCAGGTGAGACATGTTATGCAATGTGCCTGACAGAACAACAGGCTGCTAGAAAAAAAAAAGACAATTATATTTTTCCACTGAAGCCTGAAGTTACCATGCTTTCAGCTAACAGATCATATGTCAAAATAAAAACTGCATTTCCAGAAATGCAGAAGAAGGCGGCTATCCCATATTGGTCAGATAGAGCATCTCCAAGAGTCCTGTGATGTTGAAAAGTCAGGTTGAGTTTAGATTAACAACTCTGCATTGTAACAAAGAAGCCATTCAGAAGGACGTGATTTTGTCATGTGAAATGTTGGCATTTCTGATTAGTAAAAGAAGAGAGATAATTTGAATAAACTACCAGATGGAAAATATGCTTGCCATGAAGGTCCCCTTAATTAGGTCCAGTGTGAAGCTAATCCAAAAAAAATAGGTTTGGATACAGCAAGAAACTAGTCAACAAGAATCAATAGCAATGACTCATATAAGGGCCCAGGAAAAAGCTGAACAAATGTGATGCAGGGATTATAAAGTGCCTCAAACTGATGTCATAAGTTTATCATTGAGAAATTATTAAACTGAAATTATTTCTACCAAAGGAATTATAAAATTTAAATCATTTTCACGGGAGCAAAACTAAAAGAAAGTGAGGATACAATTTTCTGAGAGGCACAAAATAGCTATGAAAATGCATTGTCTCTATATTAAAGACAACTTCCACCACTCACTGTAAATACTTAACACTGAATGATGTTCTCTATTATTAAAATACTGAGTGGGTGCAAATCTCATCTCCTTTCAGTCATCCTTACAATGATTTCAACCAATTAATGCCAATGGAAATACTCTTGATTTACTGCTTAAAAATCAGAAAATCGAATGCAGTAACCTTCCAGGAACAAATTCTAAATATTTATAACATGGGCAAACAAAACAAGTTTGTCAGCACCATTAAGCAGGCAAATAAACCAATTAACGTTCTTCTTCAGGTTGCCCTGACTTATTGCTAAAGGATGCAAGACTGATGGAGAGACTTCTTACATCTACATGAAGCCCTCTTGGATGGCCACTTCTTCAATCCTACTATCACATCTCTATGTTTCAAAGGGAATATTAGTCATAAAGCAGCCTTCTCCCGCTGCAAAATGGTCCAGAAGCTCAAGACCCTTACACTCCAACTGCTACTTGAAATTCCCCGAAATATTTTCAGTCCCTCCAATAAGTAGATCTTCTGTACGAGACCTATGTCATACAAAAAAACGACCTTACACTAATTGTTTTTATTACCTTAATAATCTTAACATTTCCTCATCTAATGCCAGTTAACTTAATGTGCTCCGGAAATGCACTTCTAAATTGCTAGTTTATTTAAACAAACAAAAAAAAAAAAAAAAGGGTGCTGATTTCTGACTTCAGGTTTCCACATAGCATTAATTAACTATTAATATGTCTGAGATTTCCTGGAACAGATTTTCACAATTGCCTTATTGTCCCGCTACAGACAGTTTAAACTACTCCAAATTCATCATCCCTATAATTTACACAAACCTTGCAACTGATATTTTTAAGCACAGAAAATCAGGAATTGAGAAGAAATATTAGATGCTTTAAGTTCACCGACCTTCCACCTGAACAGATGGAGAATTGTGATTAGAGAGATGTAGATGCTTTCTCCACTGAGTGCTCACAGCCCAGACCCTTCTCTTCTTGTACATAATTTACTTCTGAGTGCTCATTGCTATTTAAGGATATTTCCTTGTGAGCGAGGCAGTAAGCAAAAAAGTAAGAAAAAATATGTGGAAAAAACATACAATGGGAACAACTGCTTTCCTATAGGAGCAGAAAATTTACTGAGATCCACATTTACATGGAGATCTTTACATGAAGGTCATGTAAACACCCAGTAAGCTACATACTGCAAGATACCTCATAGAAATATTAAAATGTTTTTTTCTATTACTCATTCCCAGATTGAAAGCCAGAAGCCTAAATATTGAAATGGATAAATAAAAAATACATGCAGACACACAAACAAACACATGCTCTTTCCAGTCTGGTCATCAGCAACACCTTAGGCTGTACAGCGGACAGCTTTTCAGTGCAACATAACATTCAGGATAATTCTTTTATTCACTTGCCATCCCTTGCTACCAAATCATAACCTGGAATCCAGGGACTTCTCACCTGTCCTGTTTCTCCAGTAGTATTAGAGACCACATTCACAACAGTCACATTCACACAGTCAACAGTACACAGTATCACTGTGATCCCTGCTGGGCAGCCTGAAGATTCCCAGCTTATCTTAAGGAATGAAATTATCTTGGGTGAAAGACTACTTCTCTCTATCTTAGCAAAGAGTGAGGATGCAGCAGATCCATCAGCTCAACACCACAGAGAGTTTCCAAGTTAACTGCCCTTTACATTGAGTGCTCCATGCAATCAAAGCTTGATTTCTGCCATTTGCTGATCGGAAAGAGGTCACTAGCCATCAGGTATAAATCAGTCCCACTAACCTGAGTCACAAATATTTTTTCAGAACCTTTCATTTTTTTCAGATTCTTCAGAATGAAGAAACATTTTCAGTAAAATGAGGCTCTTCATCCCATAATTTGGGGCTTTTTAGGGCTATACGTATTATGATTGAGTTGTTATTCAACTGTATTAAGTATAAATTGGATTTGAGGACAGCAGTAATACCAGCTGCTGAATGAACACATTACACACCAACAGAGTACACAACCATGCGACAGCAAAAACTTCGTATACAGTGTCTCTACCACCAACAGGCTTTCCATCATGAAGCATTTTTGTGCGCGAGCAGAAGAAGATGTAGTTTTCACCATCATGACTTCTGCAGTGTCTTGCCCCCATAGGCCTCCAGCTGTGCCTCCAGCAGAGGTTGCTGACAGCATCTCACTCTGCCTGTAGATGAAAGCACATGAATGAAGACAAACTAAACTGCCAGGTATCTCTGGCATTCCCACAGGCAGATGTAAATTGCAAAGCATGACCATGAGAATATTAGGGCAGATGATTTTGTGAGTAGCCCCAATGCAGACAGTGTCTCAGCTGACAAGAGTAGAGTTGCAAGGTCTAGCAAGTATCTATTAACACTTGAAAGTCAGGAACTGGACAGCTGGGGGACGGCTCTAGAATCCATTCATCCTGCATCTTTGCAGAAGTTAAGTCAAAGCTCCCAGCAGTTGGGGCAAAGCCAGGTTCTGCCCTGTAGAAGATCCAAGGTAGGCGGGAATGCTCCAACTGTCCCTACCCCAGCCCTAAGCAGTGCCCGGGACGGCTAAGGAAGAAGTCTCTTCGTCATCAGCAAACCTTGTGACTTTAACTCAAGAAGAATCCTGACAAAAATTAACTTATATCACTTACAAGATAGAATACAAGCTGCAGCTCTCTGTTTCCTCTACCTTTATTAGCTGTGACAATGACATATTCTCTCTGTTGATGGCCTCCCAGGACCAGCCTGCTGATCCTGGACCATGGATCCTGATCCTGATCCAGGACCATGGATCACAGGAGGCAAAGAAAGAAAAACTGAAAATACTTAAAAGAAGATCCAATTAGAGCAGCTAGAGGAGGACAAATTATATGTATGCACAATAACATGCCTGAACAGAAACACTATTGATTATTATGAAAACTTGGGCAGAGAGATGCTATGTTGATAAAAATAAATATTGGAATACTTGGCTTGTTTCTACATATATTATATTCCACCTTGTCCCCATGGTCAGTCAGGCTATGCACGATTCTGCTGGAATAAAGAAGGAAGAAGGTGATGGTTTGGATTTCACACACACACACACACACACACACTCACACACAAGAAAAAAACAAACCAGTTACTGAATTACAGGAGTCTTAGAAAGTAGCTGCTGCTGCATACTGGTAAGTTTGTGCCAGCCAAAGTGCATAAATCTTAACAATTGTTCTTTCTCCACCCACTGGATGTTTTCCACATTCTGGATTTCCTTCTTATTTCCACCTTCCCTAGTACTTTTTTATTTTATTGCTATTATTTTCTTAGCTATTCAGGCCCATGTCCAACTTCTTTGAAAAATTCACCTTCTGCAACCCTCCCCTTTGTTTTGATCTTATTTTAATTGCCAATTCTTCCTACCTTTGTAAGTTTTACCTACTTGATTTTTTCCTACTCTTTTTCAGAAAACTGCTGTTCCAGCAATCACCCTTTCTTTACAAAAATTCTCCTACAGTTTATCAGCCATGACATCACACCAAAAGAGCTGTTCATGAGGCCACAGAATTTAAGAGGAGAAACCAA
>JAWLRI010000640.1:2091136-2139871 GCA_034781795.1 Crypturellus tataupa
CTCCTACAGTTTATCAGCCATGACATCACACCAAAAGAGCTGTTCATGAGGCCACAGAATTTAAGAGGAGAAACCAATCTCTGATTTTTATATGGTTGGATTGTTTAGGTTTGGTTCTGTTCTGTTTTGTTTTAATTATACACATAGTAGCCTATTAAATGCTGGAATTACCTGGAAAGCCTATGAAAACATTCACATATTTGGCTGTATCATACAAAGCAGCTTATATCACTTTCTTCCCTCTGATATTCTGTATGAATAAGAGAGGATGCAGAAGTTCTTAGGAATGCAGGGTAGGCTCTTTGTCACCCCCAGGTTTGTGGCAGCAGATTAGTGACCCCGTTTCCCCAGCATGGGTCCCAGCTGGGACCTCCCTCGGGCTGTGTGACAGACCGCAGGAGAACAGAGCAGGAAACACTACCCAGTAAACCTGACCACTGTGCAATTTTAAATGTGGTTTGCTCTGGACAAAAAGGGCCACAGGACTAGGCTGTATCTATTCCCCCTCATTGTAGCTTTCACAGCTGTGGATTCATTTCAAACGAGTATGTCATAGCAGACAGCTATCTCAAAAGAGCATTTGGTACAGATTTCAGTTAAAATGAGAAAAGAAGTTTGTCATGAGACCTGCTTCTGAGAATGAGTACATCGCGGTGTTTCTTCTTAGACACCAGGGAATCCTCAGAAATTTTTTAAATGCTCAGATGTGGGAAGGATTTGTGCCTCTCAGATATGAAAGGCAAATCAACATAAAATGCTTGTGCAGGAAATGGTAGGATTATAGTCTGTAAGGAATGAGGCTTTACTTGTATGCTTGCAAATGGTGTCTGAAGGTTAACAAAACTTTTAAAAAAACAAAACAAAACAAAAAAAGACCAAAAGAAAATATTTTGAAATATTTTGTTTCAATACACAAGCAAAGATATATTTAAAAGCCTAACATTCTTTCTTATTTACTTCTAAATTCACAAGTGGCATTTTTGAATTGTACTCTTTTTTTTTTTTTTGTCTGAAATAATTTGATTATTTTGACCCTAAGTCAGTAATTATTTTTGGTCCCCTTAATTTCCCTTTTCAGCAAAATCCAACTTGTCTTTTTCATTTGTACAGCTCTATTTCAAGGTATGTGAAAAAGCACAACTCTGAAAAGAACTGTTCTAAGTGTATTCACTAGTATCTCACTGGCCATTTCAGCCTATAGATGGAGGAGAAAAAATACCTATTATACAACTTTTGTTGGTGAAAAAATTACAAAGTTCGACCTTCACAATTAGCAAACAGAAAAACAGAATGAGATCTTGGAATGAGCTTTTCAGAGTGAATTCTTCACCCAGTGCTACCCATTTTCCTTAGATCACACAGAGGCAAATGTTAAAGCCAGTCAAATCTCTAGTCTTTATGTTCTGCCTTGTTTTTCTTTCCTCTCTTCACAATAGCAGCCTCCCTGGTGTGGGATAATTCCCTGTGAAGATCTGTCTTGCTCTCTGCGTCCCACGTTGTTTTTCTCTCTTTTCACACCACAAGTCTCCCTTGAGTAGAATAATGCCCTGTAAAAGCTTAATAGTACATGTGCTACATGTTGTCTATTTGTGTTTTAAATGTCTTCCCTAGTGTGGTATAATACCTAGTAAAAATCTGTCCTGTATTTATCTTCTAATACCAATGAATTCTGCATATGAGCAGTGTCCAATTCCTGTAAATAGCATTGTTGTAAAAATAGGTACTAATACCATAAAAAAAAAAAGATTTTCGGAAATGTTTCTCATTTATTTCTAGAAAAGAAAAAGGGTGGCAGTAAGAATAGATGGTGCTCTGCACAAGCCACTAAAAATGGTACGTGGATGAATTACAGGAGACTGCAAAGACTTAGGCATACTAAGAATTTGAGGGCATGCATTCAAAAAGAGTAGATATACAACACTCGTGCCTATCCTCATCCTGCAGCCTGTCCAGTTCCCTCGAGTAATCAAAAGCACAAATTAGCAACCTAGCCCTGCTTACTCCACACAGGGGCAGGGGAGAATTTGATCCAGGATGGCTACTTCCATTTGCCATTTTCTCCTGCCTGCAGTTAGGGTACAGACAAGTCTGATGGTAGGAATATACACAGGGAGCTCTCCATAATCCAAAGCAACAAGAAGCCTAGATATGGTAGATGATGAAAAATACTGAGCAATATGGTGCTATAGTCATGGTACCAAGACTCCAGCAATCTCAGGTCTACCAAAGCTCCTTAACTTCTGGTTAGCTATTTTTCATGTCTTGCTCATGCCTCTCTGCTTTTTACCATTTTCTATCAGTGCTCATTTTCTTTTTAGCTAAAAACCCTTCATCACCCACAAGTGTAAAAAATCCCAGCAATGTTGTGGTTTTGATGATCTTTTTTAGTTACATGTTACTGCTTTATACATTTTCTGTGGCAAATCAGTATTTATTCAGAAGTAATTTTCTGGTATAAACTAATGAGCGATGAGTGTGACAAATCCTGCTGTTAGTGATTGTGCATTTTAAGGCAATTTTAGAGTGCATGATCTCTGTGGGAATAGCCAAGCGCATTTTCCTTCTCATATATATAACTTGAAGTCTCAGTGATAAAGTCCCATTAAAGATATCCTACCCTCCTGACTGTGGATTTTATCTTTGCTAATGTAATGCTAGTGGCTCTGATGCAATGTGGATGTCCTTGGACTGATTTAATTGCACAGAAACCTTTGAAATATGCCACAGGCTAATTCACTTTGAGGGTTAAAACAATGAATCCCTGTAGAAAATAATATATTAGTGAGTAAAAAGATGAATTAATGGCAGTACTTGAATATCATCTCTACAGCAACCGGAACAGCTGAATTAATAACATACCAGACTTTTATTATGGCTTGAGAATTACGGCTATGATGACACTGTAAGTAGCCCAGCCTTCCCCTTTATTGGACCTTTGCAGACATGGAAATCCTTTGGCCCCCAGAGAGTTTGTTCTCTCTTGAGGATCAGACAAGGTTACTTCATTTAGAGGATCATCTCCCCCTCCTCTTTTTCTCTCTCATTTATTCCCTTCCTCTTTTTCTCCTTCAAGTTCATACATAGGTCATACACCAAAGTATCTATGTTACCTGGACTCAAGAAAATCTGCAGCTTGGAATCTGATTGCCCTAACTTTAAATTATAGCTTTCAAGGGAATAAATGAGCTCATATTCCCCCCAAAAGAAAAAAAAAAAAAAAATCAGGCAATAATATACAGAAATAAAAAATCTAAGTAATCCTTTCTAAGTAATATACCAAGAAATCAGGGGCAAAAACTGCTGTCGAGTGCCTAGATGAAGAGTGGGGATGCTTCTCTGTAAAACCAGGATACTAGATTTATTCTAGAATAATGATGGGAAGACTGCACGTGCATTTTTTATCTAATAATATTGCCCAACAAAAACATAGACCTCCTTGTGTTCATCCAGCACTGGAATATTTATCTTAATGTACTTTTTCTGCAGAAAGAATTTTAAGAGCAAAAGATCCTTCAGCTCTATCATTATGTTTGGTTAGCTAAGTGCTTCTGTGATTGATACAAGTGCAATCTTGAATCACCAAAACCAGAGAGAAGTTTTTACCAGTATGTCTGTCTCTAGCAACTGTAGGAAGAAGCTTTTTAATACCAGCAACATCTGCTAATGCTACTCATGATGCTCTGTTCTGTCAATCAAGTTTTACATTGTGTTTGCTGAAAAACAAAGTTAAAAAAAAAGGAGGAATGTTAAGGGGATTTGATCAACTCAAGACTTCAAGAGCAAAAAAGTCACCTACTAGAATATTTTTCATCTTGCTGTTTTAATCTGTTGAAAAGAAAGGGGGGGCGGGGGTAATTTGGTGCAATTAAGGGACCTGAGTTTCTTGGCTATTTTTTTGAATTAGGAATTTGTGTAGACATCATGTAACTAATGATTTTCAGCCAGCTCAAAATCCAAATGTAGCTGGACAGAGCTCTAGGAAGAGCCAGCATTTAGCTTCCAAGAGTCTGGAAGAAACTGCCAGCAAAAGGAGGGAAAAGATCTGCAGGTAGCAGCAGGGCACTGGTGGAAGGAAATGGAAAGGAGACGCAAAGAATTCAGTGTGGTAGTTTTATCTTCAAAGCTAAAGCTACATTCTGCCTCACTCAAACCCTTTTAACTAAACACACAATGATCACTTGGCTCCATTCTCTAGATATTTCTATTCTATTTCATACACATTTCCTGTAAATGAGGATTAGGCCATTTCAATCATGACCTGCTCACATAACAATTACTCAGCCGAGAGAGGTATTAAAATCAATGGGAGAATTTGGTCGGTTTAGAGAATGCAGAATGAAGTCTATAGCTGCTGGCATTTTCCTAAACCTATGTTGTTACAGGTACTGAAAGAAGTCTTTTACTCTGCAGGATTTTGTAGACAATAATCTCATCTGTAAAAGCTGCTATATTAGCAACAGATCAAAATGGCTTGAGCAAAGGCAGTGCCTAGAGCTCTCTAGGTGACAGCCCAACAGCCTGCCTCTGCTCTGGGCTTTTCCAGAGGTACCTCTGGTGTCATTAACCCCTCTGCATCTGAACCCTTCCCTACCTTGTGCTGGGCTTGCTCCCTAAGGTCGGTACTTCTTCAGAGAAGCAAGTAGTGCTTGCACCACAAACAGGCATGAGTCTGAGCACACATTGACACGCAAGCTAGTACCTACAGCACTAACAGCAGAAATAGTCAGTGAGGCGCAACAGCTGGAAATTAAATCAGTTGATTCAGACTAAAACTAAATTGCACATTTTTAAACAAAGAAGCTCATTAAGTCTAAGAAGACTTTGCCAAAAGAACGGTGTAGTTTTTCTGCCACTTAAGTCTCTTAATTCTTTACATTTAAATGTTTTCAGTGCTTCCTTGTTTAGCAATCTTTAAAGATGCAGTATCACTCAAACAGAAGTGATGATCTTAATGCCAAAACAGCCAGTTTAGGTGCTCTGACCTACATTATCAGCATGTCAGACACAGGCTAACAAAAGTCTCCTCTTGCTTCAGAAACTATAAATTTCCAAATGAATTTATGAGTAAAGATCCAGAGATCAAGCAGGAAAATACACCATCACATTTTTTTCCTGACAACTTTGTAGAGTAGGCAATATCTTACAGTTCCATATAAATAACTGGACTCAGGGTGTTTACCTGAACATTGGCTTAGGAAGTCTCCTCATTTTACTAGCCTACTTCCATACAAGGAAATATCTGTTTTAACTTTGCAGATGTGTATATGTGAAATTGAAAATGCACGGCAGAACTGACAGCAAAAGGCCTAGCACATAGAGAGAGGATATGGGAATTGTCACTTATTTGAGAAGGGCAAAAGAAACTCCTTGTGTGAAATGATCTCCCTGGAGCAGCAATATGAGTTGTTAGGAACCTGCCCCAGGCCAGAACGCCGTGAACAGCACATTGTCAGGCTTGGGAGTGTGGTGGAAGCCGGTAATCTTCAGAGATTACAGGTGAGGGGCAGGCCTACCTTCTTAAACTAACAAAATGCCTGTTGTCTTTAGCTTACAGTTCCTCATAAACACTACCCGACATTCATTTCTGAGCCATTGTAAATTGGGCCCTCAGAATCAAGTTTTCTTTGAGGTTTAGATGTTGAGTTATTGGGCCTCCTTAGGGAAACGGGTTACTAAAATTTTGCATCAGAGTAATCTGGGCTATTTTGCATTCTGTTTTCAGATCAGCTAGTTTGTCTAATGAATGAGATGTGAATGAGTTCCTAGGGCTCAGGAGAAAGCTAAAGGAGGATTTCTCAGTCTCTCTGAAACTCATGGCATTACCTCTGCGTACACTATTCAATGTCAGAATGTAACAAACACCTAGACAAACTTATCCATCACCAAACCTTCTGCAAAGCATTAGCAGGCAAAAGCAAGGGAAGGGGCAGAGAGACTGATCTTTGAATTCCAAGAATTTTTAAAGAAAATAAAGTTTGACACATGAAGCTTTTGCCACCACAGCAATATCTGCTGGGGTTCTAATTTTCTGTTCTGAGAAAAGCCCTCATACAAAAGCAATATAAGATATCCCTAGGGCTAAAAGCTGTTTGAATCCCTGAACCATACACAAGATAAACTGGTATAAAGAGAGTTCAGACTAAGTCAGTGTGCTAGTGCAGGCATGTCAATATTGCTAAAAAACATTGAAGGCACTTGAAACTGTTTTCAAATACCACAGTCTCAACCTTTGCCATGGCTAGATCACTGGAAGCACCAAACGAGGGCTCAGATTAAAGAAAAAAATATTTCTGAGTTGCAAATTCCAAACACTGTCACTTATTTGCATACATAAATGTAAAGTAGAGCATTTGGGTGCCTCCCTCATATAAATGTTTCTTGCAAGCTATAATAATATAATGATTTCCATATATAATCCTATATATAAGCACTAAAGAGTTTCTCCACAAATTCCCAGGCCTGCTCCTACCAGCCAAACTGGGCTCTTTCCTTCTCATGCAAATACTAAACAAAAAGAGTTTGAGCAGGGCAGGGACCTGCCGTTAAGACAGTTCCCCAGGCCAAACTGGAACTTCAGTCCCGTCAGTGACGGCCCTTGGCTTTCTGCCTGTAACACTCCCCATTCGCTGTTCGGCTGAAGATGCACATGGTAGAAAAGAATCCGCATCCTGCTTTTGGTTATCTTGCCACAGCTTATACGCTATGGAGACAAGGATGGAGAGTTGAAGAGTTAAGAGAATTCACGGACAATGCAAATGAGGGAAGTCAACAGACGTGAGAAAAAGCTCATTCTTCTAGTAGAACAGGAAGAAAAAAGGCTTTCAAAATCAGAATGGCATAAGCTTTTGTAGAAAAGGGAAGGAGCCAGAGCTTGCATTACTGCTGCCTCAGGTATTGGGCTTCTCTCTAATTACTGAAGAAACTGCTCCCATGAAATGCCATCAGTCATATTTATGCATTGATATTTCTAGATGACTGAGATGTCTTCCTTTCTGGACTGTATAAAAATCAGATTGTATCTTCATGCTAATATAAAAGTCTAAGATCTTTCCCAAACAGCCCAAAGCAGATGACTAACAGCTAACTAATTTATTAAAACATAACTCCATCCAAAGCATGACACACTGATCCAACAATGATCAGCACTTTAAAAAAGCAGAAGAAACAATTACTGCAGCTGCCCAGAAGTTTTATAATATCTCAGATTCTTTCAAGGTTCACCTTAAAGATCCTCTCATGGCTGAAACAGCTGTAAAATTTAGTGAGCTGCCTGCTGCTAGGGAGCACAGAGTTGTGATATGAATCTGTGAGCAAGTGAAGCCAAAGCCTCCATCATTTCAGCTCTCTCACCACGTAGTTCATCAGCAAATAGCCTTTGTTACTAAAGTCAGTTAAATAGTGTCCTTATTTGGCATTTATACTTCATAGATACAAAGGAATATAGATATAATCTGTTAGCACTGTATGGCACCCAACCACCATTCACTGGCAATAATTAAATCCTGATGTAAAACTGCTACAAATATTTCTCAAAAGCAGTAACAGATGTTTTTCTGCAACCAAGCAATGATGAAAATCTGACAAGTTCCATAAACCAAAGAAGTGGGCATTTCAGAGAAGAAAACTTCCTTTATAATTTTACTACCGTGCTGTCTCAATTTGCCAGCAATACTACAGAGATAAAAGACAACCATTTTTTGGTATTATTATTCTTGTCTTCAGTAACACAGTAAGCGTCAGGAGGACTGTGGAGTAAAAAAAATAATTGTAATAATGAGGAATATGAGGCTTACAAATTTACATTTCTCTTTCCAAACCATAGCAAATTAGCACAATCACTCAGGCTTAGTTGCGATTCACAAATCACATCCTCATGTGGCCTTTATGAGCTATGATTGTCTAATTAATATTGTACCTATAAACATATCCTGGTTATTCAGTACCACCATATTTTTTTGGTATACACTGAATTCAATTACAGCATGAGCTGTTTTAAGCAGTGCCCAAACTGTGAGCGGGGCAGAGGGGGGGAATATTTCACATTTTCCCTTAGTTCAGTTCTGGTGCAAAGAGAACCTTGGTCTTTCCTTCAAAACATGTCACTAAGTCACTTTGAAGAATAGTTTTACAATGAGGCAAGCCTCCCCTCCAGATGCAGTGTATATTCACCATGGAGTTGTCATGATAGCTTGTCAGTGGAATGAGATGAAGAGAGCTATTTGATCCACAGGGACGTAAATTGATAGCAGAGATACCACGTTCCATCAAGAGTCACGGTAGCAAAATTCTCAACTGAGCTGGCTTTAATTCAGTGAAATGCAGTTTAACAGAGAGGAGATAGAGACCGGATTTCCAAGAAGCCTTGGCACTCCCGGCTAGGGTCGAATTTTAATGAAACTGCTCAGATCTCCGATAGGCACCTGTAAAAACAAAGGGTTCTGCTGGGTGTCAAGTATTTCTGAAAACTGGGTGACTTGTACTAAATATCTGAACAGCAGCTGAGCTTCTTAGAAAAGCTGACACATAAAGTACCCAGGAAATATAGTGCCTACATAGTTTCCTTGCTGAAAAGCAAAATGACACCAGCTACCACTTATTTAAACTAGTGCATTTCGTTATGTCAGGGCAATTGCTACCCTGGTACATATCTTATTAGTGCTTATTTATTATCAGTGTTAAGGAGGTTAACTGCGCTGTTATTTCCTCTGCTACTGGGCTTTATTGCATGTGTGAGGCAGAGTTCTGAGTAAGCTCAGGCAGCAAAGGAAATAACAGGGGCTGTGGCTTAACAATAAATATCCTCTAAAGGAATATGGCAATCAGGTAGGGAAAAACAAAGCTATTTTTTTCTGATGAAAATCAAGAGAGCAAAGCTACAGCATCCCTTTAGGTGAGGGCTAGATGAATAACCCACAGATATGATTCATCTGAGAAATTTAATCTTTTTTTTTTTTTTTGCAAAATATCTGTACAGATTGTGGTCTCTACTGGCTTGGTAAATTTCCAGATTTTTTTTTTTTTTTTTTTTTTTTTTTTATTAACACTTTGGATTGATTCCTATCAGTTGCTGCAAAAAGTCATTCCTCACTGTACAAGTAAAATTAATTGGTTGCTGCCTGGTCAGAAAAGATATCTTGCACTACTGCTGATCTGTCATTGCATGACCTCAGAGTACTTCCAGTACTGACACTTATAGTCATTTAGAGCATTCTCATTTCAAAGCTTTCTCGTAACACCTTTAAACACTTGCCAATGTGATTTCAAAGGAAGGAGATATCAGAGGAGTCCATCTCTCAGCAAAAAAAAAAAAAAAAAAAAAAAAAAAAAGTGCAGAAATGGGTAGCATTAGTAGTAGCATTTTTTTTGAATTATGCATGTACTTTCCAAAAACTCTGGTAAGCGTGTGAAAGAGTAAAAGAGTAAAACAAATTGCCCACCCACTACTCCAGATATAATAAATAGACCATAAAGAACTGGAAAAAATTAAAAAGGACAACTACGATAGTAATAAAGCAGCAAACCACTACATTTTTGTGTATATTTACAAATACTCAATGGTGAATGCTCTACTTTAAATTCAATTACAGATGTTGAAAATCAGATTAAGTCACATACGTTTACTAAACCATTTGTTCTCGAATGCATAGAAGTCATCATCTCGCAAAATGAGGCTTTTTGTGTTTTACAGCGTGATGCTTTCCCCGTCTGAGTTTCAGCTAATGTGCATGAACACACAGACCTGTTTGAGTCACTGAAGTTCCTGTAACACATGATGTGGGAGCTGGCCCTGGCGCTGTTTTAGTGCAAGAAAAAGCCCAGCTCTAAGGAGGAAGAAGAGCTTTGCTGCGTGCAAGACAACATCGTGCAGCTTTCTCTGTTTGCCGGAGCAGAGGCAGAGCACGACACACAAATGGGGAATTACAGCAGCCGCGCGAGCTGTTGCCGCTCCTGGGTAAGGGGATGTTTTCCTTTACAGTGATCCTGGGAACGCTGACAGCCTGAGCACACTTCAACCTGCAGCCGATACACAGAGCGCTTTAGCTGCTGGTTTCGCCTAACATCATGTCTGGGAATGCATTTGTTTGGTTTACTGTTATAGACTTAGAAAACACCTTTTATTCGCACTCTTCTCAGCTTGACTCCCTCAAGTATATATGTATTCACATAAATATATATATATTATATATATACACACATGCATATATGTAGATAGGTTTTCTTTTATTCATGCTTTCAAAGCAGTGCTTCTCTCTCAACCCTGCTCTTATCAAATCCTGGGGGGGATATAAAGAGGAGTAAACACCCACCAGCTTAACTGAGGAACTCACTGCTTGGCAAAACCTGCCCCAGCAGGCTTTATAATATATATATTATTATGTTTGAATAAAATACCTTTTGCACAGGTGAAATGAGCTCCTACCTTTCCTTGGCAGCAGGAGCCCTCTCAGCAGATGAGAAAGGCACGCCTGTAACGGCAACTGCTTTCCTAGGGAAATACGTTCCCCCCCACACACACGCAGAATTCCCCCAGAAAAGGGTTTTTAACAAAAGTGCCTTTTGTGATTGCCAACGGCAGCGCAGGCAGCCCCGGCGGCAGGAGCGCGCCCCGTCGCCATAGCAGCGCCGCGCCGCGCCCCGCCCCAACGGTCGCGGCCCCGCCCCAACGGTCACCGCCCCGGCCCAACGGCCGCCGCCGGGCGCCATTGCTGCTCGTGAGGCAAGCGCTGAGGCAGCCGCCATGTCCGCGCTCGCGGTACATCGCTACCATCTGTGTTTCAGCCCTCCTCTCCTGCGGGCCCTTTTCCGCTGGGCGTTTCTACCACGCTGCCCGCAGTGGCACTGGACCAGCAGCCGGGTGACCGCCTGCACTGAGGCCTTCCTGCTACTCAGACCGATACACGCAGCCCTGAGCGCTTGGGCAGCCCTTTGGGCAGAGATAAGATTGCTGTCTACCTATCACACACCTTTATTGGTGTATTTACCTCTCCGGTTTCACTAATAACCAAGTCAGTTTTCGCACTTTGTGCAGTTACTTCGGATTAAATCCTATCTTTCGGGGTGTGATTCAATCCTCTCTTCTCTATCCTCTGCTTTCATTCCTGCAGCTGCTCTCTAACTAGGCCTGAAGTGTTTACCCAGTGTTCCCATGAGCCCATCCAGCCCATTTAATTCTTTGCCAGCGTTTTTCGGCCCACGTGTTGCCAGGAAATGCTCTATTCCAGACATGAGGATGTATGCAGAGATAGCGATAATCCAAGGTGTCGCTGTGACAGGCTGAGGGGAGCTAATCTAGGGCAGAAGGGGTGGCATTATAAACCCCGAGAAATTAATCCACGAGAAAATCTATGGATTTTTTTTTCACTCTAGGATACATTACAGTGAATGTAGCCTCAGACTGTACAAGCCCTTCTTTCTGTTACAGGATGCTGCCGTTCCCAGCTAATTTTGTGAAAATCTCATCTCTCTTTTTTTACTACATCATTTCTTGATATACCCATCCCAATTTAGAAACTACCTCAGATAATTCTTGCTCTAGTACATGGTAGTGAGCATTTTTCCATAGAATACCTGTGCTCAAATCTACCATTTTCCCTGGATGAATGAATGGAAAAAAAAAAAAAAAAAAAAAAGAATGGAATTGATAATGCAGAAAACCTCTGAGAAACAGAATCTTGTGTGAATATTCGGATTTAAATTCAAGGATGGACCAGTTCCTTTAACAGCCATGATATATGTGATTCCTACAAATATCATTGAAGTTGAGTTTTACGAAATTTTCTCTGACTGCTTGGGTAAAGCAAGTCATAACTTGCTCTCCATTCTTACAGGAATCTGATTAGGAGAGTTATCTTCATCTATTAAGAAGTAAAAATAATGCCATGCTGTCTATGCAGGAGATGAGTGCAGAGCAGTAAGGAGGGCAATAGCCCTTCTATTTGGCCAAAAAACTGAACAAGCAGCCTGATATTGACTGCTAAATATGGAAATGTTAAACTAAAGTGCAAACAATATTCATGAAACATTTAACCAAATCACTTTGTAAAATGAATGAGCTTTAAAAACAGTCAAAATCTGTATCCAAACACTGTGCAAAGAAAACAACAAGAAAACAAAGAAAAGCAACAAGAAAACAAGGAAAAGCAACATAAAAAGGAAACAAGGAAAAACAAAAACAAAAAATCAAAACAAGGAAAAACAACCAAAAAAAAGGAAAAAAAAAAAAAAGTACCACCAAAAAAACAAAGAAAAACAACAAAAATTAACAAAAAAATGAAAAAAGAAAAACAACAACAAAAAAATGAAAAACAAAAACAGAAAATAATGAAAAAAAAGAAAAATGACAAAAAAGAAAAATAATGAAAAATGACAAAAATGAAAAAAATGACAAATGACAAAAAATGGGAAAGAAAAAAAGCAAAACACAAAAGAAAAGAAAAAATAGGGAAAAAAAAAGTAGGAAAAAAGCCCCAAGAAAAAAAAAATAGGAAAAAACAAGAAAAGGAAAAAAATAGGAAAAAAAAACAAGAAAAAAGAAAAAATAGGGGGAAAAAAAGAAAAAATAGGGGAAAAAAAAACAAGGAAAAGAAAAAAAACAGGAAAAAATGCAAGAAAAAGAAAAATAGGAAAAAATAAAAAAAAAACAACAAAAATATGAAAACAAGAAAAAGAAAAATACAAAAAACAACAAAAATATGAGAAAAGAAAAAAATATAAAAAATGAAAAAAGAAAAAAGAAGAAACAAGAAAAAGAAAAAAAAAATGAGAAAAGAAAAAGAAAAAGAAACCCAAGGGAAAAAAAAAATAGAAAAATAGAAAAAAAAGAACAAAAAGGAAAAGCACAAAAAACACACACAAAACCCCCACAACTACATAGGAAAGAAAAAAGAATTATTTGTCTTCTTGTATGTGTTGTTATTTTCTATAGTAATAGAGAAGAAGCAAGTGAGAGGAGTTCTCAGCAAGGAAAGGATAAAGTTGGGAGAAAATAATTTGGTTAAAGTGGGTTGGCTGAGAGCGAGGAGAAACGGCTGGAAGGAAATTCCTCCTGGAAGACTGGATGAGCAGTGCCACAGGGAGCCCTTCAGCCATAAGCCCAGCCGAGTGCCCTGGTGCAGACGGGACAGCCGCCTTGGCCTGCCCGGCACTGCGGCCCCCTGTTTTGACCTTGCTTCCTGCTTAGGACCTGGAAGCAGGGGCAATGCCTCCTCTGGAGGAGGGTGTCAGGGTTGTTTCTGCCTTTCTGGAAGAAGGCCCCAGCTTTCCAGATGTATTCTCATTGGGATGCCCGTGCTATGCCCAGCTCAGCCAACTGGTGGGCTTCATAGCCTGCTCACCACACAGCCTGATGCATCTCGGCAGCTGAAGCCCTGTTTTAAAGCAGTGACTCATTTCTGATATAACGCGATGGAAAAACAAATGTGGAAGCAAGTTGTTCTGTAGGAGTCAGGGTTTTCTTTCATGAGAAGCAGCCCAGCTGTGTGCTGAATCCAGGCGTGTGGGGAGCCTGATCACGTTACCATTGTTCTCCCCCCTGTTCCAGACAGTCACTGGATATGGAGAAAGGCTCTCTCAGGCCATTATGAATATTATATGCTGTAATAGAATACTATAGCTATAACCTCTCATAGGGACACCAGATACCGCTTTTTTGCCATTCTTAGGTGACCATTGTTAAATAATGCATGGGCATATGAGCGTATTGCCATAAAAAGCAGGAAGAATACTTGCTTCCAACTTGCAGGGTTGCCTAAGTGAAGCTTATTTAGGTCCCTTTGCAAAGTGCTTGGAGCCCCTAGATGACAAAGAATAAACCTGCGGTCCCTGGAAGAGCAGCCTCTGGGCTGGACTGACACTCACTTTAATGGAGTTACACCTTACATGAAAAGATTGTCTTGCCAGCGTAGGGGAAGGGTTTTGCGTTGTCACACAGGTGATGCTAGGTTTGATTTTCATTTCCACTTCCCCACAACAAATAAAGGTACCAAATCTGCTCAAAGGTAACTACATTCTCATTCCCGAAACCTGATTCATTCAGCCATAAAAGACTAGCATACCCCTCTATAAGGTCGAATGGCTTTTGAAAAAGGCCTGGCAGGGTGGACACATTTTTTTCATAAGAAGCTGAAATTTGGCGGTTACAGTAGCAAGAAGAAAAGCCAGTAAAACCAAAGGTGCTCTCAGCTCTTTCCAGGATCTTCCTTGTTCTGAGCAACGCAGAGCGGAGAAAACGTTTCTCGGAAGCCTAGTGGATAGCACACAGATTAATCATATGGGTGTGCAAGAAAATGAGTAGGTACATAAATTCTTTAGCTACGCTGTGCATTTCCCAATGTGGACTTCCTTCAGTTTAATACTGACAAGCTGCTGATTTTTTTACTTTCAGTTACGAACTGATATACCAGTTGCTATCAGTTATAAATATAACAAAATAGTCTACTGTTTAACTTCAGATTCTGTATCACTCATGCAAGTTGTAAGTTTAGTCAGCTCAGTATCTAAGGAATAAAATATTTGCTGGCAGGAAAATGAAAGTTTATCTCATGTTAAATAAATACATAGGGATATGATTTGTTAGTGAAAATTCCAGCCAGATGAGTGGTGTTAACCTTGTAATACCATTGAACAAATGTATATTCAGGAAGGTTTCTCAGTGCATTTCAAACGGTAAAAGTGAAGCAGGAAAGATGTCCCTGTGATTAAGGAACAGGTCTATGATCCAAAGGATCTGACTTATTCCTGGCTTCATCACATACCTTCTGGGTGACCTTTAAAAAGATAGCTACCTTTCAGTATGTCTAAATTCCTACTTTGTAAACTATGGATAAAGAAACCTTCCCTTATCCTAAATAGGAAATATCATCTTTGGTAGAAGAACTGTTGCACATTTAAATAACACAAGGAGAGCCCCAAAGAAAGACTGCAGTCTCCTAGCATTATCCTAATACCTCTAACCACTAAAAAAAAAATAGAAAAGCTATCACTGGGCTTACTTTGGGTTAGGGAGGTGCTAACCTTGGAGAACTATTAGGTTGATAAATTACTTTTAAAATAAGTGCATTCCAAAATATCCATCTTTCGGAGTCATCCCTTCTGCTGCAATGGAGTTCGCTTCTGCCCTGCTCACTGGTGCTGTGCTGAGACCCATCCGTCTTCCTCTTTTCCCCTGGGGTCCTTCACCACTGTTTCCTTCTACATTCTCGTTCACTCTGTTTTCAAGACTGTCAGGGCTACAGGAGGGTCACATTTCAGAACTTCTGACATCCCCAGAAGTCATAAAAAGAAGTCTCCCTTCTGCAGAGAAACAGATAATCTTTCATTTTTTTGAGGACAGCAGTGTTACGAGAACATGCTTTAACATACCTTGTCAGCTGCTGGGATCAACAAATCTGTGACAGGAAAGTGTTGTTACCAGAAATACCTTTGGAAATCTGACTGGCCTCTCTTTTTCATTCAGGGAGGTGGAAAAGCAAACCTAGCCAAACCCTTTGCTTACTTGTCAGACGCGCTGCGGAAAGGGAAAAAAAATCCCCAAGATTAAGGCCTGTTGAAAGGCAGTATGGCAAGTGGCAATAGTCAGCATGCAGGAAAACAAGCTTGTCTTGAATTCAGGAACGGACCAACTGGTTTCTTACAATAATTATGAATCATCATAAACTTCAAACTTCTAACTCATTATATATTATTAACTGCTAATTCAGCTGTTCTCTTTCTTGTCTTTTGTCTCTTGGGAGAAATGGGGACGTATTTCAGAGCTTCCTTGGATCCTCTGCCTTATAGTTGATTACTTCTCTGCTATCCCCCGGAGCTTCTCGTTACCATCTCAAACAACATTATTACTCTAATTTAGAATGGTATTAGCAATTCCGCTCAACCATCTATGCTGCAAAATGTATCTTGATATTAACTGCACACACTAATAAGGAAATTTTTATAGCAAAAATATGCTTCCATAACTGTTACTTGATTTGATTTTTTAAGGCCAGGGTAAAACTGTGTCTTGAAATTGGAAATAAAGTATTCAGTAAGGAAAAGTAAATTCTCTGAGGAGTGTATGGTGTTAATCCTCAAGCCTCACACCAACTCTGAAGAATTAATGTTGCAGATCAGTTATTTTTCTAAGAGGATAAGGCAGTTTCATTTCCATGAGTCCTTCTATAACCTCAGCAATGTCCACAGTCAGTAGCATTTACTATGTAAATTAAATGTACAAAAATATTTTTAAAAAATTATTAGGAATGAGTGCATTAACTCTAGGGAATAATAGGCTGAAGGTAGTCATTTTTGTACCAGAGAAAACTTATCGCTACAGGTATACTCAGACTGGATAATCTACCACTGAAGTCAAGAAACCAAGTAATTTTTGTCACTAAAGCCAGGAACCCAACCTTTAGGCATCTAAGCTCCCAGAATTTCACATTAAAATGAGATCCCATGGAGTGCTGCAGGCTGAAGTGTTCATAGATTACCATAAATACTAAGAGATGCTTCTGGTTAAGAGAAAAACATCTAGATTCTTTTATTACTTGAATTGCTAGTAACATGTTGCTAGTTGAACTGTTCTTAGTGCAGACTTGATTAGCCGGGATCTTGAGTTAAAAAAAAAAAAAAAAATCTTGAAAACTGCCTATATAGAAAAAACTACCAAGCTTCCTTAAAAATGCTTATCTAATTCTTTTGAAAAGAGCAGCAACATTGAACACACAACCCACAGTAGTAGAACAAAAATTGAAAAAAGAAAAATTGAAACAGAAAAATTGAAAAATTGAAAGAAAAATCGAAAAAGAAACAAAAAGAAAAAATGAAAAAAAATCGAAAAAGAAACAAAGAAAAAAAGGAAAAAAGAAAAAAAAACAACAAAAAAGAAGGAAAAAAGAAAACAAAAAAAGAAAAGGAAAAACACACACAAACACAAAAAAAAAGAAAGAAGGAAAAAAAGAAAAAATGGAAAAGAAAAAAGTGAGAAAGAAAAGAAAAAATAGGAAAATAGGAAAAAGAAAAGAAAAAAAGGAAAAACAAAGAAATAGGAAAATTAAAAAGAAAAAGGGAGAAAAAAAGAAAAAGAAAAAAGAAAAAGAGAAAAAGGGAAAGAAAAAAAGTAGAAAAAGAAAAAAGCAAAAGAAAATCTCTTTAGTTTCAAAAGCTCTTTTTGCAAATTAAGGCATGCAAATGCAGAAGGCTATTTAGAAAATGGTTTGTACAAGTACTGTGGCAGTGTTCTTTGGACCTGCTGAATGAGCGCTGCCATCCACCTACAGCCGAGGGAGAGGCACACTGTTTTAGGCCTTATCTGTTACGAGGCATTTACAAGCCTGTTCAGAGAGTCCGTAACGCAGCAGAAAGGTGAGCTGCAGAATGTCCCCGACCCAAAGCTGGGAATGCGGCGAGTTAGAACTTCGTTTCCAGATTCAACACAGCATCCCTGAGATAAAGTGACCACAGCGGTGTGGCACAAAGCGCTGCACTCCTGCTGGAGGGGAGGTGAAGCTGGTTCCCCCATCCTGTGCGTGTGCATCAGCTGTGTCAGGTCTCAACCTTGCCCTCCTGTACCAACACATCGGGAATTGATTCCTGCGAGTGCTCATGTGCTATAGCTCCCAGTGCCATTTAAATACAGATGTGGACTAATGGAAAGTCTGTACTTTCTGAACAGAAACTCAGGGAATATATTGCTTGCTTATTCAGGGATCTGAATGCTGTTATTCTTTTCCTAAACAGCCTTAATTTCAGTGTGTGTATTTTTTTTTAATTTAAACAACATTGGTTTTTTTCCATGCTCAGTTAAAAGAGGAAGGGGGAAAAGAGCTAATTATATCTGAACTGAAGTGTAACTGTGGCCCTATTAAAGAGGTAGCAGTTATGGGCTATTGATCGCAGTTCACAGGAAAAGCTTGTCATGTAGTGTCAAGAGGTTAATGTAATTACAAGAGCGGGCAGCAGGATCAGCTGTATCCTCGAATAGGCGAATAACTAAAAGCTGCTTTAGAGACACATAATGTTGTCAAAGCATAAATAATTCATCCCAGCATTTGAGAAGAAATTACTGCTCCGTTCCAGCGTATTATTCAGCCATTAAAATCCTGCCCTTGTAAAGTCTTTTGATGTAGTCATATTTTCAGTTCTAAGAGGAGTTTTGGAGCATTCAGCTTTTATTAAGCCTTATACTGTTCACTTTTCAAAGTATTAAAGAGGATATGAAGTAGACTTGCATTTTGTTTAATAACTGCATCGCAATTCAGATAAGAGGGAGAGTGCGGGGTGGTGGATTTACAGCGCGCCGGAGCAGAGGGAACAGCAGCAGCACGTGCTGGAATTCAGCAACTCCCCGACGCTGGCCGGAGTTAAGTCGCATTCAGCCCTTGGCTGGTGTCGATACCTGCTGCTGCCTTCACAGAAATTGCTGAGCCGTTTCTCTAGCCAACTGTGTAGGAGAGCCATGAGAAGCACCAGCATGCCCAGGTGCCCTCTTGACTGCAGCTCTTTGCTAGTTCTTATTAAAGTCTCAGGCAATTTGACATTAAGTGGCTTCCAGTCCATGCATTTATATCCTCAGTTATGCATTGCTGCTGATTGCGGTGTCTACAGTTGCCCACATCTCCAGTCAGGACTTAGGATGTATTTTGTATTAAATTTCAACAAGACACCCAAAGTAGTTGCGTGCTGCACTGGACTGTGGCCAGCCCCATGCAGAGGGCCATTTTGGTGAAATGACAGCAGGAGGGAAAGGACAGTGCTACATGGACCGCTCTGTTTCTAGCCCTCCCTGCTTCATAGCAGAGTGTCCATCCAAGGGGCACTTCTGTTAGCACAGCCAAAGCCCCAGACAGCTCCAGAGTGAGATTCCAAATGAGAACAGGCAGATAAAAAGGCAGCATCTGGGGCTCGGACCATCTGTTCATAAACAGGATTGCCGGTTGCTGTGGCATTGGCCACTTACATACAGAAAAAGAAATGCAGAGTCTGGGCATTTTTTAAATTTATATATATTTTTAACATATGCAAATAGAGAAACAGCTACTTGTTTGAGAGCAGACTGTGATTTACAGCTTTGAGGGGCAGGTATGCGGCTTGACTGAGAAAGCAAATTTCATTCAGCCCAGCACTCGTCCATAGCCTCCATCAGCTCTCCCCACCACAGTTACTCGCCCTGCTCTCCTGCTCAGCTTTAACCTCTCTCTCCCACTTCCCAACAAGTGCGCCTGGAGCCAGGGAGCTGCGTGGGGATGCGAACTCACCCTGCCCGAGCTAACGGCATCGCTGCGAGAATACTGCTAGAGTTACAAAACCTGTAATAAGCTTTTAGATGATGATGCTATGAACCACTTGCTCATTTCTTATGAAAAAAGCAAGGTCTATTTGGTATAAAATTCCAGAAAACAATCAGAGAATGATGTATTACAGTTCTCGGATGCTGCAGTTACTGGCAGCAAGCTTAACACAGTATGGAGTCAGTAAGGGAGGAAAAGGAAAAATAAAAGCAAATCTGGAAAGACAACAACTGCGTGAAGCAGATATTTTGGGAAAAAAAACAGTGGGAATGTTCAATGGCAGAGGACAAGGTACAGAGAAAGTTTGAAGAAAGCAGAAAAGTATGGATTCACTATTATATCTTGCCTTATGGAAAACTTGAAGGCACCACCATGCTGACATTGTGGTTACACTTTTTGTCCTCCTAAAAAGTGCTATTCTCGTTTTAAAATTGAGCAGGCTGTCCCCCAACACAAAGATTCTGCACCAGCTGCTCTGCATTTCTATACCAAAAAGTGGTCGCAGAAGGACTAGTTTTAGTCATCTTTAAAAAATATATATATATATATATATATTCAGGGGAGAAGGAGAAGAGAGGGGAGAAAAAAAAATAAACCACACAACCCTACACACACAGAGCAGACAAGCTAGTCTCCCACCATGAACATCTCGTCCTGGAGCCGTGTATCCTGCTGTTCGTTCCCCTCTCCTGCACGCTGGCACGTGGATGTTTGCTGTGCTGTGAGGGGAGTTTGTCTTGGCTTTCTGTGCATCTCTGCGGTGTTGACAGAGGGATTCTGATGTTTCTTACACTACTTCATTCGGAGCCTGAGGAACAGAGCCTAGTTCATGCCAAAGGAAAGTTGAATTTAGCATCTTAAGTTCAACATATGTGAATAAGACAATTAGGAATGTGTCACTGGGTTGCATGCACACCTTATAACTCCACGTATTTAAATAAAGCAGAGACGATGTTTGAAACTGCAGCCACCTAAACGCACCTTCCTTTCTGGTGGATGCAGAACTCCAGGCTGGAAAAAGCATAAGGGATACAGAAATACGAAGTGTTTCATGCCATTTTCCTGTTCATATAGTTCATATGGACAGGCCTATCACTGCTGTAGCTCAGCCCTGAGATGCAGACTGGATACCTACGGGCCAGTTCCACACGGACCCTATGAGGCTTAGTCCGGTTGAGGAGCGTCATCTTTAATGATTCTCATCACCCCAGAGGAATCAGTGAGCCTGGTTCATGTCTCAGATCCACGTCTGCCTTCCTTGGGCTTACCCTGTAATGAGCAAGGACTCACAGTCACTTGATGCGTGTGACGTGTTTAGTAAAAAACATTTATTTGCATGCTCCTGTGTTCGGCAAAGTGGAGCCAAGTTGACTGCTGTGAACACTTGCAGCTGCAGTCTTCGTTTCTGCGGGTTGCGCACAAACCCTTATCATGAGAAGCCAAAACCTAACGTTTCACCTGGCTCGAGTTTGAAAATGGGGTAACGTGGCACGTTTCAATAATTTCACTGAAAAATAATGAGTTAGCCAATGGTGTTTCAAAAGCACGTGTGAAGTAGACACTTGTGGTTCACAGAGCGGCCTGCATCTCGCCCACCTGCAGGGCCACAGGGGCCGAGGCGGGGGCTTTGCTGTTGCGTATACGAAACGCAGAGTGCAATTGTATAGAGTAACAGTCCCGTTCGAAGCCCTTCCTCCTTTGAAGACAGTGACAAAACTCCCAGTGGGGACAGGATTTAACTGTAGGATTACAGCTGCTGTGAATCAATTCTATGCTAAGTTGAGCAGAGTTAGAGCAATTAACGCCAGCCGAGGGCACAGCCCTTTCATTCCACCCCAAAAGCAATAATATCCAGGATTGTTTCTCCCAGCCAGAGCTCTGCCATTCCTCTTTGCCACCCTCTCCCCTCCATCTCCCACCTTTTTTAATTTCCCACTTTTGACACTGGTTCACACAGCTCACTGAACCCTTTAAAACATTTGCTCTCTAAGAAGTATTAGAACATTCTTGGGATTTTTACTTTGTCAGGAATCCATTTTACTAATGTCCACTTAAAACAGAGATTAAAAAAAAAAAAACTAATCTTCTCATCTTCCATGAGGAAGAGTTGGGGCTTTTGCTTTTTAAATATACAAAGCAAATGGAATAACAGCCCAGGCTGCCAGCACAAGATCAGATGTGCATGGAGGGACGTACGTAGCACATTACAAACATCCGTCCTGCGTCTCGAGCCACGTGCAGCCTTCTCGGGTCTGCTGTCCCCTTCTGAACACTTTAACAAACAACAGATTCTGCATTCTGAGATTGCTTTTACTTGGATAATTGGTTAATATAGATAGCGTGTTGTGTGTTTCTAATTCATCAGAACAGATGGCACATTGTTAATTTGTGACTTCACCTTGTATTGTGACAGCTGTAAAAATGAGCAAATTCCCCTCTTTTGGAGCCTCAGTAACACGCTCCTTTCTGGGTTTCTGCAGGTCGGAACTGTTTTGGCCAACCCCGCTCCCATTTCAGACACACTTGCGGGATGGGGCCAAGCAAAGACAGCGCCGAACGCCACAGATTTCTACCCACCCGCAGTGCTTGCTCTGAGGCCGAGCGCTGCGAGACAAACTGCATTCGCTCTGTGCTGCCGGATGCCAAGAAAGCCCCAGCTGACTCCTCAAGCCCTCTCTAAGGCTGCTTTGCACTTCTGGAAATCTGGCCCTTAGAATGCAGAGTGCACGGGGTCTGTTTTTTTTTAAAAGATGGTTTCTTGCTGAGAAAATGTGATTAATTGAGGCAACAGAAAAAGACACCATATAATTCATTTGCCCAGTCACACACTGGATTTCAAATAGTGATGAATTAAAGACGACAGCTCATGAGCTGAACGATTGGCTGCGCTCCTCAGCAAATCCACTAGAATGATCCAGTTTAGTTTGCAAAATGGTATATAAACAAAAAGAGCATTTCGACATATAGCAAACCTCATTGACAAATGCACGCGCAGCCAGGGCTCGGCCACTTCAGCGGGTTTCACTTGAACCCCAGGCACAACCACATAGGCCAAAGGCAAGAGGAAGAGCTGCGAAGTGAGAGAAACAGAGCAACTGGAGCTGTGATCCCAGCACTTCACTGCTGCACTAGTTAAATCCTCAGCTGCAGTTCACTTGGCCACGGGGACACAACCTAGGTCGTGCCATTCCATATGGAAGAGACCTCTCTGTTTCTTTGCGTAGGCTCATACTTTGCCATGGACACCTTTTTGCCCCAACAAATAGGACCTCCAGTTGCTCAAGTGAAGATTCTTTATGTTGTTCCCACTAATAATGAGATTAAAGATGAACTAAAATGGCATTCTGCTTTGAAACAGTAAGCCTGTGAGTTCATGGACATCCCTTCCTAATCCAAGCACAAAGGACTTACTGCTGATACCAAATTGGCAGTAAATTAAAGTTAGAACCAGTGAGGAAAAGGAAGGATGAACAAAAAAACCCAGCAAGGAAATAAGACTCAGCATTATGAAATCAGCTGATGACTGGCCCCTGTGCTGGGAAGCAGGGCAGGTTACAGAAACACTGTAATTTGTCTGGGCAGTTCTTTAATAAAACCATGCACAGGTTTTCATTTGTAGAGGAGAGGAAACTCATCCACAGAGTGTGGGGGAAATATGCGGGAGAGCGTTTGGGGGCCAGCCAAGGCCAAGGAAGCGCTCCAGAGCCCTGTGACTTCAGGGGTGCTGCTTATCCTTTATCCCTGAAATACTTTCGCATCTGCACGAGGTGCTGTTGTTACACCGGCCGTGCGTCATGGCAGGCACGAGTCTCTAATGCTGTAATCAGAGTGGATCTGCCAGGAAGTCACGGCGCAGTCAGGACTTGAGAAATTGGAAAATTCTCACCCGTGGCAGTGTAAGAGCAATGGATGAGTGGGGTTTGTGTCAGGCAGCGACATAAATGGGAGCCAGAGAATAGGGAACATGAATAATTTGGGATGATCATAAGAGAGAAGCAACAACAAGGCGATAAGCAAGGACTTCATCAGGCAAAGTTTGACTTGAGGAAGAGGGACATAGTCTGCATCAAGGGCAAGTGAGTCAAGGGTTTGGATGCCAAGGCTCAGCTGAAAGAGCACAGCACTGGCACTGCTAACAGCAGCGAGTGGAGTACCTGCTGGTTCATGCATTTTTTTCAGATGAAAACATAAAATTCTTTAAAAAAAAAGGGGGGGGGGGATGCTTCAGGTAAAACTTGTAAACGTGTACTAGTGATTCTGTCAGCAGGCCAAAGTCCCTGTGTATTTGTTACTCCTAAGTTCTTTGATCAATACAGTACTTCTGAGGCACAGAATGATTCCCTGAAGCTTTTCATCCTCCACTGTGATCAACAACAGCTCATGCCTGTTGGCTCAGTGTTCAACAACAATTAACTCTTGGAGAGAGTTGAACAGAGACCACATCAGACCATGCAAAACTACAATAAATAAAGAATCTGCTTTCAATTAAAATACATATGCATGCACACACAACTGCACGTGATTCTGGAGGTGCTTCTGACCTCAGCCCCCTTGCTTGCTGCTCGCTGATTCTCCCTTCCCAGTTTGAGTGGGCAGAGGAGGAGGCAGAGCCTCGCTCCGGGGCACAATGTACCTGCACAGGCACCCGGGCCGGGGCACCCAGCGCAGATCCTCTGCGGCGGAGCTGGGGAAGGGCTCCTGGCCAGGCCCCAGCGCGTCCATCACTCCGGATGATCCCAGGCTCAGGGCACTTCACCTGCTCTCATACAGGGACACTACTCACACCTACTGATACCGCTGCCGATGCTGGTGCTGCCACAAACCCTGGGGAGGGAAAAAGTGATCCTGCATCCTCAGGAGCCCGGCTGCTCTCAGTTTCCTCCTCAGGTCAGCACAGCCGCAGCTACAAGGAGCCCAGCAGGGCTCTCCTTGTGGGCTGCACTTGGGAAGAGATGCCCACCAGCTGGGCCAGATTGACTGCGGGTGGTTTACGGTTAAGGTAATTCTGGCTGTGACCAGTCCCACAGGTGGGAGCAGAGGTAATGCAGCTGAAGTCAGGAGAGCAGAACGGTGTCATGCCAAAAGTATATTACCATTTCTCCCTAAGCAGCCTATCCCTATGCATAGGTAAAAAACCAAATCTATAATATTAAGGTTTGTAGTGACTTCATCCAAGATCCAAAACATGTTCTAGAAGGCGGCTGACGGTTTGCAAGGTCACTTGAAGACACCGTAGGAGTAGGTGACATGAAGCTGGTGTGGCTCAGAAGCTGCAGAAGAACCGTGGTGAAAGTTGGGACTAAAAGAATAGCCCCAGCTGTTGGCACTGAATGGCAAACCCAAATCCACATCGACACAGTAGTTTTCGTCATGGAGGGGGCCATTCACCTGAAGAGATAGTGGATGGATCTTGAAAGTTCATCATCAGAGAATGGTGGAGAGCACAGCGTAGACTTTTGCGAAGAATTCAACAGGTCCAAGAGCCCTTTGGAAAATTCCCTTCCTCCACGGCTCCCAGGAGAGCTCTGGCCCTGTCACTGGGTTTAGCAGAGAGCTGCAGGACGAACGGGAGACCTTCCCTTGGAGCTGAGGCACCTCCAGGCAGGGCTGCCCTGGACCGAAAGCCTCCCGGGTGTTAGCTGCATTTGTTCAGGGCCGGTGTTGTCTTAACGTGTGGAAAACGAGCAGTAGTGACGTTGCAACACGCCATGGCAGCAGCTTCGCTGCAGAAACGGTGCTGCAGCAGCTGACAGGTTCATGTCTGATTTTCACTTGTGCAAGTAAAAACAGTTGGACTGATTTAAAACCTCACGCTGGTCCGGCTACACGTCCTGAGCGCATCCGAGTTGGTCTGGGGACGGATGAGGCCGGAGCCCAAGCGAGCAGGTGGCCTGGGGCGATGTCCCCCCGAGCAGGCACCCGCGGCAGCGCTGGCTGCCATGAAACCGGCCATCTGCCAGGCAGCCCTGTGTTCTCGAATACTCCGTGACATTGAGTTCAAAACCAGGTTAAGGTGCAACTTGCAGGTGATTCAAAGACTTCACACCGTTGTGTGCGTTCCTGTTTTGTAGTGACTGACTCCTTGCTAGGAATCGCAGTCAAGCGAACCAAGCAGGAGCTAATCAGTCGCCCACATGGGACTGCATTAGCAGTAGGCGAATGCCTTTTGTTCTCATATTGACTGTACCCATTTTCACAAGCGATTTTTAAAAATGTAGCCATCTATTCCAGCAGAGCAGGATGCCAAACTGGCTCCCAAACTATCCAGCTCCCAAATTCAGGGCACAGTGGAAGCGTCTCTTAGCAGGATGCAGCCCGACAAGAAGCACAAAAGCAGATGACGAGTGAAGTCACCGCGTAAGAAAGCTTTGGAGACGGGGGTGGCGCAGGCAGTCACGGCTCCTGGGGAGGCCACGGTCTCGGGCACGGCAGCGTGGAGATGCGTCCCCGGGCAGAACGGAGCCGTCTGCCGCGTGTTCAGCTCATTGATAACTGGAAGCACTTGGTGTCTGCGTCACCTGCCCAAGCCTGAAACTCGCTTAGTGCATCAGAAAGTGGTTTAGTTTCTTTCTTTTTTGTTCTTCCCTCCATCTATGAATACGAGGGACCAAAAGCTGGTCCGTGGCACAGGGCTGCCCCGTCTCTCCAGCAGCCCTGGCTGAGCACCCTGAGAGCCCCCAGAGTGACACAGGGACCCCAGGGAGCCGGTGCTGCAGCCCGCACCATGCAGCCAAGGAAAACCCATCTGCAGGCACCGTCGGAGCCTGAAAACAAGTACTGAGCCTGCACAGAAGAATGGGCTGCTCTTTGATACTGTTATTTTGTATTAATAAAAATATACTTCAAATATTTGGATGAATGGCAACATAAAAAAAAAAAGCCTGAATGTGCTATCGCTGCTTGAGTGATTTCTTAAAAACAACCTTCAAAATCACTTGAAAACACTACAAAATTTATCTTTTTTTCTGGAAAAAAAAGAAGAGCTACCTTCATTTGTTACGTAGCTAAGGATTAGGTCTGTAAGCTGATGCAAATCAGGGCAGTAGAATCAATTCATACCCCCTGAGGGACTAGATCAATTAATTTATCCTTACTATTATATCTTCAGTGTCATCTTCCTTATGCTTTTGATATTAATGCTGCTTTAATCAGCCCAGCAGCCTTCCTAAGTGTGGAAGAACATCATCACCATTCAATTTTAACCTTTTTTTTTTTTTCCTGGAATTTTTTTCCCCCTGGAAAACTTGACCATTTTTTCATAAAGGTGAAAGCAGACACGCTTCAATCCTTGCCGTATAATGAATGCAGCTCTGCAGTCCTGCGCAGGCGGCAAAGGCCAGCAGGTGAGGCCAGCAGGTGAGACGGGCACTACCCTCCGTTGCTGGAGGTCCTCGGACAGAATTTAAGTGTTTTCATCTGATCCCATTGGCCCATGGCAGCAAGATGACATCAAGCTCCAAGAGTTTTTTATGGTGTGTTGGAGTTTAAACGGAAAGCTCTGGCTCAGGTGCTCCTGCAGCCTCCAGATGTTGGCGGTTTCAGAGCATCCACGGCTTGTCCAGCTGCAGCGGCTGCTCAGCCAGAACACGGATCCCAGCCCTGCTCCCATAATGGGGATGGAGGCGCCTCCCTTGCTCCGGCCCAGGTTGCCCGGCCCCAAGACCTGAGTTGTTGACTCCAAGGCAGCAAGTTATACTGGCAGGAATGGGCGGATGCTGGGGAGCCCCATGGTGAAGGTTTCTCCTGCTGACCCACTTCCTTTAGAAATAAATAAATAAATACACAGCAGTTTTCAAACACCAAAATACTTTAGCTCATTTAAGTCATTATACAAGGCTTTGTAGAGCAGAATCACGACTACATCCAAAAGCACTACAAGGACAAGGATTTCATTACCTTTTGTTGGTCTGGTTACAGACTAGTAATCCAGAGCAGATTACTGGAGTATAATTGGCCTACGTACTATTTACTGTATAAAAGTAAGTTGCTAGAGAGTATTCCTGTGGCTGGTTTCTCCATCCATGCATGGAGAATACATTTACTGAGCTGATTGGAAAGGAATGCGTTAGCTTTTAATTTCATTTTTTTGAAGAAAACTACACATTCATTCAGCTTTCTAGGAGGCTCCTGTAAACAAAGAATTATGTTCAGGGCCGCAGTCAGAAACAAGATATGTCAGAGGTCTGCAACCCATTCAGCAAAGAATCAGCCCATTGCCCAAGGGCACTTCCTTAAAAGAGAAAGGGTAAAATAACGGAGGTCAGGTCCAAAACGCAGCTCCAGCTTTAATCATGCTGTTGATTTAGCGCATAGTGCGCCCTTTTTTTTTTTTTTTTGGCAATTGTCACAATCCATTTGTTTTTCCTGACATGAAAACAGCCCCAGTATCTCTACATGGACCGTGCCCGTTCCTGACACCGCTCCACGCTCAGTCCCTGTGCGGCTCCACACGCTGCCACCAAGGTGCAAATACGTGAGCCCTGGGTGTAAGGAGAATCCGCTGCCTCCAGGCAGTGAGGATACACGGAAAGGGTGAGGAGCAGAGTGCGCACAAACAGGCTGTGGGTGGCCATAGTCTTCTCTGCAACAAGCTCTTCCACTAAAATCCGTATCCTTGAAAAAATGACTCCATTCTGGTGAAAGTTTTGATAGGATGATTTTTTTTTTCAGATTTGGGAACAAAAAGGGAAAAGAGAAACCTTCACCCCAAGTGAACCCCAAAAACTCTCAGCTTCCTACCAGGCACCAAGAGTCCAGGCACAAAGGGATAAGCAGTGGTTGCGGAGAGAGAACATTCCCAGAGTATCCCCAAAGTTCAGGGGAAACTCGGAGCAAGATCCTGCAGTTCATTCTTGGGCAAAAGTCCCCACTGGAGACTGTATATTCCCCCAGGAAAAAACACTGGGGCCACTGACAAGGGCAGTCTGATGGCAGCGTCTTTCCTGCGTTACCGATACTGGGCGCTGGCAGAACGTGCGGCACCGCAGACTGCAGCTTCCCTTAAAACTCGCTCCCGGGAAGCCTGCTGGAGAGAATAAACTCTCTGGGGCAAAGACCTGGATTATTGCTCGCAGATCTGTACTCGTATCTGTCGCGAATGCACATTTAGATAGCAAAAAGAGGCAATAATATAGTATTAGCCCATTTCAGGTTTGTACAGCAACTACTTTATTATTTTCAAATGCAAATGTTTGCATTGTTTGCTATTTTACAATTTTACAAACTAGGTATAAAAGACCATAAATAAATGACATAAGTTATGTGTACCTAAAATTCATGGAGGGGAAAAAATTACAAATTAAAACAAAATAGAAAATCTATATATCTAACCCAGAGATCATTCAAATGCACGAACCAAGAAATGCTGTTAGATTTTTTCAGTATGAACTAAATTATAATATGCCTCATACATTCTAATTTTAACCACAGTCCTTGCATATTCCAACATACTTGCAGTGATACAAAAAAATAAATGCACTCTCTTTTTATTTGTCTGATTAGTATTTCAGATTTTTTTTTTTTTCTGGTTATGAAAATGTCACGTAAAAGAAAAATACTGCTTTTTTAAGTCCCGTTCACTGGTTACTTACCAGCCTTTTTGTATTTTATACATATATATTTTAATACATGGATCCACCACCAAGTTAGCACGGCAGGACGGCTGGACAAGCCCCAGCCCGGGGCTTGTGGCAAAGGGAGGCTCCGCGAGCGGCATCGGCTCCGCGCGCTCTCCCGGCCTCCTGCTCCTCCCTCGGCCTCCGGCTCCTGCCTGGAGGAGCTGAGAGGGGTCGGGAGGTTGGAGGGAGCAGGAGCAGCCCTGGCCCCCATTGCGGCCCTGGCCGTGCTGCGCGCGCAGCTCTGGGTCCGGCCGCACGGGCTCTGCTAACTGCTGTGACCTTAAAAGCCTCGTGGCATTTCTGTTCTTCAGCTGTGCTGGCAGCAAAGGAATCTGTTTTTGTTGTTAAGTTACCAGATAAAAAGTTGTCACAGCTTGCACACAGCTTGCAGGGTGCTTCTGTGAATGGAAGAATTGCATATATTTGTTCGCATTCAACAAGTCTTTAAAATCCTACTCTTGCAGATAAAAAAAGGCTACTTAAGAATTCAGTTCAGGGTCACCAATGGATGGATATGCAAGTGTTGCCTCCATCCCCCTGTCATTGGAAACTGGTTGGTGTTGATCATGAACAGGGTATAAGGTAAGAACAAATGATACTTACAAAAATCTGTATCACCCTTATGGATCCTGGAATCCACCACTCCAAAATTAACGTGAAAGGGCCCGTTTTAGGCTGCAGAACTACTCACTAAGCTTAGTGTGGCAGCGGAGAAACACACTTGCAGATACAGAAACGGAGCCCTTTTCTGACCGCACCACGTGTGCTGCTGCCAGCGCAGAGGGGCCCTCGGGTGACTCACGCTCACCCCCCCAACGCGTACGCACCATTCGTAGGACATTACAATCCATTCAAGGGAAAAAATACATCACTGCAATGGCACCTTTTGTGTGAAATGTCACTTCGGCAGCGCATACGGGCAGCTCGCAGGAACTGGCTTCCCTGCGGTGGCACTGGGCCTGGCGTCCATGCTGACGTGGGTCGTGCTCTGCCACCTGCACTCCGCCGAGATGCAGCCGTGACAGACGGGGATGAGGACAGGAAATAACAATATATATAAATAAAACCAAAGGTAGAAAGAGAAAGCAGAAGGGATGAAAAAAAAAATCAAGAAGTCTGCAGGGCTTTGACACAGTACATTCCTCAAGTGGCAACTGGATGCTGAGTCTGAGTTAGTTACGTTCCAATGAGGAAAAAAATGGAGGGTTGGAGAAGAAAAACAAAGCAAAAGTCACACACTCTTCAGGGACCAATGACTGTTCAGTGTGTTTTTCCCAGAATCAGTGCTAGGGAAGACGTAACTGGGGATCCAGAAGGCTTCCTGTCCAGTCTTAGGGTCCTCCGTGGTCAACAGGTCGGGCTGGGAGCCTTGGAAGCAAACTCTTGATTTCCCTGCACAGAAGAAAACAGCAATATGTTAATGTAGCAGACATGCGCGCCTGCCCTAGATCTCCCCCATGAGCACTGCTCTCTCTGTCCTGGTTTCATCAGCCCCTGCGGGTCCAATGGCCAAATCACCTCACGGGAGAAGTCCCCAACTCCCTCTGCCCTGCGGAGAGAGGAGACGGGAGCAAGTTCCCGGGATGCAGCGTCTCCCAGAGCAGGGCGGGAGGATTTCCTAGGACGGCGGCGGAGGCAGGGAGGGCTGCAGGTTGCCCACATGCCAGAGGAGATGAGGCCAGGGCTGCTGGGGGCTGCTCCCTGGCACTGCCCTGTGTCACTGGTGGCCACCAACCAGAGCGGGAGCTTTCCAGGTCCAAGCAGCCATTTCCCAACACGGGATCCCTAAGGGAAAGGCCCAGGTAGCAGCTCCGTCCAAGAGCCAAGCAGCAGCCGCAGTGTAAACCTGGTTTCAGTGCCATGATGTAAGTGGATATATAGCATAAAGGGGCCATGGATTACGTTTTAACCTGCGTTCCTCCAGCTCAGATCACTCGCGAGTGCGTGTCCTCTCGCCAGCCGCGTTTCATCCCTAGCAGCCAATAACCAGCTCTGCACATCGGGCACCTCAGCTGCCTCCACAGCTTTCACTTTATACGGACAACATTTTACATTCATTCTGGATGGAGAATTGAAATACTTTGAACAACTGTTACTAGATGCCAACAAAACAATTCTTCAAATTGTCCGGGAAATTGGGTGCATTTTGGTTTTATGGAAAAAAAGACAAACTCAACTTTATGTAACAGATTTACAGTAATGGGAATCTTAAAATATTTCTGCACTTAAGGAGGAAAAGAGTTTTTGCTGCTGAAAGTACAACTGTCAGGTCTCTAAAATGAGCAGCCCGTTCTTATGATGCCTGGAAAAAATGATGGTTTAAAACATGCTGGTTTAAGCAGTTTTTTAACAGAAATCTTAAATTCCTCCAAATGGAAAAGCTTTTATGAGTAATACTGCAGAACAGCTCAATGGGGTCCAAATTTAGCACCCCATATCCTGAACAAGTTGCTGTGTGTAAAAGTCAAGAGTGAGGGAGAGCTGCTGGTTAAGAAATCAAGTCACTGATAAAAGTGACCCAGACTGATGGGAGCAGCTCTGTGGATACTCTGTTTGTCCAGCTCGGCTGTTTGGCATCTAAAACAAATGTAAAAAGATGTGAATGTAAAGCACCTCCATCATTTCTGAAGTTGCTGTCAGGTGCAGAGTGGAACTAAAACATTATGGACCAAAGAAGCAATCCTATTGCTATCAAAATATAAATCTCATCTTCCTGACATTATGCCCGGCCCACCAGCAGGGCAATGTCTATTCAGGTGCCATGAAAGTCCTCTCATTTCCCATCGCAGCATATATGAACCTGATCCTCTCTCTTATTTAAAGTCTTCACATAAATTTCCTCCTCTCAATGACCTTGGAATCCAGCTGACACATTCCTGGGGTCCCTTTTTACTGATCAGGAAGTGTTAGAGAAGCCTCAATATAAATCGAGTCGCTGCGACTGGGACTCGTCTCCTGACAGCCCAAGTGCCCGTCCGAGGGCAGGACACCTCCCTGCTTCCCCTTCTCGGCACATTTGTGAGTATGGGCACTCCAGAGGGCTGCTGGCCCTGTCGGTGCGATCCTGCACCCCGAAATAAAGGTTCCCTGCTCCACTGACCTTCTCCACGTGGCAAAGGGACCTGCTCCTTGGAAGAGAAGCAGTCTGAAGGCTCCACAGCGCGACGGTCACAGCTGGCTACTGGCAACACGTGCGCAAAGCGTCTCTGCATGGGAGGATTTGGTAGCCCAGCATCTCCCCACGAGTCCAGTTTTGCCCAGTAATCCACGAGGTGGGTCCAGCCCGCGAAGGGGGAGCTCACGAAGGACAGGCACTGATCAGCCACGTGATATTCTCACTGAGGTTTCTGCAAGGTATTAGTGATGCATCAAGTCTGCAAAAAAATATCCTCGGGCAGATTCTTCATTCCAGTGAAAGATGTACAACTGTGGTTTCGCCCACAAATAAAACACTATGGTTGTAATCCTACGGGTCACAGGGGGAAGGAAAGTTAATTCGTTTCTGTTTTTTAAGCACAGTATCTGGCAGCAAACATAGCATCAAAACTCGAATGTGACTTTATATTTATATAGATACATGTATTTTACATATCGTTGATCAACAGAGGAGTATGTTCCAAGAAACAATTTGTTCCAGGTCTGGTTTAAAATGACGCTTGTCATTTCTGGAGGCCCCTCCCGACACACACACTCACGTTCCGCACTCTGTACACCAAGCAATGCTGCAGATCTTTATTTCGACGGGCGAGGAGACGACGAAGTAAAAAAAGTGCAGTTCTTCAATTAAAGTGCATGGATGAGGTAAACTAATTTCAAGAGTTCTGAGTTTATTCAGTACTGGCTCAGACGGGGACCATCCTGCCGTGCATCTGTTGCATCTGCGTGCGCATGGCCTGGACGCTGCCGAGCAGCTTGTTCTGGTGGGCGCTGGCGGTGACGCCGATCCTGGCCAGGTCCCTGCGGGAAACAAGAGCAGAGCGGGGCTGAGCGCCGCGCGCCCAGCGCCGGCGGCGGGGAGGGGGTCTGCAGGCACCGCAAGCAACACGGCGAGAGCGAGGCAGACGCACAGAGATGTTTAAGTGAACAGCGAAGGCGGCGCGGAGGCAGTTAGAGCTCTGCTCCGTCCAAATGAAAGGCATTCCACTGCTCTAATGAGCGCAGCGATATGCAGCACAAAGCAAAAGAGGCCGATTAAATCCAGATTTACCCGTTTTCTGTTACATCGCCGCGTACTTACTCCTGGTTCATGTGCACCACGGCCTCGAGGGTGGTATAGCCGGCAGCTGTGAAGTTATCCTTGTACCGCTCCATCTTAATGGCTTGGAGCCAATCTCCGACAGAAACCACCGCCGAGAACTCCGGGGAGCTGGGATCCAGCAGGGCTGTGCTGGGCCTGGACACAAACAGGGAAGGACACAGAGGTTGATCCGGCAGCTGAATCCAGAGCCGGGTTGGTCCCTGCAGCCGCTGCTCCCAGAGACAAGGAAATGCAGGAGCAGCGACCTGGGGCTCCAGCAAAACCTGGGGCTCCACGTGCCCAAAACGCAGCAAAGCGCAAGGCAACAGCACTAGCCGTGGATTTTGTAAATCACATTGCTTCACGAAGCCTGTACAGATCACTGCTACGTACCTAACCAAGGCGATTATCACGCAGCAATTCGCTGGCAAGCTCGGGCGGGCGGGCGGGAGCGTCGCTCTGCGCTGCCCAGGGCGCTGGGCTCGTGCCCACTGCGCCGGCTACGACGCTGCCGCTCCACCGTCAAGCACAAGAGCGGTGATTGCAGCCTAATTACACGTAATTACGCGCCACGTATAGTCATGTATTACATTAATGTGATACACATACTTGAAACCCTGCGCTCCAAAGAAACATAAAGACATATAGATAGGTGGGCACGTGAAGTGATCTTGAACAGACTACTGAATTTTGTAAAAACAAGAAAAAAAAAATTAAAGTTACATATGTATATAAAAGAAAAATTCATAGATGATTTTTATATATATAAATACCTGTACAGAGATATATACTTTTTCACCAAAGAGCACATGAAAATTGCAAAAAAAGGCAAAATGGAAGAGTATGTAAATTATCAAAGCAGACCTTGTTTCCTTTCTTCTAAGATGTTTTTTTCCTGATTTCTTGTAAACAAAATCACCTAACAAAGCAAAAATATTTGAAAATAATAGAGCACAGCTGGTGTGAATTAGTGAAGCTCCTGTTACTTGAGCAGTGTTTCACTGGCATAAACCAACTGCTGCTCTGCCCCAAAATAAAGATTTTTTTTTTTCCTACAACACTGGGAGTTTCCTTCCTCTCGTGCTCCTTTCACACGTACCAGGTACGCCGTGCTTAGCAAACAAAACAAAAAGGTGACGCGGGATCAGTGGAGACATGAAACCGGCTTTCCCCAAAATTAAATTCAAATTCACATAAAAATTAATCCACGCCTCCCCAGTGCCCGCAAGGCGCTGGCAGTAATGCCGTAACGCTCATTTGCAAATCCGACACAAATCCAGGTTTATAAAACTCGATGATGTGCTTTTCCTGCAGAAAACCACATCACTGCTGCTCGCTGCAGCGCGCCGGGGACCCTCGCGGCGGGCAGGAGCCCCGCGCGGTGCCGGTCCCGCGCGTTCCCCCGGCCGTCCCCGTCCCGGACCTGGAGCTCTCGCTGCCCGTCCTCTTGAGGCTGTTGGGGTTGCGGATGAGCTTGTCCAGCATGTTGACGATCTGCCCAAACTTGGGCCTGTCGCTGCGCTCCTTCTGCCAGCAATCCAGCATCAGCTGGTGGAGAGCGATGGGGCAGTCCATCGGGGGCGGCAGCCGATACCCTTCCTCGATGGCTTTAATCACCTGTACGTGGCGCAATTAGGAAGATATTAGAGAGCATCAGATGCTACTCACATCTACCAGCTGAGTGTCATTTATCTTAGGGTGATCCGAAGTAGGGAAACAAATCCGCAGCTGAGTGAAACAATATGGGAAATTGCACTCAGCCTCGAGCAGCTGGTGGCCTCGGTGCTGTCATTTCTCCCTGGCAATTCAGAAACTAAACAGGCTACGGCAAGTAGAGAAGCAAATCTGAGGAGCTGTTTATGAGGACTGGGGTATATTTGTGAGTTTAAGAGCATTGTACGCACTTCAACCTAAGGAGCAGCAATAATACAGAAAACATGAATATTAGGTACAGCACCCAAAGCAGCCACTGGATTCAACAGGGCTCCTACGGCATAAGGAAGGCAGAAGAGCCCGTGTTAGAATGAAGCAGCTGCCCTTGGTGGAGAGAGGGTTGGGGAAGCCACAGCTGGACAGCAAATCTGTTAGTATCTGGCAGCTCGGGGTGCAGCACGTGGAAGCCCAAGTTTTCCCATCAACTCCAGAAGGCAGCAGATGATCCCTGCTTCCTCTCCTCCTGGTCTAGCTCACGCCGGCAGCAGCACAGCCCTCGTACAGAGCCCCTTTCCTCCGTACTGCATGCCCAGAACTAGGAAACGCCGCGATGAGCAGCCATCTGTGCAGCCTCGACAAAAACGTCGGCTTTGCTGCACGACGGGGACGGGGTAGCGCGGAGGGTGCTGTGCTCGCGCTCGGCCCTGCTGCCCTCCTGCTAGCAGAGCAGGGCAGCGCTGACCCAGTGCATTTTGCACCAAAAGGGAATTCGGATTAAATCTGCTGTTCAGATTAAATGCCATCCACATCTAGACACTCGTTGAAAATGTTTGGTTCTATCTATGAAAGCAGATGACTCGCAAAATGACTTATCCACTCCCAGGACCATATATTCAGACTAACATTTTCTTCTTCCTTTATGCTTATAAATCCCCTGGGAAAAGAATTATGGATAATCTATGTCTCATTTTCACTGGATTTTTTTAATTTAATAAAAAATCTATTAGAAAAGCCCTTATTAGTATTATTATTAAATACTCTTCAGACATAGCAGTCATTGTGTATGTTCCCTCTTGGAATACACTGAAGTAGTCCAGATGGTACAGTTAAACAGGACATGCATAATTTAAGGATGGTCATTTAGCAAAGCTGCTTTTTAATGGCCTCGAGGGGCAGCTATGTGATTGTTGTGGGGATACTCTAACTGATAACCAGGATTGGATTTCATATGTGTTGCCTTAGATATCCTGAAAGAAATATAATCATTTGGAAGAATTATGAGCATACTGGGTTTTGAGGAATTAACTACTAATAAAAAGCCTCATTAAAGTGTTTTTTCTTTCTTAATGACTTTCAATAACATTGAGATTTAATATCAATATTCACATTTCTCCTCTTTCAGCATCATGATCTGACAGCTTGAATACATTCATTGCTTTTTGCTCTAATCCTCACATTTCTTTAACTACTTATAACTTCACTTTTGAAGAGGAAAGGAAAAACAGAAGAAAAAGAGAAGGGAAAAAAAAAAGAGAAAAGCAAAAAAAGGAGACAGCAAAAAGAGCAATGAGGTCAGGGAAAGAGAGAGAGGGAGAGAGAGGAGAGATGCATAAGATCTAGATGCTAACTTGAGAATCTGCCTCCGTTGGCCATATATGAGCCTTGAGGTATTCATGGAAGTCTTTATTCTGGAGAGGTTCACTGGGAAAACAGGAATTATGATAAATTTTTTAAGAATACGGGAGAAATGTGTCATAACCACATGGCGATCGACACGGGAAAACATCAGCGAGACATCAAAAGAAGGAAAACCAAGGGGAAGGGGCGAGCGGGAAGGACGAGGAAGCCTCGGGGGGAGCCTTACGTCTTGGTTGGACATGTCCCAGTAGGGCCTCTCGCCGTAGGACATCACTTCCCACATGACGATGCCGTAGCTCCACACGTCGCTGGCCGACGTGAACTTGCGGTAGGCGATGGCCTCGGGAGCCGTCCACCGGATGGGGATCTTGCCGCCCTGGCACAGGGAAACACACGGAGGGCGGTGGGTGCCGCGCAGGGGTGCGAGTGCCGCCCGGCGCCACCCGCCGCCCGCAGCCTCTCCAGGATCGCTCCGGAACGGGCAGTCTCTTGTCCTCCTCTTGCCATGGAAGTGTCACATCCAACCAGGAGGCAAGGCTGCCCATCTGCTTTCGTTGGTCACAGGGAGGCGAACCAGTAAATTGTTAAAATGCATTTTTATCACCCCGCCTAGACATTGTTGCTTAGGGCAATGCAGAAGGATGAGAAAGGGCCAGAGCTTTTTCAAAGTGCCTGCTAGAGATTTAGTTGACAAAACAAATAAGTACATGCTGTTAATTACTATTTCCTTGCTTGCCTGCCCAACCTGTTTGCCCTGTTCCAGAAAAGTGGGTTTATAAACATTTTGTTTTTCAAAAGGGTGAAACAGAGACAGGATGAACTGGGAAGATGTCTGAACGCTGCGGTGTTTCCCATGGGCATCGTCCCAAACCCTACCAGGGCAGGGAGAAGGCGAGCGAGGCCCTGGGCTCTCCCAGTCCTTGATGCTTCATGCTGGACCACGGCACAGGGCAGCCCGGGCAGCAGTTGCAGAGCTGCCTCTTGTTACTCTTTCTTAAACAAATAAAACACTTGGGGCATCTGATCTGGGCCACTGGGGGTTCTGCTCTGCTCTAGGAGGGACTCTCTCCATCCTGTTTATCTGATTTTGCCTTAGCTGAGTGATCCCAGGCCAGAGATTTCTCCTTTTGTTTATGCTAATATACAAGGTGTTTTTAATTGAGCTTTTGCTTTCCTGCAGTTACAGCTGGGGAATGACTTAAGCTGAACAAAGCTTTTAGTAATTTTTTTTCATTTGCTTTTATGCTTTTTTGATTAAGTTTATTTTGGTAGGTTTTTTTTCTCAGCAGTCCTGTAGATACTTTTATCCATAACTGAGTGCAGTGTGTGCATACTTAATAGTTTATTATCTTCATATATTTCTCAAGTGTTTATGATGGACCTGTTCCAAAGCCCATTGAAATCAAAAGGGGTCCTCTGCTGGCTTCGTTGGCCTTTGGATCAGCCCTTTGCAAATCAATTCATGGCTGCATGTGCCTCTTTTGCGGCCACGGCACGTGTGCACTTCAACAAGGTCCAATATTAACAAGGAACAGAAAGCACCACTCTCCTAAAGCAGGACCCTTTAAAAATTGCACTTTACTGTATCATCTCTGGTTGTGAAAAACTTGATTCCTCCTTCCAAGCGCAGATGCATGGACACAGATGCATTGCTTCCATATGGTTGTCATGTAAAAAAATTGTCAATAAGCTCTTTTTATTTAGCTGTTTGAGTACAGTGGAGTTCATCCAAATTTTCCTGATTCTTCGTTACTGATACCAAACGAATACAAAATTGCACTGATTCCCTGTAGTTCATTTTTGAGAGAAAACATAACACTCTATCTGCACTCACTAAATTCAGCCATTTGTGCCTTGCCCTTGTGCATTTGTCTGAGTTTTGATTTCCCTGAATGCAGCTTCCCAGAGCTCTGCTGCTGCCTCTTCCACTTGACGCCCCTATGAGTGAGAAATACCAGGGCTGGCCAGTGTTTAATAGTACATGAGTCTATTCTTTCCTGTAATGAACTGTGAATCCATTAAAGGATGAGTGTGGGGATTAAACTGCAAAAAATGGAGCACTGCAAACAAACTCTGCGCTAGGGAGAACAGATGGAGAATGGCAGATATTTAAAAACAAAAAAAAATAAGCAATTAAAAAAGAGACTTCATAAACTCTCTGACTTTTTTTTTCAGGCACACGTTAATTACCGAGGTATTGGTACAAAGGCTAGAAATGGCTGGGATGTTGTTTTGTAGGAGGAAGTACTTGCATTAGTATTATTTCACAAGCCGCATACTAAAATGGCTTAGCAAAGTTAGTAACAGTGGGAAGCTGACATACAGAAAAAAACGGGAGGGAAACAAGACAAAACAAAACAAAAAAAATGAGGCAAAACCATTTACCACGACCAATTGGGAATGCAGCCCCCAAACTTTTCCCAGCTCAAGTAATTTGGGTCAAATTTATGAAGATCTTTGGGATGGGCAAGAGTGTGGTTTTTGCTTTTTTTTTTTGTATGTATGTTTGTGACAAATCCACTCTTATTGTCTCAACCTTCAGTGGGTCTTGTCCCTTGCAAATAATTACGTACCTCTGTAACGTCAGAAGGAAGAGAAACCCAGGCTCTAACCCAGGTCATTTCACAGAGCAGAAACACTGATGTAGCCACTGATGTAGCAGTATCACCACGTCAGTTTACACCCACAATGGAGCCTGGTACAATGTTTATTTTTATGCTGTGATATAGGTTTTTACTTACGCCCGAGATTAATTCAAAACAAACCACGTCAGCTCCCACACTGTCAGACAGAAATAGGCAGGACAAGCGAGAGGATGTTCTCCTTCCTTCCTTACCCGCGTGGTGTAAGCTGCTTCGGGGTCGTCTTCCAGGACGCGGGACATGCCGAAGTCGGACACCTTGCAGACCAGGTTGCTGTTGACCAGAATGTTTCGGGCCGCGAGGTCCCGGTGCACGTAGCTCATGTCAGACAGGTACTTCATCCCCGAGCCGATGCCACGAAGCATCCCCACCAACTGGATTACTGTAAATCTGCCATCATTCTTCTGCATGCGAGGAAAGGAAGAAAATCACAGAGCATTACGCTAAAAGCTACATTATTGCCACTGCTGAAACTGGCAGAGAGCACATCTCCAGATCCCCATCTTGTCTGAAAGAAAATGCAGCCTTATTTCCTCGCCCCCTAACTAGTGTCTGTAATTCACCAGTAAAGCACAAAACCAGAAGTTTTGTTTCGGCTTCTTGTGATGTATGTGATGTATCCAGTTTTAATGAGTCTGCAGAAGGGTGATGCTTTCAAAAAATGGGGCAAATCAAAACTCTTAAACATGGATTAAAGAGCCTGCTATTTTAAACATTACATTTTTATATAAATATACATCATTCTACTTTACATTTATTCTGTTTCTTTATAGGAACAAAACCAGAAAAGAAACAGAATTTATGAAGTATAAACACAACGTCTTTTAAAATGCTGTATTTTCAATATCCCTTGGCAAAACAGAAGCAGAATAAGAAACCAGAAAACGCTTCCCAGTATAAAATCCCTTTAGCTTATTAGGAAGCAGTCACCTACCCTGAGGAAGGCATCCAAGGAGCCATTCTCCATGTATTCAGTTATGATCATCACCGGTTTACCTAGAGTTCACAGAAAGAAAAACACAAATCTGTGATGAACACTGATGTTAATGGGATAAAAATGGGTTGCACATGATTTTACTGCCAAGACACCTGTCTTACACAATCTAATTTAATTTGAAATGCACCAAGCTTATGCCTCAGCTGGGGGGAGCACGAGAAGAATATTGTAGGCCAAGAATGTTTAAAGGCCCATCTGGAAGGTTAACGCTTTGGGTGACTTGTTGGCAAAGCCTCCAGTTGAAGCAGCTTCTGCTCTCTAGGGAATGTATGAACTGATTGCTGCCATCTAAGAAGAAAAGATCTATTCAAGCTTGACAGAAATCTTCCTTGCAATTAAATTGTTTGCAGACAATATAGCTTTCCTTTCCAAAATGGGATTCATGAATGCTTCGGTCCTTTCTCTCTTTTGAGACATCAGGACTTTAGGGGAGTTGGAAAACTGCAGCTACAGGGTACTAAAATGCAGAAATGCAGAATATACCCCGTTCCTCCCAACTTTCTCCATCTTGAAGCTGTATCCTGTGTCTCTCATTATTTATAAATGAGCCAAAGCCATTTCCCTCATGAAGTCACCCACAGGATAAATGATTCACTGGGATGTGTCACACGTCGGGTAGTGCTTCAGCAGCACTCAGCTTCCCACGGCGCAGGGCAGAACCAAGCCTGGGCAAGTTGGACAGAGATGTGCCGTTCCTGGCACAGGGATGCTTTCTAGGCACTTTTCTGTCTAAAAATGGTAACACTTGATGTTACCTTCATCTTGAACTCTAAAATCACACTTGATGTTACCTTCAAGTACTTTACAAAGTCACACGACCCTGAATTTGAAAACATTTGCGTACGTACAAGTAACACTAATTATTTCCAGTGCTTAATTACGTTTGATTTTCAACACCTGAATATTTGCAGCAATCAGTCTAATGTCATCTCCATTTTAAAAGGCAGCAGTGGTAGATGTGGAGAAGTTAAGTGACTTGTAAAATGGCAAAGCCTGCTCCCGAGATCCTCACTGTTAAGCCGACCTCAGAGCAGGGGAGCACATGCTGGTGAGCACCAGCCGGGGATGGAAGCTCATCCTAAACCTGTCACTCCCTAGAGCTTGGTGTTAGCTAAGGAACTACAGTGGTTTCTCCTAGGTAAGGATAATGTCCCAGAGAAACCGCACTTTTGTAGTTAACCACCTAAAGCAGCTCTGAGTAGGGGACTGCTGCCAGGGAATGAGGGATCAGAGGACACGTCACCCAGTCCACGGACACCGTGGATACGGAGATGGAATCACCCTATCGGAAGTACCCGGCTTTTCCTCGCTTCTTTCACCAGAACAAGCAGCTATGAAAACTGCTCTGCTGGGAATGCTGCAGCATTGAGAACCTCCCGTAATCATGTCTGCTTCAGTGCATTTTTCACCAAGCTCCTTCTCTTGTTAGATTTCTATTCTGAACTAACCCTTTTTTGATTAAAAAACAATATGCTATAAGGACCAGTCATACTGAAAAATTCACATTGTGTCACTTAGGCTTACATATACATATATGCATTATATATATATATATGGATTTTTCTTATATACATTATATATAATGCATCACTTATTTCACTCATCATTATTCGTTTCTCCTGGTCAGTCCTAATTAGCATTTGTTGACTTTCCTGCTCCTAACTCTCCTGCCCTTCCCAGCTGACACAAAACTCCTACTGTTTGGCTGCCTGCAAACCTGCATACCTGTGAAACGCCAGCCCAGCAACTGGGCCCTTTCTGACTTGTGTGAACAAAGCAGCAAGAGATGGTGGTGTTTAAAGCAGACTGTGGCGCGTGGGTTTGGTGACCTTGCCTGGGTATTTGCATCCGTAAGGGAAGAGATGTGATAAAACACCATCCTCTCCCTAGTTCACCCCTGCAAACATTCTTCAATGAGAACACAAAGAACTCCAGCCCAATCTGCATATTTCACCATCTCATTTATCCTTGCAACTGTGACCAGGAGCCGTCCACAGAACAAATACACCTAAATGAGTTTTAATTAACCTTCCTCAATCAAAAGACACTATGTCAAAGTAGAAAGGAAGAAAGGGAGACTCTTTCAGTGCATTAACACATAATTTCATTACTCAGGCACTTCTTGAGCTGGGGAGGGGGAAGGAGAGGAGCAGTTACCATCAGTGAGTCAATTATTAAAGTACTTGACTAGCAGCCAATAACATATTCATGGTTCTCTGCTGCCTCGCTCCCCTCAGCCCCCACCCACTCCACTATTTATCTCACATTTTAATTTTCGGTTTATTAAATGCACTCATTTATCACGGCATTCAGAAACCTATGGAGGAATTGAGATGAATGTCTTCTTAAGCAGCCCTGTTTACCCAACACGCCGGCTCTGAGGTAACCAGGCCGGCCTGCAGCAGAAACGCTGCTCGCCGCGAGCCAGGCAAAGAAACGTCCTGGGGTCAGGCGCCCACCTCCTCGCTGAAAATCTCAAATCATTTTAATTCAGTGACAACTGCATTATGCAAATGGCTACGGCCATTTACAACTGCCAGAGCTGTAACTGCTGTGGGGTTGAGAGCCCCGGTGGGATTTCAACACTAAGAGCCCGTTCTGCCTCTTTCTCTCACAGAGGTGCTGCAGGAATCACCGTCCATGGTAAACACAGCGACCCGAAGAGAGACTCTCCTTTCTGCTTTGAGTAACAGTATCTCTACTGGAGATACTTTCTGTTCTGCTAGCTGTCCTTTATAGGTTCTTCCGTGCTATTTTTTATTCCTCGCCCCGTTCACATGCCGCGCTCCTGCTCGGCCTCATCCTCTTCCAGCGGCAGGAGGGAAGCTCCACAAATCCCGCTTCCGACAGGGATTCGCGGGCTCCCTCGCTCATGTCTTTGCTGCCCTGAGAACAGCAAGTCCCTGAGCCCGAAAGGGCTTCCCGGATCAGGAGGCGCCACAGCAGGAGCCGGGCGCCCTGAGCTCACGGCCGAGCTCACCTCCTCACACAATTCCTGCCCGTAAAACGCCTTGAACAACACTACAAAATAACCAGCCAAACAGAAGGATCAGCCAGGTAGTTTCTGCAAAACTGGAGAGAAGCTATCACACTTGTAAATCAAAATCCACAAATAAGCACGTTTCTTACTAAAACAAACTTACTTCAGTTCAAAGCCCTCTCTGCATCTGTGCTTTCTACCTCAAACATACAACACTAGTTTGTTTGGGTATTTTTCCTGCAATCATTCTGAATTCTTGGCTCACCATCTGCTTTCGCCTCTCCTGTAACAATCAGCTCAGTTTCACAAAGATGCGGAAGATGCCGGCTTGGCATAGCAAGAAGGAAAGAAAAGCCCCGACCCCTACAGTATTTAATTCCTCCTACAAAATCTAGTACAAGCTGCCTGCAGATAGAGTATCAGTTGAAACCATAAACCCATTTATAGCTGACAACAAGATTAATGACTTGTCCTGCACTGATTTCCTCCTATTAGCTATCAGTGGATCTGTTCCATCTGTCATTTCACAGGAGAGAGGATAAGAAGGAAAAAGAAAAAAAAAGAAAAAAAAACACACTCCACAGATTTAATTTCTCAGTGACTTCCAAATTGGCCTTGTCATGAAAATGACCTACTTACATTTAGTGACTACGCCTTCCAAGTGGATGATATTGGGGTGGTCAAACTGTCCCATGATGCTGGCCTCACTCAGAAAGTCTCTTCTTTGTTTATCAGTGTAACCAGCTTTTAGAGTCTTGATGGCAACGCAGATCTCCCTCTTTCCTGGTACTTTGAGACGCCCACTGCAAACTTCACCAAATTCCCCTTCAGGAAAAAGGCACAAGAACCCATTGGTCATGAGTCTGAAGCACTTGACAACACTTGGTGTTGTCAAACTGTAACTGTCAGTTCATTTTGGGGAACCATCATACAAAGACAACTGAATGATAGCTCTCCAAAAAGCCAATTTAAAACTCCATTTACTGCAAAAAAATACAAAAGTTTTGGCACTTACCCACACCAATAACTTTTTCAATCTTTATGCAGGAGGCATCAATTTCCTTGGCAAATTCCCTCACAGCCTGGTTTGGATCCTCATATGTAAAAGGATCCACATATGTTCTAACACCTGCAAGGCAGAAATGTTTTATTTGAAGTCACTGATCTACATGCTGCTGAACACAGAACATATGAGACTGAAGCCTTAATGATATACAACACCAAAGAGAGTGTACAATAAAAAAGTACTGGAAGCCAGGAATGACTGATGAAGAAGGAAGGACTTAAAGCATTTTTCCCCAATGGAACTTTTTAATCTAAACATTTAATATTTTCCAGTATTGACAGAAAAAAAAAAAAAATCAGGCATTTGCCAATAAATGAGCTTCACCAATCACCACCATCACTAACAGGCCAATGGCGGGACTATGGATTCATGAAAGAAAAAGCCATGAAATTTCCCTTTTGGGAACAGAGAAATTCTGAGCTCACATCCTAAATTTGGCACCTGGGTGATAGTAGGATTCAGTCCTGAAAAAAAGGCAGCAAAGTTTGCACTTCCTTTTCTGCAGCACTGCCTCTGACCCATCCAGAAAGATGGGAATACTCCTCAGCAGAGAATTGTGGCAAAAAATCATGCCTAGATAGCACTAGCCAAGAGGAGGAGCCTGCCAGTGGAAAGGAATAAAGGAAACAAATAGATGAACATTCTTCCTGTCTTTCCCCCCAAATATATACAGGCACTTCTAGTATCCCTGTTAAGAAAATGCATACTTCTTGTATATGGATGGTTGCAACAAGGAAAACAAATATATTCATCTCAAGAGGAATGTCATTCCTTATTTCCCAAGCATCAGAACGTCAGACGTGTTTTATGAACCAGCTCAGAACCCCCCAGCTCCGCTGCCTTTTACCTTGGTTCAAGTGTTTCTCCTCGTCGGCCTCCTGCTTGGCCTTACTGTACTTACTGCGTCTGTCAAAGAACAGAAAGGAGCGTTACGTTCAAAATAAACATCTTCCTTTGAGAGAAGCTCCTCTGCTTGACCTGCTGGGACTTGAGCTGCTCACACCTGCCACGGCCTGTGCTCTGCAGCTCCCGGACGAGAGCCCGGACACGACCTACGGCGGGGCAGGAGCCTCCTCCGCGCAAACTGCTCCCAGGGTTATTGGCATCATCAGAGCATCAAGGGAACACAAATGTCCGGATTTGCATCTCGGCGGTTACACAAAGAAAAGACAAGCTTGCAGTTCAGCTATGACTTCTTCAAACGCACATTTGCAATTCAGGGCAAAAAAAGAAGGGCCAAGCTGCTTTTTTAGCAATCATATACGGATTCAAACGCTCCAGCAGAGTGTTTTGGTACACTGATTTTCAAACATAACTGGGCAAATGCCAACACCTACCCCTTATTTAACAGAAAATTTTGGAGGTCTATAAACACAGAAATCACAACTGAAGCAAAGAAATCCTGGCTATCAAAAATGTAGATTTCTTTTTAATCGACAGATAATTGAGGGGGACAACAAGAACTCCTGATGGCAAAATCCCTCTACTAAACCTCTGAAGGGAACACAGTAATGTATTGCCTAGTATGTTAATTCTATAGATTATTATTTCTACACCTACACACACAATTATGCATCCAGTTATATATTTAATTAGTTCAGCTTTAAACCTCAAAGGGTAAATGGCATTAAGAAAAGTTAATAATACAAGTGGTTCCTCTGATAGGGAGGATATTGAGAAGTCAGCTCTGCCAAATGCGTATTGTGATTACAAGTTCCCCGGTGTTTAATGGTTTCTAGACATAAAGGTTTGATCTGGGCTCTTACAGATAGTTCAGTGAAAATTCAGAACCAGACACGAGGACAGACCTGCCAAGGACAAGGCCTCGCTGCTGCCCACTCCTCAGCTTGCCTGTTCCTATGGAAGTCAGGGGCAAATGTGCCATCGTTTCAAGGACAAGCTTGAAACTATTTATAAAATAAAGGAAAGCCACCCTGATGAACACGCCAAGACTACCCTAGCTTTGAACTCTGAAGTCTCACAGCTCCTGACAATATCAGCTGCGCTTGTGCTCAGACATAAAAAGCAGGAATGCCCCATAATTGGTTGGGAGCTTCTTTTTTTTTTTTGGATGAAAGTCAATTAAGCACAAATGACTTCAAATCACAAGAAGTGCATTATTAAAAACCACGCTGGATCCAAGTGCCCATTTAAAACATTTATTTGCCTGAGGACTTAGAGTGCTGGTGTAACAGAGCAGAGTTAAATGAAAGGACAATGTTCTGCTCCGAGTTACGGAGCTGAACAGCGAAGAGTCAGCACAAAATTTCACCCATATTTGCCATACAAGACCAGGTTGGGTAAGGGGATTGCAGAGATGGTTTTGGATACTACAGTTTCTCTCAGAGCAAACAATAAAAGTACTCTGCATTTTAAGCAGGACCCCTTCAAATTCATTTCATTGATATTCTGATATAGATGGGAGATATGAAACACAAATGTCCTTTGCACGAAAGCATTTTTTAAGTATGAAAAAAATTACTTTTTATCTTACTTAGAAACTTAAATCACCATATTAACAGCTAAAAAAATAACCTTCCTCTACTAAAACCCAAGGATGGGCAAAAGCAAAAGGAAACAAAGGGATTACTGTTCCAACAATGAAATTGCAGCTAATTAACTTTAAATAATACCTTCCAAGCTAACTACCTCCTTCCACGTCTCCCTGGGTCACCTGCTGACCTGTGCTGCCTGGCTCCGGACGCTCCCGGTGAGACACCTTTGTCCCCGTGAGACACACTGGGAAGCGGGCGCTGCCACCGAGCGCTGCCCACGGGCAGGACAGCAAGGGACAGGGGCGGCTTTGTCACCCGCTGACTCCGTAATTACAGGGATTGGGGCGGCCGGTGGGGGCTAAATAGATGCCATTCAAGGCAGGGACACAGGAGCCTTCCGGAGCAGTGGGGTCAAACCTCCAGGTGGGCCATGGAGAGGCGGGCAGGGAACCTGCACTCAGGTGCGGCCCGCAGAGCCGCAGGGGATGGGGATGGGGGCAGCGCTCAGACCCACAGCCCAAACCCAGAGCTCAACGTGGGCAGATGGGGGCAGCTAGGTTGGCAGAGCAGAACACAGAGAAATGCAACAAACAAAAGAGTCTGACAGAAACTTTCACAAGACCAAAGGGTTTGTAGAAGCCATCTTCCTCCATCTTTTAAAAAGTATCTTACTGTTTCACTTGTTCCTAAATCCTTCAAAGCTCTATGTGAAATACTCTGCTTTTACGCAGTGTTCCTGTTGGGCAGGGTAGGGTTTAGAAACACTCCAGATACACTTCCTGCTTTTGGTGGTGTGAATATGCTTGTCTGAACCTAAGGAAGCTTAAACTAATGTTTAGGCAGGTCAGTTCTCCTGTTAATATAAATGTTGTGGTCGCAGGACAGAAAAAAAACATAAATTGAAACAGCTCAACTGCCTGAAGGCAAAGTCCTCTGACAAATTCTGTTATGAAGATGAATTTTGGGATCTGTGTAATGACTTAAAAACACAAAATGTTAAATTAGTAATAATAACCCAGCGTCCAAAAGTGGTCACCTACACTCTCTGTCCACTGCCAACATTTAGCTCGCGGATGCCAAGAGGCCACATCTGCAGGTCAAAGCAGTTTTGATTGTATAAATATGACTTTTAGGTCATGGCTATACTACAAAACCTCCTCATGGGGATTGTATGGACAGGAAAGAATTTTCTCTGCAAAAATAATTTTGAAACAATGTCAAATTATTTTGCTATTAAATTCCGCTGGTATAGGGACATCACAAAGCATCCCCAAAGTCCACATCTCTAAATGACATTGGGAAAGTGGTTGAAATCATTAGTGTAATAGTGGATATTAGACCCGGTTTATTGAGAGCAACTTCCAGCTACAGGAGAGCTGTGTATTGAGGAAGGCTATCGATTAACAAGGTACCCTGCATCACTGTGCACAGAACAGCTGCCCTGGCTTAGAATTTCATTCATTTTGCTGTCTCTCCTCTCCCACAGCCTCTGGGGACCTACCAGTACAGAGCTACGGGGCATCTCTGTTCCCACTGCACTAAATGACTTTCACCTGCATCCCCAGCAGTGCCTGGAGCAGCCTTTTGCCTGTGCGACCCACCTGTTGTCTGCTTCATTTTCTGCCCAGTTAAACACTCGTGGGCAGAAATAACTAAGGAGGCAGCCTGGGCAGTGAGCGCACACGAGCGAGGCTGCCAGCTACCTGGCTCCAGGCAGCCTCTCCTTTGACAGCTTTATGGCTGATACTAAAGAGAATCAATACGAGGGCACGGGGTTGACATTTCATTTTCTAAAAAGTGATCCATTGAGGGCCAATCACCAAGCAGTGTTTATCAGCCTTGGGAAGTGACATTTTTTTATAGGGGGAGAAGGGGAAGGAATAATCTCAGAACAACTCGACAGGCTCAATTCTCCAAGGTGGCGACTCATAATTAGAAATCCAATGTATCCAGCTATCAATCCTGCCTTAAATAATAAAGTGATCAATAAAGCAGAGAAGAGATTAAGTCATCAAGCTCAGTGATGCTATTTTCCATTGCAATGGCTTTTAATAAACCTGTCTCTCTGCATTACATTTCCATATGTTCTGTTCATCTTTCTTGTTGCCTTTGAGTTGAATACCCACAGAAATCTATAACGACACA
>JAWLRI010000640.1:2139971-2154280 GCA_034781795.1 Crypturellus tataupa
CATTACATTTCCATATGTTCTGTTCATCTTTCTTGTTGCCTTTGAGTTGAATACCCACAGAAATCTATAACGACACATGAATACTTACTTACTAGATATTATAATCATAGTGACTTAACTGCTCTTTAAGACATTTAGTGAGCAAATCTAGAGGAAGTTGTGCACGTTTACAGCTGTCAACATTAAACTGATCAGAGACTGATCAGTCTCGAAAACTCGCATCCCTCAGATCCCAGGCTTGAGCTGAAGTAGTGATACGTCCAATTTTCTCTCAGAAATATATGCAGCCAAAATCCTGCTGATCTTTTTGATAAGAACAAATGCTAAAAGATGAAGTCAGAGGCACTCACACTATGTTTCTGCTACACCATCCTCCTCATTCATAGTATTTTTCCTGATACCTGGGTTATATTTGGGGGAATGAACCAGTAGTTGGTAGATTATGGTTCTGCCCCAATCAAATAACCTATTGATTCAGTCTGTTGTGTTGCTACATATGATGCTGAATGACTGAGGCCTCTGTTTTACAGTCATTTCCACTCAGAGTGGAAGGACTAATCCAAGACTGATGCAGACTCGTACAGACAGCTAGTGTCTAAGACAAAACCAGGAGCACAGCAGCCCAATCGCTTACTTCACAACAGTATAGTTGTTTATTCCCTGTATATAACAAGGCACTCCAAGAAGATCTACTGTACTCATACCCATTAAACTTAACTTCAGATCACACTATCCACAAATCTCTAGTTGGCTTGCTCAATGCCAGTTATTGGAATCAGCTTTGCATTTGAAGGGCAAATAGAGCTGGAACTATTGCCATTACATCACATGCTGCTGTGGTACTAATGTTAAAAAGATCAAAGCTACATGGGAGAAGGCTTGTAATGCAAATGCGCTGTTTATGATGCTAATCAAAGAATTTAGCTTTGTTTGGAGGAGACAAAAGCTCCCTCATGAAAGAGAGGGGGGAGAGAGAGGCTTAAGTTCTTACCTCCTGCTGATGACAAAGGCTGCAATGAGAATGACCACAAGTACAACACTGCCAGCCACTGAAACTAGAAGCACTGTGGGATTGGTACCATCGCCAATGATGGGGGAAGGAACTGGAAACAGAAAAGGGAGCATTAGTGTCAGACACCCTCAAAAAATCAACCTAGGCAGCACTCAATGAGGCATTCTGGCTTGTGGAGGCAGTTTAGAGTAGTACTCAAACCCACTTTCAGACCTTCACTATATAGTCATTTGACACAATTTTCCAAGAGGGCCCCAATTAACTGAAGACATGATGTTTGATAATGATTTGGGGAACCTCAGTTCACTGGGAACAAGGACTGCCTCTCCTCCCCTCCAGTGCTGCTCAGAGGGTATAATGGCTATTTTTTCCCTTCTAATTGCTTTCCACTCTTCTTTCTTTACTTTTGTCTTTTTTTCCAGTGGGGTCAGATGATCACTCCCCGGATGACACAAAGAAAACAAGTTGTGTTAAAATGTCTTCCCCTTTCCTGTTGGATTGATTATTTTCAGCTGTTAATATCCTAAATGCACAGACTGGTGCAACTTGAACAGACCTGTATGGTCAGAATTAAATAGGCTTGGTCACATCACCTCCCTGCCACTAAAACACAAACATGTTTTGTGGTTTTGTGGTAAATCTGCTTGTGGCCTTGAACAAAGAGAAAAGCTCTACAGAGAGTATCATCCAAACATTCGCTCTTTATATGACAGTCTAAAGGCAAGCGCAAATCCATCATGTCTTCATTGAACTACATCAATAGCTTACAAAGGGGAATGACAAAGTTGCATTCCCCTGCACGTGTGATAATCCAAAAACATATGCAAACATCTCACATTTACATTAAACAGTAATATGTACATAAATCTCTCAAGAATCAATGGCTTCCACGTATTTACTGGATGTACAGCATCTTATGCCATGTTGAGGTTTTTTCATTTTACTCATCTAGAATATAAGCTACCAAATGGATGTCTTGGGTCAGATTCATCACATCACTAACAGCCTTTGGATGAGAGATGCCACGTTGGACTTGGCAGTTAACAGTCACACCATGAGTTATGCAGCTCTGGAGGAACCTTCTTTTCCCCGAATAGTTGCCCCATAATCCAAGCATCTGAAGGGAAACTGCCAACACACAGCGCTGTCACGTGCACGCTGTTCTCTCAAGGAAAAGCCAGGGATCGCCGGGCATGTTTCTACCTGTGTTAGTGGTGAACTCGAACGGCCCGCTGAAGTCTCCGTAGCCCGCTGCCGTCCTGGCCCGCACGTGGAACACATAGGACGTCAGCGGGTTGAGGCCTTTGATGTCCGTGTTCCTGGAGGCCGTCTTCACGATGCGATAGCTGCGCTCGTTTTGGTCCTGGCGACACAAGAACAGGGCGGTGAGCAACAAAAACACCCCGCTGGGCCGCGCACGGTGGAATCCCGCTGCCTTGCCAAATGTTATGATGAAAGACGATGACTAACGGCGATGGAGCTCTCAAAATCCACCTCAAAGGCCCCACTGCCGGCCTCGCTCAGCACCCCGAGCATTGTGTTCTCGAAGGGATCCCTGAGCGAGCCAAGAAAGGTGAGGAAACTCTAGCTACGGTGATGATGGTGAGTACTGGTTATTTAAGAAATCACACAACAAATTCATCTGGAAAACAGCCAAGTCTTCAAATACAATTTTGTAGATGAACAAATGACATTTTATTCAGACATGCTGGTGCTATTTTTCCCTTCCACTAGCCAGGGGCCATATAACAAAAGAAATAAAACAAACTAAAAAAAACCTAAAACTTAAAAAGCATCTTTCAGAAAGTTCCAACTTAAAAATTATTCTTATTTTTGGCTGGAAAATATTATAATTTAATTTCACTGAAAATCATCTGCCTTTTGCTCTATGTGTGAGGAAAGCAACAAAGTGGATTATCTTCTTAAAAAAATTAAGTGTGTGCATATGTGTGACAGTGCAAGAGCAAAAGCAGGTAATTGTTCATCTTGTCAGACAACCTTCAAAGAAAATAGCTCTTTTCATGGTTCCACACTTGAGAAGTTATTTGTAGGAATAACATCTCCCTCTAACTCAGAGAGTATGAAGAATGTAATTTTCTTTCCTTATTCTTTATTAAAAGCCATCCAACCCACATCATCACTCTAAGCAGAAGCTATTGGCAAACAGATCTTATTATTATTAGTGTGTTATATACCTCATTATTATCCTTCTGTCTATGATGTAAAGCTAATGCCTCACTTCTGACCAACATTATTGATTCTCATTATAAATATGCTTGCTACAAAGGCTTGGTTCCTAGGTAAGAAAAAATAACAAAACAGATTCATACCACACACCTGGAACAGCCTATATATCTTACTATTTCAAGCAGTCATTCAAAGTGCATGGAATTCTTAACTGGATACTATTAAACTAAACCTATTCAGTTTAAAATAATGTGATCTTATCTGGATATAAATCATAATAGAATGAGGTTAAAAACAAAACAAAAACCTCCCCAATCCGAAGCACAGCTCTGCGTTCATCCCTTGTGAACACTACCTTTTCATAGTATTTGACTTCGTATTCCAAGATAACTCCGTTTGGCCTGTCCGGCTCCAGCCAGGCCAAGGCAACGCTGTGTCTTGTTATCTCTTTAGCCTGGATCAGAGCAATTGGGGATGGAGCTGCAAAAAAAAAAAAGAAAAAAAATATATAACCAATTATTTAATAATAGGCTAAAGTACAAAAAAAAAAAAAAGCCTTATTTTCACCTGTGTTAGTCACAATGCATAATCTTATGCATTAGGTTTGCATACTGATTCTCCTACTCCATATCCTAGAACTAACTGATATTGCTTCACTGTTTGCTTTACAAGAACTACGAAATTCCAGAGGGACCAATCCTGCCTTTCCTAAAGCTGATAAGATCAAGCCCAGAACAAAGCTCAGCACACACGAACCTGAACGCTCCCACGAAAGGCAGCAAGCTCTCATTTCCCACCTGGAGGAGGACGAAGCCCAGCACCGCGGCCCAGGTCCTGCCTGTGCGAGCACCAGGGGTTCCCAGTGAGATGATAGCAGAGACTGGCCCATCTTGTAGCAGCCTGGCATAACCTGGCCCTGTCCCACGTGGCGCAAGATAAACACGTTCCACAGATGAAGCAGGACGATGCTGTCAAGGGCTGAATGATTTTTGGCAAAACTCTACCTAGCAACAAGCTAAACGCCGAGATCCTTTAACCTGCGCAAGGGCTGCAAGGAAGCGGATGATGGAAGATGTCCCATACGTTCAGCAGAGCCTCTGAAGGCCCAAGTTGGGGGCTGGCCTGGGGGGGGGACGCGGCCTTCTGCCCTCCCCTGCGATAGCGGCAGGTTCACGGTGAAAATGGGTTTTTGCAAGATTTATGAAGCCGACTGCCCCTCTCTTGCTGTTGTGTTGCTGTGTGGTCACGTCTCCAGCCAGCTGCTATCAAGCTCTTTTGGTGCTGACAATAGCGGGTATAAATGGTGGAGTCTCCGGGGACAAAAAGGGACATTCACGAAATTTTTAATCTTATCTAACAAAGCTGTCCTGTATAACTAGAGATTAGAGGTCTTCCTAAATCGAATGTATTTCCTCTTTTGTTCCCTGAAGCTGTAGACAGGTTGCTCTTTTTCTTCCTTTTCCCTTTTTTTTTGTTTGTTTTTTTTTAACTCTCAGCTTTAGGATGATGATCCATGAAAATATTAAAAAGGGAGAGAAAGAAAGAACCTGTCCTTGAAACAAATATCCTTGAAAAGCACCAAGACAGACAAATAAATAAAACAGTCATGGCAAATGAAAGGAAAATTGAACGTCGAAGCCCTCAAGCCTACTTGACCGTATCGGACAGTTGCGATGGAAGCGAAAATCGCCGGGAGGGCCCCGCAGCGCGAGAGGCCAATGGGGAGGACCCACGCGTGCTCCATCGTGTTGGATCCGTGGCAGGACTGGGAATCGGCTCCTTAACCCCACTCTCCCCCGCGGACAAGATCAGCTTTCCTTTTGCGGCTCACAAACTGGGCATCTGATCTGTTACTCTGCATCCCACACGGCATTACCAAGACACCAGCCTGGGAGAAACCTGCTTGGTTAACTGGCGCCTCACGTTGAGGTGAGATACAATGAGTTCTACCACAAATCTGTCATTTACTCTGGTCTGACCATAACAATTTCTGACAGAAAGTTCACCTTCTCACCCTCTTTTCAACTTGCTTGGCTTTCCATTTCATTTCTGCAGGCATTTATATTGGAATTCAGTAAGTCTTGTATTAGTAGGCTGGTAAAGTGCTATATGGAAATGCACTTTGGCTCTGTTGTAAAATAGCTATTCACTGCAGAAGAAAATACATTAACCACCTCTTCTTATGGAAGATGCTTAGTTTTCTACAGTTTAACAAATGCCTTCTTGCATCTCTCAAAAATGGACAGCGCATCTTAGGCACTTCTACTCCAAACGGGAGGAGCCAGCCTCCCCCTGGGCTCCTGGACAGAAAGAGGATTTGTACATCATTTCCTTTGTTACTGCTCATAGTTAGAGCTGCAAGAACGACCCTCGTTTTTCCTTCCTGCATATCTGTTGAACACTAGCCACTGGGCAACTCCATCCTAATGAACTTCTAATCTATTATCCTGTGCTGTGCTGCACAGACGAGTCTCTGGTTTTTGCTGTTGTTTGTTTTTGTTGTTATCCTGCTTCTCCATATGCTAGAGAGAAAGCCTGAGAGTGCAGGTGTCCATGCCGTGAGGTACCAGAGTGGCCAAAGGCTGCCAAGGAGCAATTTGCTCTCTCCGTGGCACGGAACTGGCAGAGTCTATGCAATAGGATGTTCACTAGTTCCAATAAACTTGAGGTAAACTGAGCTCAGAAACCCTCTTTCACTGATTTCCTCTAATTCTTGCAAACAGCCCTGCAAACCAGGCTGGCAGGTCGCTTGGTTTTCTAGGATTCATCACAAGAGAGGCAACTCATCAGCTGCCAGGGGCAGCTCTAGCTCCAAGAGGGTGACCAGGCTCCATAACCCGCTGCGCCCACCCCCTGGGTGGGCTCGTGCAAAATATTTATATTCTTTGCTCCTCTCCCCTCTGCCTTTAAAATGCCTCTTAGGACGCTATGAAGACAAACACGTAGCAGATTGTAAAGTGATGCTTTGATCGCGAGCAGAAGAGAAGACGTTACCGCCTCGTACCCCTGAGCGCGGTAATTGCTCATTCTGTGCACACACACTGCTAGAGAAATCATGCGGAGGACAGCTTGATCAAAGGGAATAACATACAGATTTGAGGTGTTTGCACTGGTAATACAGAAAAGTTTTGGAGGAGAGTGGGAGATTACTTTTTCTTTCACCTTCTTCACTTTCATCTTCTCTACTTTCAGATACTTAGAAAGAAATACTAAGTAAATCTTGTTCCTAATTCATCACTGCTTAAAATAGCTGGGTTTCTCCCGTATGTGCACACACAGCATGTACCAAGCACCAATTCTACGAGAACAGTACATTTTACAGTGAAAATGAGGAGATATTTTGGTGTTTACAAAGGGGTCCCTTTAAAAGCTACACTAAGTGCAGTTTTCCTCAGTTCAAAGCTCAGCAGTACCTCACCCTTAAAAACTCCCCTCCCTACTGATGTGAATGTTGCAATTTTCTTTTATCTACTTCCTCAGTAACCTGCCATTAAACACCTACTAGTAGTTTTATTACTGCAGTTCTGAGCTTGTGGCCTACAGAGAGAGAAGGAGCACAGATGCACTACGGAAACTTCACCCAAATGCCATAAAGCCATATCCCAAGGCTAACGAGTGCTGAATTATAACAGTTTTGAGGCACTTTAAAGGATGGTAGAAGCAGAGTGTCAGTTTTTCATTAGTGATTCATTACTGGGGGGGAGGAGCGAGGAAAAAAACAGTAAATGAACAGATGCAATAAAAGTCTTTGGCATGTTGGCATCCGTGAGTTAAAGCAGCCCTTTATAAAACGAAAATGTGAACATTTGGATATCAAAGATACACAATGCCCAGTGTTTCAGTGAAGAAGCCTTCTTAACCACAGCAGGGTTTACTTTCCACTCCCCATGATTTGAATTTAAATGGATCATGTTTACTCAAGGGGTCTTTCACTGATTGAAAAATATACCCACAGTTTGCACATTATCTCAGCTAAATTCAAATAACATATTTAAATTTAATTACTTGAAGCTTAGGGGTTTCTTGGTTTTCCTTTTTTCCCTCAATTGCACGCAACAACACTTATTTGTTCTTATCAATGGCTACGCACTTTGTCAAGCATTAAAATTAAATGCTTGAAAGCACTAATGATGTTACTGTGATTAAGGGTTTTTACCTTCCAGGGTAGATACTAAAAGCCTGTTCCATTACTAATTATTAAAAAAAAAAATTTAAAGAATCTAAGACAGAAGAAAAGTCCTCTTAAAATTGAAACAAGAAAATAAAAAATCTTCTATTAACTGGAACAAGAATACATTTAACGAAAACTGGCACGCTTAAGGTTTTCTCTTTGAATATCTTTCTTAAAATTTGTTTAACATTAAATATTGTAAACGACATTATCAAGCAACTTTACAGTAGAACGGGGATATCCAATATGGACAATCAAATATGTTTTTAATGATTTCTAAAGGCAACATTCTCCAGACCACACTGATAAGGGAGGACATTCTCATTCTGATAAGGGAGCACCTTACTTTACGAGCTGTCACACCGACTTCAAATCAAGCGAGGGGATAAGGAACCAGCCCTATTTTGTTAAAAATCCCGGATTAAAAGGAAGCAATTTGCTCTTTCCTGAAACGCTGGTGTTCGGTTCTGCTTCCCATCAACCCTCAGGCCTTTCACCTGCTTCTCTCTCTCTCTCTCGCAGACAGAAATGCTCCCAAACCCTTGTTTTGTGAACACCACCACTTCTGGGCTCTGAGAACTCCCGGCAATTGGCTTCTCAGAGGAAAGGGAACGCGTTGGAGCTGTGACCAAAAGAACTGACAGAGAATGGTAGGAGACCACGACCAAGTCCCCAAACACGTGTATAACCCGTGTACCCAACACAGGGACAGGCACATGAACAGTCATCAGGCAATCTATTTGTGCACACACAGCTGAGATGACGGCGCACATTCGAAGCACTGAGCTAGAATGTGGCATTCCCACTCTTTGCTGCCAAAATAATTCCTCCGTTTTTCTCCCAGGGACCAGCAGAAGCCTGCCAGACTGGATGTACACCTTAAGAATGAGCTACGTACTTCATCTTTTCATTAATCCTCAGGTAAGTTTCCCTATAAGCGCGGCAAGCATCTGTACAAGCAATGGTTTGGCCAGGTTTGGACTTGGACAGGGATCTAGAAGCCTGATTGCTTAACTGAGCTACTGGAAGCCTCCCAAGACATTCCCGAGCGCTCTGTCTTCCCACTGTCTGCCTTTGCCTCCCTGAGGAATGACGACTGGCATGGAAAACCTCCCTGCTTGAAAGCGAGACACGCCGGGGTTCAGGCCAGCGTGTTCAAGCCGTAGCATTTGAAGCAAAGGCTTTAAATCTGCACCGCTGGAGCAAACTGCCCAAGGTTATCCGCCCACATTTGAAAATCCTGGCCTCTGAAACGTGAAGCAGCGAGACAGCCGAGCTTGGCCTCTTTCTCTCAATCCCTTAAATCAGTCATAATACTCCTGCAAATAAAGTTTCCTTCCTTGTTACTAGAAAACATGCTGCTCAGGCAAAAAACAGCTCAGCCACAGGGTAGTCTCGTATGACATCTTCATTCCAAGATGAAAGGCACACATTAGCTCCCCGTCTCTCCAGGCTCCACAGCGCAGTCGCTGCATGCACGAGCTCTACAGCAACCAAGTGACAAGCTCTCAAGCCTGGGGACCAGCTCACATCAGTTTTGTTTATGGTGATATCGTCATAAAGGAAGGCACTAGAAAATGAGATTTTGGAGACTGTTAGCACCGCATTACTGTGTTTTAAACATTTCCTCTGTTTTAAAGATTTCATTTCTTGCCTCTCCCAAAAGAGAACCTGCACTGCAAACCTTGCCAGACCACAGAAGCTGGCTCTGACTTGCCTCAAACCAAAAGCTCTCAGAAAGATGCAGGCTGTAGCTGCAACAAATAATCACAGCTCAGGATTATTAGAGTGCTGCGCTTTTACCATTCTACCCCAGTTCCAGTTCTTGGAGAACTGCAGGAACTGCGGAAGATCCGTAAGGAGCCGGCTTATGTCGCTGGCTGTAAATCCCGTTGTGTGCCAGTTTTAGTAGAGACGACGTTAGCACACGGGAACTGCTCTCCTTTGGACCAGACCGCTTGCAGGGGCTCTGTGTGGTCAGAACTCGGCAGTGGGGCAGGGACGGTGGTGACACGGATTCTGCCCAGCCCGGAGGCAGCTCGTCCTCACTATCAGCTGCCGGGGACAAGCTCTTCACCCCGGGATGTTATTACTGGCCCTCCAAACCATGATGTCACCCCATGCAATGGGGGTCTGGAGGAACTCCAGAGATCCAAATCTGTAACCTGCGCTCCCAAAGACAGCCCGAAACCAAGAGAATATAGAACCACACAGCATTTAACACGAGCTCCGTATTGCAGCTCAAGCACGGAGTCTGTTTAGTCTGAGGATGCTTGTTTTCTTGCTGCTAGCTTGCTAAGAAATCCTGTTGGCATGTTCTGACAAGGATAACTTTATAGCTGCCAACAGAAACATGGCAGGATCCTGTGTGTATATTTCCTTTATGTATGAATGCCAGTTTAAAACAAACAGGAAAACAAGGCTTTCAGTTGGAAGGCAATTTATAAAAATCTGTCTGAACATTACAACCACTTAAAAAAAAAATAGCACTGAAACATTTCTAAATGTTTAAACTAGAATGATTAACACAACAGGGTGAATGTACTTAGTGCTGTAAATTGCTGTAAGAAATTGTACAGCTATAAGCAATTTGTTCAGATTGGGAATTAGTCAGCAGCTCTCTAACCTGAGCAGGTTTCAAGCCACTGGTCACAGAGCAGGTCCCAGTGCAGCTCCTCTTCCCTCCAGCTGAGGTGAGAACTTGACCCAAAATAAACAAAACTAGATTCTGTAGCCTAAAGATCTCTGCTACGTAGCACCGGGCAGGCAGAAACAGAGGAAAGGGGCCGTGGTCCTGGCACAGGGCTCACGTGGCCTGGAGCAGTGGTGTGGGTACAGATCACCCTCACCAGGGCCTGCTGTCGCTCCGGGAAGGCAGAGCTGGCAATGAGCGCTGAGTTCTCCTCAGAAGCACCCTGTCCTTCACCTTTGCTTGCAAGGAACATCTACTGAGACACCGTTCCCAAACAAAATCCTCTACTGCCTTCCCAGCTCCTTCCACAAGGAAGTCAAAACTGTCCCCAAAGATGCATGAGATGTCCTCAAAGGATCGCCAAGTCCCATTCCCCATGTTCTCCCCCAGCAAAGTCCTCCTCTCTGTTTTCCTATGTTTCTGTCCAGAGTTGGAGAAGTAACACACACTGCTCTGGTGTCCGCACACACCTCACGAGTCAACAGACAAGATGGGGTAGAGTCGTCCTTAAATTCTGCTGGACCAAAGAAATAACTTACAGCTTCTGTGCCCTGCTAGCATCCATGTGCTGCTTTTCTAGTATTTAAAATAACATATCAGCAACCAGCAAGACAACACTGAAAATAACGATCCTGCTTTATAAGTATCCCGGTGGGACAGCCTTTTATCTCACTATTGCAGAGGACGGCTCTGACCCGATGCCTCACGCCGCTACCTATTAACACAAAGCCTCCTCCTTGCTCCGTACTTACCCCTACCACCAAGTCATCCGAGCGCAGGGATCGTTCAGTTACAGCGAGAAGCTTAATTCACTACGGGTCAAATGTGGAATTGGTACCCAAGGCAACATATCTCATAATGCTGCTCCCTTTGGTTCACACACGGCTGCTTTTATTTACTTGAAATAAAGAAGTCTAGATGACACACATATGTCTAATGTCACTTATAGTCACCATTAAGAATATTAGATTTTCCAGAAAGAACTGCTTAAAGGCTGCTCTGAGATCCAGACAAATAAAAGTGCCTGCTCTGTTCACTCATGCTTTGGATAAATAAATAAATATGTGATGACTCATTTTGCCAAAATAGCTTTTCTTTTTTTTTTTTTTTCTTTTTTTTTTTTTTTTAAATAAATAGCTTTGCTCGTGTTGTCTCCTCTTGGCTTTTGAAGTGCTACAGTAATAGCAGAGAGTTAGATTTTGGCCATTTAGATTCCTGAGATGAATCCACCAACATGAGAAGTGCCAAGAATCTTGGAGGAATAAAAAATAATAAAATGGGAAACATTTTACTTTAAGTGGGATACACACAAGTGATAGACTCCAACAGTAACTGCAAGGTAGGCTTCATAGGTGCCCTCTTGAGAACTGTGCTACCCGACAGAACCAAAACACTGGACTCCCCGACAATAAAATTCACAATTCCCATTTAACGCTTGAGAGTAACAGATTATTTGCAAGGCACCAAAGCTAAGGTGCTTCACTTTTATTTACTTTAAGCTTCATCACACACCAAAGGGTGGTGCAGAAGGTTCAAATTTCTGTATTTACATTTCAGATGAACAAGCTGTAAATTTTAATTATAGCCGATGCTGAGAGCATTGAGCTGGAACTTCAGTAAAGTGCCTCCTGCGCAAAGGTTAGGTGGATTCCGCCCGATACGAACCCTCTCTGGGCTGTTGGGAAACTCGAGACTCCATCAAGGTTGCGCCTCTCTGTCCTCCCATGAACGGCACTTTGTGAAGGGCATTGGCTTGACACACGAGGAGACAACTTCCTCAGCGCTTCTAGGACGCAGTAAAACACCTTGCTGCACAACCCCACTGCAATGCCTCTTCTTGAGAGGGAAGAAAAAAGCTACTTTGTGCTTCTGAAAATAAAATTAATATAGATAATTAGATTCCGGGGCACCAAATTCTCCGGGGCTTTCACTCTTGGAGCTCTTCTCACACTTCCTCTCATTGGAACTGAACTGAGCCCGCTCTCCCTCATCTGCAATTTGCAGATTTCTTCAGGAAATTAAAAATCATAAACAGACCCAATCAAAGCAAAAAAGAAAGAAAAAAGCCCTCTGCACACACTGCCGTCATGAAAAGCAGGAAAGCAAAGCGACCTGACGTTCTCCGTTCAGTAAAAAAATAAGGATGAGAGACAATAAGTGGAGAAGTCTTTAAGCTTTCTAAAACCTATAAATCTTAAATTCTTACTTCACAATGTTGGTAAATGATTACATCACAGGTGACACATAATTCAACTTATAAAGGGCTTTTATTACTTCAGGTTTGGTTTTATTCTAAGTACTGAAAGCTAGTGAATTATTAATTTAAAAATTTGAAAAAGAAACGAATGGTGTAAGCAATTAAAAAGTAAAGTGGCTGCATTAGTGGAAAATGGTCAGAAAGATAATAATTGTTAAAATTTCCTTTGCAACATAAGTACCATTACAAAGACTGAACAATTTCAGTACAAAAAAAATGAAAGAAAAAAACCACAAAAAGCTTGGGGTTATGAAGACCTGGGGATGCACAAAGTCACCCGTGACGTTTCTTTACTAAAGGAGTATGGAGTTAGGACACTGAGCAAAAGAAAATCAGTAAAATCAACAATCCTAGATTAGCTCAGCAGTGTCGTGGCTGGTCTGCATTCTGATCCCGGACCCTCTTTTTCCATTCTAACTGCTCAGTACAACGGGGGGGACATGAAGTGATTCATGTCTAATGGCTGATCAGAAAGTCCCCGTGTCCTCCCATGGGGACCGAGCGGATCTCAGCGCTCCGCTCGGTGGGAGCCCCAAGTCACCTTGGGGATGGAGTGTAGGAGAAATGGCCAGGATGGGAATTGCAACGAAAAATACAACCTTCATCTCCACATACGTCTCAACAACTGAACTCGAAAATCATTTCTTCTTCCAGCCCTATGCAAAGCACTTGCCAGTGCTATGTCTCAAGGTAAATCCCCAAGGTTTGTGGGTTCAATTCAGCTTTGTTATCAACAGCTCCACAGACTATCTACACAGATGAAGCTGATAACTTGTATTTATGGGTCACTCTGAGTCAAAACGAGCTCTCAGCTGAGTTCTCCGCTGCCAGCTCCGCGCAGGGCTCCCTGGGGCCACCCCGTCCTAGAGAGCCATCCCCTCCAACGCTCGGCTCCCTGCATATTCCTTATTTATGTGCAAGCACCAAGCCTTGATAAACTAGAAGGAAAGACACAGCCATTCCATCTGCATCCACTTTTATGCTAAGAGAGATAAATGGGGGCTGATGCAGAAGACAGATTTAAAGAACGCACTATGTTATCTAGACAAGTGCAATCTTCCCAGGGAGCCACTGCAGTGGCTTGTCTGCAGATCATGCCTTTATTTGTTTGCTAAAATAAATGGACACCACACAAAACTCACTCCTCATACGAGACACCTCTTCCAGCCCACTACATCTTCCTATTTCGCTCAGCCAAAACCACCTTACTGTATTATATATTGATGGGACCATTCAAAAAGGCCTAGAAAAGTAAAAATAATAAGAAAATAATTCAAAACGCTGGTGCTTTGCTCTGGGTCTTCAGTAAGGAAGAAGCTGAAAGACGTTTATATTGAAAGTACATTATAATTTTACTGTCTGTGATAATCCATTAATACTTTCAACGGATTCTAAAACAGACAAAACCAGAGGGATTCTATAGAATTGTAAAAGAATTTAATAAAAAAGCCTGAATCATCCCATCTTCTTTTAAGACTAGGTGGTAGAAATCAATAGCAGGGATATAAATTCCCATGAATTCTAAAGGAACAGTTCAGAAAGCTAAGATGATAGTTATTCTATTAAGTTGAGCAGGACTTTTGCATAAAGAATTTTTTGAAATATGCAGGACCAAATGGATAAAAGACAGATGGTTTTAGCTTCCTACCTGCCTTTAGACAATAGTTAAAAAAAAAGTCCATTTCTGTTATTAGAAGCTTGCAAATCTCTACTTTGAGGGCCCCTGAATGCGCTCTCAGTGTACGGTACCAGGGCATCTTCTGCGACTCTCGTCCTTGAATTTAGTAATGAGGGCAGATTACCCTAATGGAAGGCGACGCCGTGAAATCCGTGTGGCGGCCGCGCGTAGAGGCCGCACAGCGGCCGCCTTTGTGCCGTGGGGAGCCCCACGGGAGCCCCGCCGAGCGCGAGGAGACGCTGCCCAAAGGAGCGGGCAGCCCCCGCGCGTGTGCTCAGCATGGCGATACCCGCCGGCCGGCGCCCTCACCGC
>JAWLRI010000640.1:2168842-2211295 GCA_034781795.1 Crypturellus tataupa
GAGGAGAGGAGAGGAGAGGAGAGGAGAGGAGAGGAGAGGAGAGGAGAGGAGAGGAGAGGAGAGGAGAGGAGAGAAGAATCATTCCAGGCAAAACAACTTCTGAGTGATCCTGTTGTCCCATATAACGAAAATACATAATGACAGGATCTCACAATCTCAGTTTTGGACAACCAGCAGCCTGAAATTTTTGACAGGTCTTTAGAGAAGCTAGTACTTGCAATGGGATTTTATCCAGTGTGAAAAGCAACGGAAGTAAGATAAACCAGAGCTATAAGTGAAGAAAGGTTCTAGTTTTTCTTTCCCTTTCCAGGGAACAGAGCACTCTGGCTTTGGTTTGGTCATTTTCATTTGACCTGAGTAGCCTTTATAGAGTATCTTCCTAGGTTGAAAAGCAAACAAAAACATCACCCCTTGAAAGATGTATCTGTGGGAGGAGATATATTAAAAACGCAAGCTGAAACCCACACTCTTCAGGGAGTTGCTAATGGAGGCATTTCAAATATATGCCCTTGAGAAGGCAACACTTCATTATGAGTGTCCTGCCAGACCCCAGATCAGTGCACTTAAAATTCAGTCTCTTTCAAAAGAAAGATGTTTTCAAAAAGATATGTATGTGGCTGCGTAACAAGCAGGATGAGGCTTTCGATCCCTGGAAGGAGAAAATGATTAAAAAAACAATTTACTCCGTCTGCATGTGCATGTGTATAAAAGCGCGTTTCTCTATCAGGTAGCGGATGCCTCTGCAGCCGGGGCAGTGGGTAATTATTTTCGAGGGGGCTGTCACCCTGCATTCAGCCTGCCTGCGCCAGACAGTGTGAAATCGGAAGGAAGCTTCATTGGCAATTCCCACCAGACATCAGAAAACCTCAAGCATGTAGAAAAGACTTTAATCTTCTTTAACTGTTCCCATGCTCTCCTTGAGGGAAATCTCACCTCTCTTTCTCAGAGCACAGAAAACAGACCTATAAAGATTATGATTCTAACAAATGGTAAAATAACAGCAGTTTGAGACATTCTAACCTCCCCCTTTAACTGAAAAAGCCTTATAAACATACTGTTAAATGCAGGAGACTGCAAACTGTGAGCATTTGTTAATCAAAGTCAACCGGACAGACCCAAAAAGCTTCATTGGGCTTTGGACCAGGACTGACAAAAGAATCTTCTTTAGGAGGCTGCCCAGAGAGATGCTGACCCTCCGTCTCTAGTGATTTCAAAAGGAAATCAGGGTATTTAGAAACCTTGAGCTAATTTGCTACAAAATAAGATTTATACAACAGAGGAGACTGCCATGACTCACTGCAATGTAAAAGGAGCCCAGTGTGAACTGGACTGATTTGAATGAACTTGGCCTTGGTCATACTACATATAATCAGTTAAGTCTTTGAGTTAAGTTACAGGAACACCAGGCACCTGGGAATAGCATCTAACTGTCTAATAGCATAAAATCCAGCTGGAAATGCAGCATCAGAAGTGATGAGAAGTATAGCACATAAAGAGAGGAAATAAAGAGGTACAAGAGAGGAAACATTCACCCGGTGAACAAGCATCTCTGGAGCCCATCTACCGAGAGCGATGGAGTGTCACTTGAAGACAACAAGCAGCACTGAAGGAGTTAGCTCGGGCACTGTGTGACAGCAGGACCGCGCCGGGGCTTCGGCCTCGCCAGCGCGACCGTGACGCTCCCTCCCGACGGGGCCATTGAGGCGCTGACAGCCCCTTAGCAATTCTAATCAATACTTCCCAACTCAATCACCATCCCAAAATTCATCTCCCCGGAAGCAGCGCTGAGCGTGAAATAAAGTTTACCATTTTCAAAGTGCATGCAAATAAAGTAATTATTAAGTAATCAATGTCTTTAAATTCTTTAAGTTGCCTCACTAAAATGTCTGGGAAAGTGGTGCCGGGCACAGCCTTCAGGAGAAAGCTCCTTGGCTTCCACCTCCTATTCCATAAGGCTTCATTAAACATGTCCGGCTCCGAGCTGTCAATAACATTTCAGCAGAAGAGCGGTGAAGCCCTTCAGAGAAGCCTTTGCTGTTAATCTCTCCCCATCTGAAAGATGGGCCGAAACGCAGGGTAAGCATCTGGGCTGTGCGAGTGTGAGCTCAGAAACAAAGCCCGCGCTTTCTGGTGACAGTTGTCTATGTCACTGCCCCTAATTGCTTCTTTCAGCGCTTGTGGACACGTCTCCTGTTGCTGCGGGCTACTTTACACAGGCTCTGACAGTTAGGTCTTGCCTGCCTCTATATTCCTGACCATTTATCACTATAGATCATGTGTTTTTACAAGTGGTGAGGGTAAAGTCAACAGTCCGCAAGATGCAGCAGCCACTTGAAATATCAGTCATCTGCTTCCCCCCCTTCTCCTTTCTGTGCATGTTTAGCATTACAACCAGATTTTAATAAGGCATCTGATTCGGTAAACAATTTCTAATTTATTTACTCGGGCAAGACTCCTTTGACTTCAGTGGGAGATCTGCCAAGCTGGGAATGTTGGACTAGGGCCAGTGATAAAATGCCCGTTCTCCTGGCACGTATGATTTCCTATTTACTTGCCAGGGAACCCTGGTTACCAGCCTCACAATAGGCTTTGTTTCGTTAACGTAGAGACCAACACAACTGACACTTCCTCTTCGGAGGGAGTTAAGTCAAGAGGTCCAATTAGCAGTGGCAGAGGTGAGAGAAAACTGCCGCTTGCAGGTGTCACTCTGGGCTCTGCAGTTCCCTTCCCACAACTGCCCCAACAACAGCCCCAAGTGCCCACTCACGCTTTCTAGATATAGTTAAGTCTCATTTTGAATACCAGAGGGCTATTTGTCAGCGTCACTGGAAAGAGTTCCCATCAGAAATACAGGGTAGCTCTGTGATCAGCCCAGTTCCTGAATTTCTTATTCTCAGTCCTCTAATTTACTCCATTGGCTCTATAGAACTGAATCCTAACTAAATCAAAGTCCACAGTTAATTGAGTAAATGCCTCTTAATTTACAGCACTGGACAGAGAAAATCAGAAGAAAGTTAATAAATAGTTGCTGTATTTCAAGGACAGATGACTTTAAGAGAACTGATTATAAATACACATTGTGAAATCACTCCTGCCTGTCCTCCTGAAGCCATCCCGATAGCCAGTTCCTCTTCTGCCCAAAACCACTCTCTTCCTTACTCACCGTTTTCTCAATTCCTTCAGTCTGTGACCACAGATGAGGGGAGCAGAGCTGTCCCCTTTGGAATTCCTTTCATTCACAGCCCTTTCCCAGAGGGCTGGCAATGACAGAATGTATTTTCCCTATGACCTGGAGGAGCAAAACCCACTCTCTCCCTGTTGCCTGCCCATTGCCTCTCTGCCTCTCTGCAGCCAATACACTGCACCTTAAAAGGCATTTTAATACACTGAAGAACTTTCTATGTGCTTTGAGACCAAAAGAACTTAATAGTTACTGTCATACATAAAGATGTAGCAGAATTCTTATGCCGTAAGACTTCCCTTCTGAGGATCAATCAGTACTGTCATTACTTCGTATTACATAGAAGGGGCTACCACAAAAAAAGATTAGACTGAGCAAGTGTGCAAAAGTGTGCAAAAATCCTGGGAAGGAAGTAGAGCAAAGCCAAGGCAATGCTACCTCCAAGGTACCTCTTATTGTATGACCATGAGCTGCACTCTGCTTTCCTGTTCTTTAAGAAACGGGAGCAGGGATAATCAGCGTCTGTCTGGAAACTCAGCAGCAGCACAAGGTAAGTTCAAGGAAAAAAAAAAAAAAGAGAGAGCAGATTTGTTTATTTAGAAGTCTAAGCAATCATAATAAACATATGCTCAAATAATCAGCTCCCGTGTAATTACTCACTTGCAAGCATAGTTATTAGGCAGGTAAACGTACTCTTTTTCGGGGCAGGAGGGAAAGGCTGGTCAAATATTTCTCTCTCAGATATTTTGAATGCAATACAGATGACTGAGCTAAGGACACATATTAAGACTGCAACATTTACAAAATTGAAGTGTTTAGACCTTTCCAACCTTTTTTTAAAACCTTGACCTTGGAAACAAATAACGAGCGTGTTATTCTAATGTGCATTCAAATTCTAACAACGCAGTCACACAGCACTAGTGGAATCCACACTGCGTTTCCACTGTAGATTGCTCATCATTTCATTACGGTTCATTATGCTGATAACTGTCAGAAAGCATTAGAAGCAGGGGCCTTGAGTAAAAGCACTGAAATGGTAATTTAAAAACAATATACTTTCTGGAGGAAATACAGCAGTGCACTAAATTCAATTAGAAGAGACGAATGTAAAGACAAGTAAGTGACATTTCTTGTTTTGAAGTCAGAATCTTTCCATTTCTTGATAATCTAAACTACAGAAAGCCCTTTTAAAGCAGGGGCTTTTCTCTTCCATCCCACTAAATTTGCCCTCATTTTCTCCAAGTTTCTCTTGTATAAACTGCCTTAAACACATCTGTTTTAGAAATATTTCAGGCCATGTCAAAATATCAAACAATCCAGTCACTGTTTGGGTGGCACAACGGACTAAATTATTCAGGGTCATTTACTGAAACAGACTTCAAGCTGGACAGTCAATACCGGGAATGTCTCTTTGTAAAGGGCTTCCAATTAAAAATCATTAATAATCTTAATCAAACAGACAATGTAAACAATACAAAACCATCCCATACTCACTCATAATGCAAGTATTGTTGGTTAATAAACAGTTAGAGAATCCAATTCATTAACAGCAGGACCAACACCTATTAACTTGGGTGCGAACTGCACCTGCCCACACCACACTGCAATTTACAGGCAATCTACTAGCCACATCCTCATGGAAAAGGAAATTCAGGAATGAAGATTATTACCTAAATTGGTTGTTTTTCTTCCTCACACATTTGTGTATTGGTAAGGCAATTTATTCTCCATTAGATTGCTAACCTTCTGCCAGACCCATCTTCCGAGCAAGTACTGAAGAATAACGAAGGTCTGAACAGCTACATTAAGATGACTTTTGCTGTGCTTTGAGAAGGAAAAACGACCGTGTTTTCTTCAGTTTGTGCTCAAGGGTATCACTCATAACATCTCGCTGCTAAGGGCACAGTTCACAAGCTCACGGCGCTTCACTACTAAGTCTGAATTCCCAGCTTGGTCAGCTGGGAGACACACGTGTAAGAGGAGGGAGCTGCTCTGCTCCTCCGTGCTGATGCCTCCCTATACGTTAAACCAGAAGGAAAAGATATATAAGAAGATATGGACATATGAGGGTGTCTTTGCCCTTCCAACACGGCCCACTCCACACTCGCACCCAGACACATTCTGCTCTTCCTCTCAGGAGATTCAAACCAGACCTAACTACTCACTTCAGTAGAGCTAAAATAAAAGACAATACTAAAACTAGAGATTTGGTTATTTGTTTAGCTAGGAAAACTGGCTTAAGTGAACAAGAGGCACAGTCTTATAGCTCCACAGTGGATAGAAAAAGCCAGTTGCAGCAGGAGAAAACATGAAACCTGTGGAGTAACTGTTGTGATCAGCCGGATCTTCTGATCAGAAAATATTATTCACCATGGGAACTGTGAGAAGGAAAGGGAAATCTCTAATTCTCCTTCATCCTCTCCTACCACCAGACTAATGGAAAGTTATAATAGTCTTCCTCCTCCAGCTTAAAAGGCGAGATAAGCAACGAGGGCAGCCAGGTTATTACTAAAGGAAATCAATAGCCAAGGGTCAAAGCTTTACAAAAACACATCCTAAGAAGCCTGAAGTTCTTAATCTTAAAAACTGTTTAGAAATAATAAAGAAAGGATCAATCCACAGTCCATTTCAGGTGTTCCCTCCAAATTACCCAGTGTTACTTTTATTCACCTGGTCTAATAGTTCTCCAAGTGAACAGAAACCTGATTTTACAGGCCAATGGAGCAGAGTCTATCCTTTTGCTAGAAGAATGGATCTCAGATACTGTTTTATTTCTTCATTAGTGTGCCGTCACACTGAGCGATTACTAAACGTAGGGCTGAATGAGAAGACCCGGGTTAAAGAGAGCATAATGAACAAAGAAGAAGGTGCCTGATTATTATGGCTGTCAGCACAAAGGAATTGGGTTTGTCACCTGGCTTAACCAACTGGCAAGAACTGATTAGAGTGGCTCCATCTGAAAGAGCCTTTGATGTTTATGCTCCCTTCTGTCTCCACGTCTTGAAGGCCGACAAACAGGGAGCGTCTTCCGGAGGGGCCTCCTTCCCGGAGGCCCTTAGGATGGCTGCTGGCATTTGCCCCAAATGAGCTGGCAGAAGGTGACGTGGCGTGGGAAGCAGGGCAGCCCGGTGGCCCTCGAGGAGCCGCTCGTGAGGAGATGCACCTCGCGGCTGGAGGGGCCACCACTGCAGCGATGCTCAACCACAACCACAGCAGACCTCAGAGAGCACGTTAGAGAGCAAGGCTGCTCCACGAGTCAGCTCAGGAGAAAGCTTTGGATCCTCCCTCGCCTTGGACCACATAAACACAAGCCGTTTAGCAGCTAGAAAATCCAAAGCTATCAAATGGGATCTCTTTAGACGCAGGCCTGATGTCCTTGATGTCCTAGACAGCTGATGTGAACACCAAGAGCAGCACCAGGCCCGTGCTCTGTCTTCTTAATTTTTCCTATTTCCAGAGTAAAAGATCACCAAGATCAGGGACTGCAATTTACCTTCAAAGATAGGGATGGGGAAGAGAAATCCCTAGACTGTTCCCAGAAACATGGACAATATTTGAAGAAAGAGCTAAACCTGCAGGAGTACATTTTGCACGTAAAAGCAGACAGACATATTTGCCCACAATTTCCCCATCTGGAAGTGTTTTGCTACATATTAGAGCTCTCTCCTCATACTTTATTCACTGCACATGCCTATTTAAATTCAAACATTTAATTACTAATTTGGTCAGGATATCACTCACTAGGACCTAAGCTATATAAGAAGCTTTCCTTGCTATAATTTTATTTAGTCTTCATTTTCCAAGCAGTACCTTTACTGTTGCAAAAAAGCAGACATGATCAAAATGGTCTGCATTTATTTCTTCTAGAGAAGTGGTGTAAATTATATTATCAAAGCACGCACCTACCCACTCCAGCAACGTTTGATAACCTAGACCTCCATCGCCAGTCAATGCTTGGCAAGGGATATAAGGAGCAGGAGCTGCTTTCCTACCAAGCAGATACACCCGGGAATGCCCAGACTTGCTTAACCACCACCCAGCACCACCTCACAGCTGAGAAGTCGATCGCTGAAGCAGAGCTGGAATGAGAAGGGGTGTGGGAAAGGAATGAACGCTGGCTTAGTTATGGACATCCTTTGTTTCTGCCTTGTAAGGCAGAAATTAAGATTTAAATAAATGTGAGTCATCTCTCCAAAATGAATTTGGGTTATATTAAAATGTTACAAAAGAAATATATCATCATCCTCTCACTCACAGACCCAAACACACTACATATACAGCTGAACTCCAAAATTTGGAAGCATTTCCACTAGCTTTCAGAGAAAGCCACACATGAGCATCCCCTAGTAAAATGTAGCCCTTTCATTTATTGTTTCAAACTGTTCTGCTCCCGTAGAAATGAGAATCAAAGAACCAGATGATCAAAACTTAATGCTAGGGCATGTCTAGGTTCCCAGGTCTTTGGTGGTGGAAACCATTAACCAAAACACAGGACAAGGAGTTTTCCCAGTAACTCAGTGGATGCGATCAGCACACGACGTCTCTTGTTCTCTTCAAAGAAAAAAGTCTGGTGGAGTTCAAGAACAATTCCTTTGGCTCTACCTGGTATATTTATATACCAAGGATAAAATAAATAAAAGTTTGGGTGTTCATTTCATTAAGATTTAAGATTTGTTATGACCATCACTTTCAGAGAAATATATTCCTTTTATGTTCCTAAGGATCACCAGCTGTATTTTGAACCAATTAAGAAACTTAACGAGATTATAAATATTCTATATATTCCCTACGTCACTTAATTATGAGAAAATCTTCCACTTTCTACAAATATTAATATTTAAAAGGATGAGGGGTGATGTGATGGACAGGTCGTCAGATTGGAACTTAGACCTGTATTTTATGTCACTGTTAGGACAGAAGTCAGGGCTAAGAACTAATGTTTTCTCTCCAAGATACATGATCCAAAACCCCTAAGAGCTACCAAACACTACCACGAGAAGCAGGGCACTTCTCAAAGGGAGATCAAATCTCCAGAGAAGGTTTCATACATTTAGCAAAAGAAAGGCAAGAGAAGAAACGGGTGATGAGAGGGGAAAAGACTAACTTACGGGTGCAGGGCATGGAGGCAGCATCGTTTTCGGCTCGGAAAAAGCCCCGATCACAGGTGCAGGAGGTAGAGCCTTCCCAGATGGAGTAGCTCTGAGGCGGGCACTTGGCACAAGCAACATCTGTCGAGAGCGCCTTGTAGTATCCGATTTTGCAAGCTAGATGGAGAAACAGGAAGGGAGAGTGTTACTTGCCCAGGCTGTGATCATAAATCGCTGGCTTACTTATTCAAAACCAAGGCAGGAGACGTTTCAAAAAGATCAAATGATGTCCTCTTAGCCCCAGGTGAAAAATTAACAATCAACACACTCTTAATGAGCAATCCTATGCCAAGGGATGCTGAGCTCTAATTCCAACAAGAGCCATTTTAAAAGCTGGCCTGGAGATGTTTTTTTTTTAAAAAAAATCCTGCTATCATCCTGTTCCACTGACACCACCAGAAAATCAGCTGCCGCTTTGTGTTTCCTGGGGAGTCGCATGTTGCTTAACCCATGTCCACCTGCGTTCGCACGCACGCGCTCGGCGCGCAACAAAAAGGGTGCAATTGGTTTATTCTATGACCACTTAAGGAATGGCAGCTGACAGGGAGACACTGCCAATTTTTAAGAGGGAGTGGAGTAGGAACCCACTGTGATTGGCAGCGAGGCCCTTAGTGCAGCATGCCCGGAAATGGCAAGTTTCCCTCCTGGCAAGGCAGCGCTCGCTTGGCTCCTTCTCCCGCGGGAGGAAATCAGCCGCGTTCTCCCTGCGCGGAGCCAGGGCACCCCGGGCGGCAGGTCCCCCGTGCAGCTGGCAGCCCCGCGCTGACACGGACGGCTGCCTTTACATCACTCGGAAAAAACGCGCCGGGATCATTAGCAACACGTTCCCGTACAGGTATGTCAGCCTAGAAACTTCTCCCTTGGCTACACATAAAAGTCCACTATCGCCACGGGCTTCCGGGCCTATGTTGAATGTAGAAAATGCCCACGCATTTTTTGAGGGCAGATGTGGGTAAAGAGCAGAGGTTCAATATTTAGCGCATGACTCATTCACATCTTATCATTTACCACCTACGGCCCTCTTGGTTCCCCACCACGTGCCTGCCGGCAGAGCGGCTCCTGTCACAGCCGCTCTCCTGCTTCGGGCCCAGACAATGCTGCTTCTTCTTCGTGTTTCCCCCCTTCCTGTACTTATTTACTTTATTTATTTTCTTTTACAAAGCCCTCCAATGGGAAATGGAACGGGATTTTTGTATTGCCTCCATAAAGCAGCAAATTACTTCAGACTTATTAACCCGGGCCATTTATGGCATTTCCTTAACGAGTCCAACCTTTACGACGTGCCGCGCGCCACCAATAAAAGCGCTGCGAGACCGAGGCGCTTTCGCTCGCTTCGGCTGCCACTGGACCAGGGAATCTTATAAAAACAGGCTGCTCAAATGAGCAGGATTTATGCTCCCCGAGTTTATACACACGCCATAATTAGACAAGGTTCCACTTGCAAGGTGCTTTTTGGCTACACTTCAGGCAGCCCCGGGGTTTCGATTAGAATCGGCAACCACAGCCTTGGCAGGAGGCAGCGCCGGGTCAGACCCGGCCTCCCCACATCAAAGGCAACGAGTCCCCGAGCACAAACCCAGACCCACCGGGTACGGCCCGTCACGCAGCCAGCGCAGCAGACAGGCAACGGGGGTGAAAATAACTTATTTTTCTTCTGATGAGAATTGTCAGGGGGAAAAAAAGAAGGTAAAAAAAAAAAGACCTTAAATTACTCTCAGTGCTTGGTATGGTTTGCAATATGTAGTGAAAGAGTCGTGCTATCGGTACCTGTCCTCTGGCGACTGCTTTAACAACTGGAGTAGCCAAGTGGCAGGCTCTGATCTATTATTCCTGGTTTTCATTGTCATAAGTCAGGTCAGAAATGGGCCTAAATCAGTATAAGGATGGAACAAATAGGAACAGACAGAAGCTTGGTGCCATATGCAAAGAAAAGGAATGGAAAGAGAATACAAGTTGAGAGCAATTTTAACCGCTCTTCAACAAAACTCATTCAACTACTCAAATAAAATATGTAGTCTCTAACATTTCTCTTTATATGATCATAATAGTTCGCAGAAATTACTAAGATGAAAAAGACCGCTCTCCATTTAATATTAAAATATTTAAATAATACTAAGCAACCTTGAACAAAGTTTATTCTGTTGTGACTATAACATTTTGTTGAAAATGGTAGAAAAATGTCACGGGTAACATTTTCGTAACCATTCCTCCTCCCCGCTTTCTCTCCAGACTCTGTGGTTTAAAAGGGATTGCATGAAAACAACGGATACTGAAAGGTCAACAGTTTATAATGCAAGGAATTTTTTCCCTTTGTTTCATGAAGTGTATTTTGTTTTCTGCTATATTAAGCCAAGATCATTAATATTTCAAGACCTGAAGAAAGCTCCAAACGCAGCGAGTGCTTTTGAAGCGCACACAGCCTTTTCCCCCAGCCGCACACCAGCTACCGAGCAGCTACTGCTCCCTCCAGCACGCTCAGAGATTCACATTTTAGCATTTCGCATAAGAATGGTTGAGAAGACGCTGCATTTAACCACCTGCTCATTCCTCCAACGAGCTCCGTTGTCCTGTGACTTAAAACGTGAATCTTCCCTTGAAAAAGGTGTTCATGCACCTACTGCAGCTCAGGATGAGCTCCTCCTGGGTGCGAGAGTTTCAGGAAAGCAGCAAGGAGCTGCAGCCCTGGAAGCCTCCATCCCTTGGTGACAAATCTCCACCCCGCTTCCTTTCGGGGAGGATTTGCTGGGTAAGACAGGGCCTGAATGGCGTCTTACACAGCTTTCGAAAGATACCATTGTAAAAAGATTAGTTCACATGTGCTATATAAACCTTGAATCGCATTCCTTGGCTTCGCCTTAATTAGTTCTTTCTGTTAAGTTTGAAAAAAGGGGGAGAAGAGAAAAACCTTTTCTCACATTCAGATCTCCTGCAAATGCAAGAAGGTTACAACCATCTGCACTATATCTAAGGAAAATTCTTAAACAAAAACATCTTCGGTGTGAAAAAATATCCAATATTTTTTTTCTTAGAACTAACCAGATTCATTTTAAACAGTGATCATTATGAAATAATTATGCTGGTATCTTTGAATCCTGTTTTAAAAAAAAATCCATTTAATTTATATTTCTGTTAAAGCAAGATGGGATTTGTTAAACAGGGCTGGTCATCACTATATGCTCTTTTTCTTATAATTTACTAGTGGTACATGTGAAAACTGAGAAAAGAAGTGGTGTAAAGAATGACAGTACTACGCTCAAATCTGGATATAAGTTTTCTCAAGCTGTTTTATAAATTCCCTTTTCACATTAATCTTAATTCTTTCACAGAATCTTGGGGCTTTCTGGGAAAAAAAAAAACCCAAACACACATACATGTAGACTGAAAAGTCTGTTTGTCTGGTCTCTCCAAATGCTGAATTTTCTATCAACAATTTCAGGGAGTGATTTCAGTTTAAAAAAAAAATCAAGGGATAAGTTATTTATTTTTAATCTACTTATACATTTAAAATTGTTCAAAAAGATCCCCCAACCCTTGCTGTCAAACTGTTCATTTCTACTTGCTGAAACGGCACTGAATCTTCCTGTCGCTATTTGGGAAGGTCCCAGCTCACTCTTGACGCGGCTCCGTAGCCAACACAAACACAAGCGGAAATCACTTTCAACCTGATGACTCAACCTCTACAGAAGGTGAATATTCAACCCTGGAAAATATATCGGTTTCCAGATTAGTAACTACTGAAGAGACGGGAATGACTAAGCTGAATTATGAACACGTTTGTTTGCTGAAGTAAATCTAGTTAAGCGCCTATGAACTCCCATTGAAAGGAAGTTTGGCAAAGACCTTCTACAACTGCTGGTTTCAGCAGCAGTCAAGGAGAACACGGGGTGACGAGGGGGCCTGGGGAGGTATCCGGATGCTGGAGCGCGGAGCCGTCGCTGCAGCCAGCGCTGCAGGAAGGCGACGGGCTCAGAGTCCTGCCGAGAAAGAGGCAACCAAGGTCAGAAGTAGAGCTAAAATACATGTTTCTAGCTGGAAGTGAAGAAACAGCGCACCTGAGAGCTTCTGCTGGCTAGGGCAGAAAAAAGCATCACCTCTGGAGCCGGGAAAACTTCTAAATGCCTTGAGATGCGGTTCTGAATCAAAATCCTCCCCACAAACAACAGGGGGGGAACATCTTTTATTATAGATGATTGCAGCCAACTCATGTGAAAAAAACTAAAACAACATACTCTTGCTGAAGGACAAAGAAAATTTGTTAAGAAAAGAGATTTCAAATGCGCCAGGCTTACAAATTTGAGTGAGAAAAATAAGTATTTTAAAATACACTCATAACTGGTTACATTTTCTACAGCTCCTGCCCTTCTGGAAATATTTTCAGCTTGTGCTTTCATTGCATCCGTAGGAATAAAAAGTTAGTTTTATGTTTCCCCTCTAATGTTCTTCTCCTTCTTTAAAAAAAGATGGATTTTCTCTCTCAGATTGTAACAAAACCACATCTGCCACATAAGTAGGCAGCATCTTCTCAGCTCTCTTTTACTGTTATTACCATTTCTGAACAGATTTTTGTGTGTTAATTATAGAACTCAATTGTTTGGATAGTCTCTTTTGATGAGCTTTCTGCCCCGCACCATGAACCGCTCCGTTATTGTACAGCTGTTTTCGTTCCAAATGCTCATCAGGGTTTTCTAATTGTCAAGCTGTCCCGGCGACTAGTTCTTTTGACCTAAAAGTCAAAAGAAGGGAGTCACCCTTGTCTCCCCGCCATGAATACGGCAGGGCTCCCCTGGGCCCCTCCTGCCCGCGAGACAAAGCCTTTCCAGATCATTGCCACTACAAGCGTAATTGGTTTTGGGGTGAAATGAGAAGATTTTAAATGGGATGAATTAATGAGTTTCTTGTAAAATTAAGTCGTTCTCCTGGTCCAATCTAATTACTCACTGTAATGCCCCTGAGGGTGATAAATAAAGATCCTTAGAAGCCAGGAGAGAGGAAAAAAAAAAAAAAAAAAAAAAAAAAAAAAAAAAGAGGAAAAAAAGCTCCTTCTCTGGAGCCTTTCCTAAAGTCAAGTTGTAGAATTTGATGTGATGCACCAAATGCCGTTTCCAAATAAAGTCAGACTCCTTTGATGTTCATATTGTAAGATCTTTGTCTCCTACTGATAATGATTGTATATTTCCTACAAATTCAAATAAATGAGTTCCACATTTTTAACTCCTATCGCTGATGAAAGAACAGCGCTGCTCTGCACTGCACACATATACCTATCGCATGAATGACACACCGTAATACAGACACAATATCCCTGGGGACAAAAACACTCGACTTTGGCACGGTTTTACTTTGTGACTTGACAAAGATTTAACCAGAACTTCGAGGTTGCCCGTGGGGTGGCCCCACACACCCTCCTCTAGCTGGGCTAGAGCTGCCGCAAGGCCAGGGCTGCCCAGGTGGAAGCTGCAGAGAAACCAGTGCTTTGGTTGGCCCCAAAGTCTCACCAAAATGCAACCCTGTAAAGCCAATGTCTGGGTCAGTGGCATTAAATAGACCTTATCTGATGGGATTTTTCTAATTCTGCAGCCACAACTCAAAATGCAGCGAGTTAAAGTGTGACTCTAAGGACGCAAGCAGCACCCGTGCACGCTGCAGCCACCTCACCCACAGGAAGGGATTACCAGGGAACCCAACCTGTCGTCAGGATCACCAATTCCACCAAGTTAAATTCACCATCTCTTTCTCGTGTTGCTACCGACACATCATTATGAACAGTGGGTCACAGACTCGGTGGAAGGGATGTCTTGGGGTAGTCTCACAAGGCAGAGCCACTCCTTAGGTGTGACATTTGTCTTTCCATTCCCGAGGAACGTCCTCTGACTCACGACCTCGCAGAGATTATGGACAGCAGTGCGACATGGGCCAGCTGCCTCAGACAGGGCCCGTCAGGCCCCACGGACCCTGCTCAAAGCCCTTCAACTCGGTCTTCTCAACACTTCACCCCTGCGTGCCCAGGCCAGGGCTCTATAAACCCCTATATGGCCCATCTCTACATCTACCTGCTTCCATCCCATCCCTGCGCTCTGCCAGGGGATTTTAATTATTTTAAGATAAAAGAATTCCAATGAAGTAAAACAGGACAGTGTTTTTCCTACCTATAACTTGCATCTAGTACAAAAATATCTACATAGTTATGCTGATAGCCCAAATAATTTTAAGAGCTGCAGCCTGTTTTCTCTTTCATCATCCAACCTCTTCCAAGGAAACCACTGCACTTAACCCAATCAAATGTATACATAACAATATATATGATTTATATGTTAAATAACTTCCACAGGTTCATTCATGGAGAGGTCAAAATATGCAAAATTAGTTTTCACTCTAAAAAAATAATTATTCTGAATTACACTATATAGCTGACAGATCAAAGCCGCTAAAGAATCTCCGAGAATATACAAACTTGAAAACATCATTTTTATGAATTAGAAGATGTATTTTACAGATGCAACATCTCCCTTTGCTAAAGCTACGGCACAAGGGAGGGGAGAATGGTTGGGGAAGGGGCAGGGGGGTCAGTTCAACCTCCCACGTTCTGCAAGTTTGACATTTTCCACCCTTGCTGATGGTCTTTGATACTGCTTAGAGCTTTCATTAGCACTGCCAGCATCTCCTCCACAAGCCACTTCTATACCCATACTTAGAATGTTCACTGAAACATTTCCATCGGGGTATCTCAAAGGAAAACCAGCCTCTGGAAAGAATATTTGCTGCAAACACGTTCTGTCCAAAAATAAAAGAGAAAAGTTAAAAATCAGAGGTCGGGTTGAAATAGTTGATTCCTGGCTGACAGGAGCCTCTCCCGGGGAGGAGCCCGAGCTTTCCAGGAGGACAGAAACCCCCGGGCAGCTCTGCTCCCTACAGGAAGGTATTTGCTAGGGCCAGCGGAGCTCGGGCGCTGGGCTCAAAGCGGGAAGGACAGCTGGGGCTGACGGTGTCTGGAGGGGGTGGCCCTTCCTTTCCCGGCACCCGAGGCTCCGATTCAGCAGAGCACTCGGGATCACACCAACTTTCTGCCTGTGTTTCCGTATTTTAATGAACGGGAATGTCCCCTACTGAGCTGGGGACTCAGAGTCGGATTACGTATTTTTTTTAAGTAAATTGAAACAATAAATGGAGCCCGTGCTATCCAGAACAGCCCGTTTCTGGGAAATGGCAGAGGAGCAGCAGCTCCAGCACGGGAAGCGCTGCCGACAAACGTGCACGGCCCAGCCGGGTCTGTGCAGCATCCCTGTCTCTGCGAAGTGCTGGGGTGCTCCCCGCTTCGCACCGCTCCGGGTACCACTGAGCAATGTGGCAGACATGGGCTAACCCTGGCGGTTTGGGCACCTGTATGCAAGCCGTGGGATTCAAGAGATGAGCCAAGCATTCCGTTCCAAATAATCACTCGATTAATGAAAAACAAGTCGACAGTTTCTCTTGAACAGAAGCAACGAGATGAGATTCACAATGTTAAAAGATTTCTCAAGCAAGCCTCAGAAATTGAGCTTCTTAAAAAAAAAAATACAGTAAGTCATAGTTGGGGGGCTTCATCAACTAAATTCTACAGAGAGGAAAAAAAAACCCTCAAGTTTTATAATATACTCTAGCAATAGCTGATTAAGGAGCCCGAATCTCCACATTAACAAGCTCTAATCCTTTTGTCAGGGGACCTGCTTACAGGATTCTCTCCCAGTCAGTGTAAAAGCACTGACGGGAGCAGAGATCAGTATCTCAAAGCACTGTCCAACCAGCCTGGGATTACCTCTCATCTCCTAAATCTTAAGGGCTCTGTAAAAGGCAATTAAACTCCCAGTTAGATGAAGCCTGTGATAGAGGACAGCAGCAGCTTGAGCGCTTTGAAAAGGAAAAGCCTAACACGTAGCCCTGACATTACTGCTGCTTAGAAGGTCCACTTGCTACTAATGAAAGCATCAGCTGTCACTAGCCGCACACACACAGTGCGAGCAGAGTGGTAAAGAGCATCTAATATGCTAGTTTTAGTTATTTTAAGACTGCCTGTATTTTATATACTCTAATAAAAATTCAATTTGCCTAAAATGTTGAATTACTTTTAATGAATTGTCTACTGTCAAGAATTTGTGGATTGATCGTGCATATAAATCCTCTACTACAGCTTTCATTGTGCAGGTGGAATTTCACTCCCTAAAGCAGAACTCAACGAGGGTGTCATGTTTTCTGCTACTGTTTGAACCTGTATCACGACTGTGATCGAGCCAAGTCACTGAGCAAACTCGGGTGAGCAGCCTGGGACAGAGTTCAAGCTCCTATCTCTGGAGCTACAGCAAGATGCCTTAATATGGCTTAATCATCACATCCTCTCTAAATGGTTGTACAACATCATTAAAAAAATGCTATTTTTGTCTCCCCAGAGAATTGCCTGACACAATGTTTTGGGAAGATGCCCAAATATAGACAGTTCTGGGGAGATCTGGGTCTATGGAAGATAACAGCACTGCACTATTTTTGACGAAGGAAACGATGGCTTCAAACACGCTCTGCTTTGGCTCTCCCCAACATTAAGAGAGAATAGATGGAGGCAGTTCTGAGAGACTCCCATCAACGTCACTGTAAAAAACTATCAATCCTCTACTAAGTAGTACATCAATCAAAATGGTGGCATGCAAATCATGATCCATTAAGTACTTCACACTTGATTACCCGGGACATTTTAGAGGGTCACACGCTGAGGAGCTGCTTCTCTCCTCTTTGCCCTTTGCAATGTGGAGCTCATGAGCACTTTTAGTTCATTACCTATGCAGAGAGTCCCACAATGCTCAATTTCAACAAGAGGGGAACAGCGTTTGCCCTTTTCTCCTTAAATTCCTCCTAGCTTTAGTTGATCTTTACTCTGTGCGGATCCCACCTCTTCCAAAGTGAGACATGACCCACGTGCACGGTTGCTTACATACCATAATTCTCATTATTCTGAGACCAGAAGAGTAAGACCCAAAACACCCAATATTTCCCTAGATATTTCCCTCCTGTCCCAATTGTATCCTAGATTTGAAAACAAGACTGAACATTTGCTCCACACTCATCTAATTTACAAAACCAAAAACTTACAGGGAGGCACCTGGGAGGCACCACTCTAACTCTCACCCATGATCCAACGTCTCCCGCAGAGGTGCAACCTCATGGCTTGAGCGGAGCCCTCAGGAATCTCCTAGGTCTCATTTCTGGCTCTGCGGCAGACACCAAGGACAGCTACCCCTAACCTTTCCCTCGTCCTTACAGATTGCAGGATTCTTTAAGAGTAAAAGCTATTTTGCCCCTTTTCAATCAGTCTAGTGCAGCCTCCCGCTCAGTGACGTGCAGGTCACCTCCCCAGCACAGGGATCTCAGCTGTGGACAACCCTTTGGCACAGGAGCTCACGCTAAGGAGGCAGCAGAGAGCAGCGGCCCCTGGGCCTCCTGTTTGGAGGTTTCACACACTGGCACCCAGAGCACACACTTCACCAGGCTGCCTCAGTTCATGCACTTATAAGGTGGCAATAAAACGCACAATAGTTACATGCAAAAGCTGTTGTGAGGATTAATTAAGCAATAAATGCGTAAAGAGCACCCGGAGATCTCCCGATAACGAGGCGCCAACCCAACAGAGGTGGTGATTACTCCTGATGAAACCAAATCTCACGGCAAACAACCTGGCAGTCATCAAGGAGCATCCAGGGCTGTCCCGGCTCTCCCTCCGCAGTTGGGCAGAGGAAGCTGGTGGAGCTTAGCAGCTCTTTTGCATCACCTTCTTTGGCAGGATGTTCTCCATCGGAAAGCAGAGAGAAATGCCGGTATGGGCATTCCAAACAGTCCCTTTTTAAAGATCAAAAGAACTGGGAAAATTCTCCTGTCTGCAAGGCTTTCAATGGAAGAGAAGAATTTAGCAAGAATAGGTGAAATCTCCCACCTTTGGGTGAGTGCGAGCAGAAATGCGCCCTGGCAGTTCCCACATTTTTGTCAAACCTCTGTTGTCTGGGAAAGAGGAGGGTGCCAAAAGCCCTTGCAGGTGAATACCTTCGCTGTTCCAAGCGCCTTTGATTTAGAGCGATAGCGCGCTTATCTAGATGTTTGGAAAGTTATTAATGAGACCAGCAAATCCCTTCCATGTATAAATTACAAATCACCTTCAGCAATGCCATGTAAATTATCAAGTCAAGTAGGAGCATGCTTATTTGTCTGTGACAGCCTTTTATCACCAATAAATAAGGCAGGGAATTATCTGTGAGAAATGTGTCACTCGCAGCACCGAAGCAGGGCCTGTTATCTCCCCGACGGAGACACCGCTGCGACAGATCCTCGGAAGGGGGTACCGAATTGGAGGCCAACAGTGGCCCGGCCGCAGCGCCGGAGGCAGCAGCAGCAGCAGAACCTCAGCCAACTGCAGGTTTCTCCCCTCTGGGCCAAATTCCCTGGGGAAACTCACCCAGGGCTCCCGGAGAGCCAGCTGGGAGGGTGTCCCCAGCGCCCCTCTGCCCCAGAGATGTGGGGCTCCGGGCACCCCTCGCTGCCGGCACAGCCAGCGCTCACCCAGCCCGGCCCATGGGGCCTTTGCTCCTGGAAAACCGCCCTGTTCTAATCCCTGCTCAATGCCACGGGGCTGCTAATTAGGAGAGAGTGACGAAACAAACACAGAATTTTGCTTATAGCTGCAGAAGCACCCATCTCCTGCAAAACGATTGGCAAATAATCCCAGTGATAATATCACGCCTTGGCACGGAAGCCCTCGTGGCTGATACGACGGAGCTATTTATTCAACGAATATCTATGTGATATGGAAATTAGCGCAAGATAAAGAAATTTATTGCGGTAACCAGGGAGCTATTTAGGCATGGCCACAAGCGCCCCTGACTCCCGGCCAGGCCACAGCAATTCTCTCCAGCAGAGAAACGGGCCTGCGAGTCTCGCCGCACTCACCTGCCGCCGTGACTCACATCCTCCCGAGCCGCCCCGCATCCGTCCTCATGGCATTAACGCTATTAGGCTGTAGCTTTCGTGAGCGCTGCCGTTATCTGCTCTCACTAAACCATATCGAGACTTAGTTTTTGACTCAACAACTATCAAAGTGCTGCCGGTGGCATCCCAAGGGCGGTCAAGACGGCACAGGAGGGTGAGGTTTGTAATGCGCTCTAGCAGGATAGGCTTACACAGGCAAGACAAGCACATTGGGGTAAGTGGGACTGTCTTTCAGTAGAGATGCCAAATTCCCATGGTTCCTCCCTTTTTCCCTCTCCCTTTTCCAAGTATCATCCTGCAAAACTTCTACATTCCTGGTATTTCTGGGCCCGGGAAGCTTCCTGCAGTCAAAGGCACCATGCAACCCTAGATGAACTGTCCTCAAGGGCCAGAGCAGCCACCTGTGGCCAACGCAGGTTTCTGTGTCCACCTCTCAGAAATGCTATTTGCACTTTGCCTTTGGTCACTAAAGTTGAGGTCACTGAATGGGTAAGGGCCTTGCAGCTTCAGTCAGATGTCCTCTGACTGTCGTAGCACTGCAACACCAAAAACTTCACGAGTCTATCAGAAACACAGGAGAATATGTTGAGAACTAATATTTACAGCAACAGAGTATTTTTCCGTGTTCTTTACCCGCTATTAGCGCATTTTTCCTGCCTACATTCATTTGCTATGCCTCCAAGTAAACAAACCTGGGATTTTCTAACAGACCCACGGCAAGAGTTTTATATTCAATCAAAACTTGAGGCAGTTAAGCAGGGCACGGGAGAAGGAAAAGTGGTGGCTGCAATGAATTAGTTATGGCACGTCTGATGCGTCAAGTTTATTTTCTACATGTATTTCTCCTCTGTGAAGGTAGAGCCAAACAGAAGCCACTAATGGGGCGGTAAATTTGCACTGTGCCAGAGTGAACTCCGAATACATGAGATCAGCAACTAACCGGGGGGTGGACGCTCAGCTATATTTTATTTTTATGCATTTGCTTACATTTTAGCGAGTGTGCCACTTAACAGAGCTATTTTTTTTAAGTTGTGCCCAACTCACCATGGAACATAAGCAATCTCCTGCAAGAACAGCATGAATCACCTTTGTCAACAGTAAGTGGGTTTTGACACCGCAAGCACTTAGTGACGCCGCTGAAATATACGGAGAGAAATACACACCATCACCTGCATGGGTAATTTGAGGGCTTCGCTGGAGCAGGGGTTCAAATGAATAATGAAGTGAGAACTAATTCTTGGGCTAGAGTAAATGTCCCCCACCTCAAACGGCCTTAATAAACATAAGAAGGAAGGTCATTCTTTCGAGGCCTCAGCAGCAGGGCCTGAACTGGCTCTGGGAGGGCGGCAGGGCTGACGGCGACTCACAAACCAGTCATCCAAGAGCCCTTCATACGAGTAAAACCAAAAGCACCGATTCCAGCAGACTGACTCGTTAGCATCTACCGCAGGAAAGCGGCAGGAATATGAAGGCAAACTTTATTTCAGGTTCTGCAGGGGGACTCCGCTGTCACAGTGTCTTAGCAACCTGTTCAACAAAGTTTTGCAGCAAGTTGCATGGAAACGTGAAGTCAGCACATGCCAGAGGCAATGACAGGCGGATATAATGACAATTAGAAAGGTGTGTCCGGATGCCTGAGGCATGAGCAATGATAAGGCGCTTGTGAAACTTCACCTGCCTGGCCTGGGACAGAGGTTGTGGCCTCGGAGGAAGAAAAAGAATCAGATGTTGCCTTAATTAAAAAGAAAAATATATGTCTAAACAGACATCCAAATAGTCCAGCCTCAGCAGGGAATAAAACTTCCAGATTATGGGAATTAGTCTGAATCAGACCTCATTAAGTAGACATAAAAAGAGTGGAAGAAGAAAGCACAAGCCAATGGTTACTGCAAGCATCTTTTTGGCTGTGAGAAATCCAAACTATTTTCACATAATCATTCATTTGCACTCACAGGCTTTCAAAATGGATTTAGCAGATCCCTGTTCACCTTCTCTGAGCCATTTTTGACTTTTTAGAAAAAAATACAGGATGGATGACAGTCCTCTCAAACTCTGAGAGAAAAGCAGGCAGACATATACTTGGGCTGATTAAATGTTTAACATTAACAACATCCATTACCACCGTGAGCAGCTAGAGATGACTAACAATGAAGAACATGAAATCACATTACGGCATTCAGCAAACCTTTACAATTCCCCACTTTTCACAGTCAAAAATAGCCTACCTTTCCAGCCCAGATTCCATCAGCCCATTCTGTCAGCAGTAAAAGCTGCTTTCTAGGCCACGGTGTTTTCCATTAATGCAATCTGATTTGCCACCGCACTTTCAGCAAGCTAAGGTGAACGCGAGATACCGAGAGGGGGGGCCCCGTAATCCAGATAAGAAAGTGTAAAACCCCCCATATAGGGCAAGGTCAGGGAACAGCTTGGGAAACCCCACGCAGTGACGTGCGCACCGTTGCTGCAGGGGGATATTCCAAGGAATTCGGCACTATGACTATTTTAAATAAACACAGATATACCCCTTAACAACTGATGTAAAAAATGCAGAGATCAAGACTTCTCCTACGGTTTTATTACCATTGCTCACGCTTAGAAACATGACCTAGATAAATCTATCTCATGCATTAGTTGATCTTTAGAAAGTTCCGGTCATTATTCACATGTTCAGAGCATTGTATCTGTTTGAAAACAAGAAGAAACAATGATATTTTTGAAGCTGCAGCACATTAATCATGCAGGATAAAACCTCGCCTGAATGTTTCTAAGAACTGTCATGCCATACAAAAAGAGTGATGAAAGAACCAGCGGCATTTTGGATAGAGAAGATAATCACTCATAAGTAACCAGCAAGCTAAACAAAAATTAACAACCTCCATAAATCAATTAAAATTCAAAATGTAAAATGAATGTAATGACTCACCAGCGACTCGATCACTACTCAGGAAAACATCTTAATAACAGAAGGTCCAAGTCTCCTCATGTTGACACCAATATAAATTAAAAGCAGCAAATTGAAATTCTCATTATTAAAGGAGTCTCACTGATACAAAAGTTACAAGAGCGGAGAGCCAGACCCACCGGTTGCACAGTGAGCACACTGACAAGAAGTCGGGTTTGTGCAATACCCTAAATCTGCAAGTGGTTGTTATGGGTCGCGTTACAAGTTAGACTTGCTACAGGACCTACACAGTATGTGCCACTGTCATTTACAGACATGGCACATCCTCCATGACAGGGGAAAAATGGAATTATGGCCTAAATATTCTCTAGGGGGTCAAAAAAAAAATCAGGAAGTAAGGAGCAGATTGCAGACTCCAAACCCCTGCAATTTAAACCTGCCTGTTGGGCAGGAGAGGCAGAGTGCAGAGAGGGCAGTTCCCTATTTCTGCATATTGCCTCAGTAAGACTTTCCACAATTTGCTATGTGCAACTCAGACTTAAAAGATACCTCTAATTGTAGACTTGCATCTGCACTGAAAAGTTTCCAAATTTTAAGTCTGGGGAGGGAGGAAAAAAAAGCTGCTCTTAGTCTTCCAGATAAAAAGCAAGGCTATTTTAGGGTTTAAAATAATCAATACACACAACATGCATATTTAAAGACACCTCTGCATGGCTTCTTTATAAAGGCTGTCTGAGGTAACGCAGAGCATGGCAACTGGGCAACACCTTGCGCTGTCTTGGAGTGGGACTTTGGAAAGAGGATGTCACTGCAGTGGCCGCTGCTTTGCTAACGCTCCAAGGTGAGGGGGTGCCAGGGAGTTAGGAGCAGCACCCGGTGCGTTTGCAAGGGGAATTTCAAGCCCACTGGGTTGTGACAGTCTGGTTGGAGCAGCCCCCAAACCACAGCACGAGCTGACAGGTTGAGTTCCAACAACGGAGCAGATGCCGTGGGCAGCCTGGGTTCAGCTGTTAACCTTGGGCAGAGGAAGAGTTCAAAAATTAACTAGAAACCGCCTGCCAATAACCATCTCCAAAGTCTGCTTCCTCTGCCAGGCATACAGCAGCTATTACTCATTGCTTACACAGCTCTTATATCAAAGCTAACCCTCAGCTCCTGATGGTAAAGAATTCACGCTACATGCCAATTTGGGACACCGAGTGCCTCTGGAAAAGGCAAGCCGTATGCTTAAGCAAATGCAGAGCGTGTGAACCACCGGAGCTGGGGCTTGAGCAGGGCAGGATTTGCATTAACGTCCCCCTCTGTGCACCCTCCCCGGGGCTGCACCCCGAGCAGAGCCCGCGGGAGCCCAGGAGGGACCGGGAAACACCCGTGGTGTCCCTAGCAGCTCCAGAAAACGCGACTGGCTCTGGGTGCTGCAGCCCTGCAGAGCCCAGGCTGTGCAATGCGGCCTGCGGCATCGCCCCTGCAGTGACTGCCACGCTGCTCCTGCTCAAAGCGAAACTTTCTCGAATCACTTTGAAATCAAGGTGGAGAACACGACGCTTCCTCCCTGCAAATGCCTGCAGCTGACAACAGAAAACTGTTCACGGGGACACATTCTTAAGAGGTGAGCAATTGTGTTCCGGCTCACTCACACAAGTCTCCTTTCTGTTATTTATGTGCTTATTACCTACAAAAATACGCAGATACGTAAATGCAGATAAAAGCTTCCACTTGATCAAAGGAAACTCCCCGCGCGGCGCCTATCCGGCCCGGCGCTCCCTGCTTCCCGCGGGAGCCGCGGAGCCCAGCCGCGTCCCAGCCCCGTGCACCCCAGCCGCTGCTGAGCCCGATTCCCGGTCCTGCTGCTCCCTCCTCATCAACGAGCGGCCGCAGAGACCCTCAGACAGCAGCGCGGGGGACGCGAGAGCCACTAATTCTTTGTGCTGCAGGTTGGACATGAAGATCGCCCTCAATGCGGGGACACTTGCAGTTTGCTCCTGTTCTACCTGGGAGACATTTGTCTGTGGAAGGCTCTCCTAATCCTGTCTTAGGGCAATTAGAAACACAGTTATTTTCCTCTCTCTCCCCGGTTACAAGGGGTCTGCGCAGCTCCGGCCACACAGCGGCTCCGGCGCAGGGGAGGCAGGGCGGGCTACAAAACCTCTGCACCAGTTTCCAGAGGAAGCGACTTGAGCAAAATATGCTGGGAAGGGGCAGGATTTCCCTGCCAATAGGAGCTTAGGAAGAAGCCCCTGGTAGCAAGTGGGGAAACTAAGCAAATAAGCAAAAAAGGACTTAAGAAAGAGGAGATCAGAAGGGCAAAGCGGGCTGACAGGCAGGGCTCAGCAGGGCCTTCTCCTCAGGCCTCGCAGAGGTCCTAAAGTCCTGGCAGGGCTTCAGCCTTCCCCCAAGGTTCTTGGGCACTGGGGGCCTCTGCCCAGACCCAGTGTTTGGGGCTCTGGGGGAAGGTGTTAATCACAGAGAGGTACAGGGGTGGGAAAACCCTTTGCCCTCGCATCAAAACCTCACTGAATAATGTATCCCAGGTGGACAGGGTCGCTGTCTATCTTTGCTGTACTCCAATGCACCATCAGGGAAAAACAACACGCTCTGTTGACAGCGCCAAAATAACCTCTTTGAGGTAAGGATCTTGAAACTGTTAATATTGAAATCAGTAGGATCTGCCAGTTACAAAAAGGCACTTGCAGCTCCTTAAAAGCTGAAACCCTGTGATTTGCAAGAACTCGTCTAATTCAAATGAATAATCTTTCTCTTGTATTTCACTAAGCTCATGAGTTTATGCTGGCAAACCAAATGAGGGTTGTAGGTTGATGTTAACTCTTTGATCTGGTAAATAAATCCTTAGTGGATTTAGGTTCAGTTACAGTCCTTAAACTTATGACATCTACAATAGTGTAACAAGTTAGTGATAACTGCCAATTTCATGTGGAAAACATGCATTGACGTGCACAAGTTACACAAACCAACTGGCTCTACAGAGATCTATCAAAGCACACTTTGGCATACATTTTTCCTATACATTTGTCAATACACAGATTGCAGTTCTAGGTAAAATGAATAGTCCACTATTACAGGAAACTTTCTACTTCGGTATGCTGAAAAGAGAAAAGTTGCTTTACTTGATATTTGTGTGCATGCATATTCACAAATGCAGTTGTTGCTACTGCTGAAATTTCATTTGCATGCAAAATACCTCTGGTGCAAATTACCAATAACATAAGGGAGTCCATGAAATGTTAACGACTTCAAAAGATGAGAGAAAGAGTATTTGCATTTTGAGCCTGATCCAAAGCACATGAAAGTCAAGGGGAGTCTTTCCATTGGCCACAACAGATGTTCAGACTCGAGGAACTTTTGATGCCAGTCGCTGACATAACAGCAGACCTGCAAGACCACAGAATCCACCTTCTGAAGAAACTGGAGGTTAGTTCTGATAAATACCGACTTACTGCTTTCCATCGTGCCAGTTCTCTCTCAGCTTCTCTTGGGAAAACCCTTGCTGCATTTCCTGCTTTCTGCAGCACATCTCTCCTTTCTGATCCAGCAGCTCCATTTTGACCTTTACATCTACACATTTTCCTCTGTGGTTGCTAACTTAACTGCACAATGTATTACTTAATTCTACAAAAGTGCTTGTAAGGGACTCTATAAATAGCACCAAAATACAGGCTGTTCCAAGACAAGGGAGTGTAGCCATAGTCTGCATTCTCACCTTTCCCCCCAGTAAGAACGCATAAATCCCTGGTTCACTACCTGAAAGTCTTCATCGAGGCGGCTTTCACTACTTGAAAAACCTGGAAGCGCCTTTCCTAGTGCAGAGACAGCAAGAGCAGCCAGCAGCTTACTCGGAGCAACCAGCTTGATCAGCACTGCTCCAGTGCTGGTCTCTACATCCATGTTGTAATGCTGCTTTTCCTTGGGCTTAAACATGGTAATGCCCTCTACCAAGGCAGGAACAATCCTCTTCAGGCAAATGATGCAAAGCAGAATGTGGTGCAAAAAACAAAGAAGCAAACACACACATACCCACCCAGAGACAGAACTCGTACCAATGCTCCTTACTGCCAGAGAGAAAAATAATACCAGGTTTATTTAGTTAAGCTCAAATAGTTAATTTGAGTTTTTAGAAAGAAGTATTTTACTGGCATCACCCCAAATGAAATGCACTAGTAAGAGAAGGCCTCCTGTAGCATAAACATTATTAATGAAAGCCTATCTATTTTATACATGTCACCAGTAAACAAAATCAACCCCACTGCAACAGACCAAAAAAAGGTACTAAAATGTAGTGCACATTTTTCTTTCTCTATATACTTCAAAGTCATAAGCACTCTTCATATTTCACGGTAAAAGGTTTTATTTCTTGCTTCCCACAGCTCAGGTAATGGTATCGTAACTCAAAGGTGGTGCAAGGCTTTATATAGCTCTGACCTCGTAAACAATTTTAATATCCCTTCTCCATATCCCAGCAGCTCTAGGACCGTACTCGAGCAGCCAATATCTCCTTGGTCGGTACCCGCTTATCAAACTCCCAAGCGAGCCCGTGTGCTGCACGTTGGAATCAACCTGCGTGAAGGGAGAAGGTTCCTGCCTGTGAGGGAGGCCACCTTTCAACGAGGAGATAAATTTGCCAAATAACTGAGGTGTGTGGGAGGGAACACAGAATTATGCCAAAATAGAGCCCAGCCTGACAAAGCCGGGGCAGAGCCATGCACGTGCTGCACACACCTACACCAAGGTCTAGACTGTGCCTCACCATGGAGCGCTGGGAGCAGCGCGGCCTCGGCACAGGAGGGAGAGGGAAGGAAGGGGCACGGGGGCAGCATCCAGACTCCTATGGACAAACCCCAGCTCGCTGCTCTGCCACGTCCCTGCCAGGGACAACTCACAGGTCTCTACTCGCTCCCAAGGGCTCCATCTGAGCTGCACCACGGTGATCCTATAGCAATGGTGCCAGGGCATTTACTGCAGCAGGAGAGGCTGGACAGGGCCCCAGTGAGTCTATTCCTTGCCCCGCGAGGACAAGCTGGACTTAAGCTGTTCTACTAGATGCCAATCCAGCTTGCTCCAGAGAGCCCCCAGTGAGAGCAAGTCTCCCATGTCCTTGCACAATCCATATTGGTGCTACAGATCTCTACAGCTGTGAATATTCACCCCAGGTCTAGCCTATTTTGCAATTTAACCCCATTATTTCTTGTCTTGTTCACAGCATACATAGAAGAGGTTTCCAGCTTCCAAACTTTTGAGCACCTCTGAAAAAGAAGAAACTCTTCATTTCTGAGTAAACCCAATCTTCCAGCTCCTTTAAGTGAACCGGACACCAAGCACTAACACAGCCCCCTCGTGCTCCCACCATTCTCCCACCTGCCTACGGATCCAGGATGCGAGGTCTGGACTAGCGACGAGGCATTGCTCAGTTATTTCAGTTATTTCCTTCTGGAATACGGCCAGAATGTACTAGTCTGAAGTGAAAGGAAAATCAGAATCCAGTGTTTTCCAAATAGCCATTTTAAGGAGCAAAATGGAAAGTGCTCCCTTAGAGAAATTGTGTTTCCTCTTATCACACGTATTTACTTGTTACTGAAGGCCTTCGTGCAAGATTCATGACTGCTGAGCTCAGGGCATTAAAAAATTTCTTTTGAGAAATCACATACTGACTGAAGTATAGGAATTACAAACCAACACACAAAGAAAAAGCAGGTCAAGTCCACACTGAACAACATTGGCAATGTCTTTTTCAGGCTCTCTATAGAGCATCAGCAATGCATACAGGTCAAAAATTAATTTTAGACCAGATTTCTAGTGCTTTGAAAAGTTATTTACTGAAAAGAAATATCTGGAAAAGGACAGGGGATGATTTCCAGCAAATAGTTATGTGGTCCAATTTCCTGAGTGTTTCTTTTGGATGAGTCATTCACATCCACACCGCTGGGCTAACAACTTCCCCATCCAGAATCAATTAGGGCACCGGCACCAGCCAGCTCCGAGTCTACAGAGAGCAAAAAACTCCTGGGAAGCATTACAGGTCTTTTTCTGGTACCTGCCACTACTTTCTGCTAAACTTAACTTTTGGTAGCAAGGCTACAAAAAAAAGCTTTTTCTATGTTTTATTTCATAAAATGTTGCCAGAGTATCACATTTTCACCTTCCCTTCAGATGCTTCTTTAGAGGGCAAACTCTGCCCTCTGCTCTACTTGGACAGCACCTGCTGGGACTGTCCATGACCTAGTTACATCTCAAAGCCCAAGCAAGGTCCATGTGCTCCAAGACAGAACGGTGACCGCTTCTACTCACAAGCTGCTGTGACGCTATGACGACAACATAGCGCAAGTTTTGGAAGAGTTTCCTTCCAAACAAGCAGCTTTCTCCTTATTTACCGGGCTGAAGGGCCCTTCGCCATCACATATGACAGCGGCACAAACAAACAGCAATTACTCAGCACTGCTTGAAACGAAGGCCTCACCTTTAATAATTGCACAGTCACAGTTCTCTTTACAGGGTCAACCAGGACTCAGGAAGGGAGACTTGCTGATTGGCAAATATGTTTGTATTTCAAAGGACAAACTACAAAGTCAAATAGAAGGCAATGTTTGCACAGGAGTTAACTTGGCCGCTTGGAATTCTCAGGGAGAGCTGAACCACCCACCCCACGGAAACAACCTCTGTCCTTTCTCTGCTGCAGCGCATTTCAACTCAAACTGCAATACGGGTGTCTTGAGAGGCCAAATTACCACGAGCTCTACAGTGGGTTTCCCAAATGTATGACAATAATGATAAAAAAGGCAGTTAATATTGATGTTAGGGCCACGGGGCCGCTCTGATTACATGAAAGCAGAAATCAGTCTACAACAGAATAGCAAAGAAGAGATCTACTTTCTCCCAAATTCCTACCCCAACTACAGCTCACTGGGAGCCAAAATGACCAACTCGTAATATTCAGTGTTGAAGTGCAGTCTAACAGAACTGCTTCTGCCAAAGCAATGCACTTCATCAGCCACATCTGCATGGTGCACACATTTACACTGCACTCCCTGAATTACCATATCCCTTGTTAATGAGCACTGGACCCAGTACTCGGACGCGCTGTGGGTTTCCAGAAGCAGCAGGTTATTACCAAGGTGGTTGGGCATGACAGAGCTGCGTGTCTCGCATCAGCAGAGGGGAAAGATTTCCAACATGCCATGGGAATGTCTTCTGTAACAAACTGCAAAACGAGCTCTGTTGCGTTAAGTGTAACTATTGCTATCTGAGATTAAATATTACCTGGAAAGTACTCTCATTAAGTGGAGAGGCCTTGATTAATGAGCAAGTAGATTGCATATAGGGACCTGGTCCCAATTTCAACTGTCTTATTAGCTCTATGCTGGACACTTATGATCTCCACAAAAATAAATGAGCAAATCCGAGGACTAATTAGGAGTGGACAAAATGTGTCAACCTAATAACCGTGTTTCAGCACTTCTGAGATTAAGGGGAAGCTGGCAGATGCGCAAAAGCAACACCAAAGCCACAAAAAAGAAACAGCAACAGAATTCAGCAGCTGTATTTTCTAGTATCTCCAGCGTGAAAAACCACAAGAAGGCTCCAAGGAGCAGTCCCTGTTTCAGAGTGGCTAGGGTGCAATTTGCATTATTGCGATTATTTGTTTGTTGTTTTAACACTACAGCAGATGCACGTGAGGCTGCCAGCAGGGATGTGTCTGCTTCCGAGAGCACCACCAAGCTCTGCTGCCATTCTGATAGACATTAAGTGACTACCCCAAGGTCCTGGGGATGCCCATGTCAAAACGTAGGGGTTTGGCCACCAGAAAACCAGGGGGAAGGGCAGAGCAGTCAGCGTGGAAACAGCCAGGGGACACCACTGCAGCTCCTAAAGTAAACGCACCAGAGCTGCAGAGCAGGCACTGGGGAAACCAGCTTGCGAGGGAGCAGATCTGTATCCAGGCTTCCCCAGCCTCATCCTGCTATAATTATCCGGCAGCCACTGCCCCCAAGCATCTCTGTGAAGCAGTAGGTGCAACCCACGCACCCGCTCTCAAGTTTGTGTTTACTTGTCTGTTGAAAAAGCCAAAAGAAATCCACGCACGCCAGCCAAGTACTACAAAACTGCACACTCCAGCATCTGAGGAAGAGTTCAGGCAACTCGTGCCCTCCTATTGATCTCCTGCTTCTCCCTACACTTTCCTTCTAATCCGCTCCATAATTGCTTGAGCTGCCTGATCTTTCCCAAGCTGCTGCTTTCCCCGAATCCATTTCAAATGGCCATCCTTGAAGGAGCCTGGGCACCGGATCAAGCTGCCGAGCTTGGTGCGACCTGCACCACTACTGATGGTGCCCTAAGACATTCTGGTGCAGCGCTCGGAGCCTCCTCACGGTGCCCAGGATGCCCAAACTCGGGCCAGGATGTATTGACCCGACTCCTCTAACACACTTATTGCACCTAGTGGCTGCCTCAGCCATTGCCAGGCTGGACACTCCAAAGGAGTCTTGCAAATAGGGACGTCTTTTTCATCTACAGAAATAACTCAGAACAGAAAATAAATGAATCTAAGCAGCTAGTTCACAAAAGCAGTCTGAAGTGTTCATCTGCCCAGAGACATTTTATGTAGGGGCAGACACTTGTTAACTGATGCTTTTGCAATGCAGTCTGGTTAAGAAGCCTCTGAGATTTAAAATAAAATAAACAAACACACATCCACAACCTCTTCAAGTATCTCAATGTCTTCTCCACCTACTTGGCAATAAAAGCACCTAGCTAAATCGTATTTCTGCAGTTCATTAACAGCATCAACACTGGAGAATGTTTTGGCCTTTCTCAAAAATGTTGATAATGGGAGAAATGAAGCTGATTGTTCAGTCCATTGAGACTGATGAGAATGTGCAGCGAAGGCCAGACAAAACACCCTGGCTGACAGCAGCATTATTAAAATATTTAGGAAAGCAGCAGCATTATTGACTGATGCCTTTGTTACCAACACACACAGGCTTCGATCACCGGCTAGATACAACGTAGGGAATGGATACAACGACAGGGTTTAATTAATGGGCTCTGGAAAAACTGAAATGTTACATGCACAAGACTTGCGGACAGAACAGAAATCAATCGAGTGTTTTGCAGTGCTCAGAACTTGCGTTAGGTTTCGCATAAAACTGGAGATGGAGGCGTGAAAGTCAGCAGTGCTCTCCAAGTTAATGAGCATAACAAGTCCCAGCTCTGACCCACAGCCTAAATCACATTTTCAAGGCTGAGACTTGAATTTCACTTCGGGTCCTTCGCTGCTTCCAAGGCTGGCTTGACCTTGGCAAGAGGAGCTCAGCTCAAACGAAGGATGAACCCCAGTCTTTGCAAAAAGCCCGTTTCTCCAGAACGGCAGGAAGCAGGAAAGTCACCCAAGAGCATCAAAGCCACCCAAGAGGAGCATCTCTCCCTGCTTACCTGCCCTGCAGGAGGACATGGAGAAAGCCGGGAGGAAGCCAACTCCCGCCCCGGGACCATGGCACCCACGGGAAGCCGGGAGCCGATGCCCAACATGACATGGAGCTCCGGAGCGGGCAGCCCCACGGGGCCAAGCTGCTGTTCACAGCAACATGGCACAAAGAGATAGCACCATAAAACATGAACAAAGTGGAACTTGTTTCCTTGCCACTAAATTGTTAGCTTTATGGGACTTCATGATGAATGGTATGAAAAAAATCCAATTTGCTTTGAAGCGCATTAGTCTAACATCCTAATTATTGTTTACATTGCCATTTGCCTTCTATTAAGAATTGAATAATTACACTGCACTTCATAGTTTAAAAATACAAGCAAACAGGATTATCTGGGTAATTAAGACACTGCACTGCAGCTCTGTGCTGTGGCTGCACAGAGTATTCACACATACAAGGCAAATGGCAGTTATCCACTAGTATTTTCAGGTGTCCCAGCATCCAAGACTTGTACGTTATTAGAAAGAGGAAGGCAAGCCCTTTCGCCAGGCGAGAAGGGGACAAAAAGCACCTTTTGCTGCAAGGCCCTGGGCAGCAGGACCAGCTTCCTTGGCTCAGCTCAGCCCACGACAACCCGCTCCAGTGCCAGGTCCCCTTCCTGCTCCCACCAGCGCATCGCTCCAACTCGCGATTCCCACCACGCGCACGAGTGTTTCCCTCTTGGCATCCCCGAGCACCTCAGCTAAAGCACATACCAACTGTACAGCACTATAACCTTAACAGCTCCTCCATATTATACTTTAAACAGCGCACCCTCCCTTTCTCATAGGCTAATTGAGCAAAACTAAAGTTTTTGCACGTTCCTTTGTTGATGTTAAAGAGCTTTTCCTCCATTTAATTATGCACCAGGTTTCACACTGAGCAGTTTACTACCCCTCTGAAATTACCTTCAAGTTAAACACTAATTGGACATTAAAAAAAAAAGAACCTGCTCCCAAACCTAATTTTTCCCTTTTATTTATTTATTTTTACAGAATGCAGTCCCAACACTCAGGGTCCCAATTTTACACCACTGATTTATAAAGGCGCAGAATGAAAACCAGTACTTTAAAGAAACATAGTACATTCATACAGCATGTGTTCTAACTTATACCAATAAACCTTTCAACAAATCCGTTCTGAACAAGCCTGTGTTTTGGGAGCACTTAATGAGTCTCAGCTTTATTTCAAGCCAGAGGCAATTTTAAGTGAAGTTGAAATAAAGAAAAGTTAAAAAGAAAAGAAGGCACCTAAAAGTAAAGCAAAGCAAAATACAGGTTCTTGGGAATCACGAGGCTTAGGACAGCGGAGCTTCTCACCGATTATTTTCTTTTGATAGAGACAGTGATTTCATTTGTGCGTTTTCGCCCAAGTGCTGCCAGCCACTTCCTCCACTTTGCACCACATGCCAAGCTCTTCCCGTGGCCAGGCCGGCTCCCTTCAGGTTGTGCTTTTTGTGGCACTTTGTGCTTACAGGGGCTCCACGAGCGGCTCCTTCTCCCTGCGCACAGGGAAGGTCCTTGGTCACCCCGGACCCACGATTCAGGGAACACAGCGCTGCCCACTGCAAGCACTGCCCTGCACAGCCCCAAGACAGGCTGAAATCACAGCACCGGGCATTTGCATCCAACCCAAACCTTTGGGCTCTGCACAAACAGAAGGGGATGCTGGCTGGAGTTTCCAAAGGAAGCTCTTATCTCCTTTGTGAAGGGGGGAAATGGGTGCCCTGCTTTGCATGAGGCTGTATACAAAAGATGTAAATGAGGAATTCGCTGCATGCAAAAGGCAAAGCAGCCGACAGCTGCCAATCCCCATTCACAGGGAGAGCTTCCTTGTCTCTGGCAGGAGGAAAAAGAAGGGAACCAACGTGTTTGTTTCCCAGGGAGGTGAAGCAGGCGCTGAATATTCATAAAATGTCCATTTAGTCATGGGAGCGTTAATTGTGCCAGATTCACAAAGCTGGGTGACCTCACCTGCTCCTCATGACATATCAAAAGGAGGTGGCATCGGGGAGCAAAACCGGATAAGATTTATCATCTCAAGTTTGGGGGCTGCTTTTTAATGCAATCTCCAAAGAGTAAAAGGTGCTGCTGAGCAGTGATGCTAATTTTTTTTTCTTCTCACAAGGGCAATAAAGACTGAAGTCAGTGGACCATGTTATTAGCCAAAGATAAATAACCCTTTAAGCAGCCAAAATCTAAACATTGGAATCATTACATGCAAAACAAGTTATCTAGAAAGATAAAAAACATAGAAAACAACATCCCACAAAAGAGTATCCTTAAGTGCTGTGAGATCTTTTCTCTCTCCTCTCTTGCTTTGGAGGAGGGCTCTGAGCTGCCTCCTGAACAGTGACCCCAGCAGAAGGAGCAGGTCCTGGTCTCCAGGCCACGAGCAGAGATTCCTCTTGGGCAGTAGGAACCTTTTCCCCAGGAACTCCCCTTGGACGGCTGCCTGGCAGCACCCCCAGCATCCCTGCGCGGAGCAGGGACGGGGGGCCCTTGCAGGGCCTGCACGATGCCCAGGGGAGACCTGTGCCAGGCGCTACCGAGTCCCTGCCAGAGCAGCCCTTGGACAAGGCACCAAGCTCCCCAGAGCAGGACCGATCCCTCCCACATCAAACACGAGGGCTGAATGAGCTGGCTCAGACAGGCTGTGTTACAGCAGTGCTCCCATGCCCCTCCTGGCAGCTTCTGTCTTCTCCGCTTTTTAAATCATAACATGTCGAGTCTGTGCGTTTTGCCCCTCCCCATTGCCAAAAAAAAAGCAACCTGGAAAAAAAAAAAATCAGTGAAATCTCAGCTCCGCACAGTCTTAGTCACCCTTTTGTGCAGCCAGACTGCTCAGTGTTATTCCAGCTAAAAAAAGTCCACGGCTAAAAGAGGAAGCAAGCACAAGTTAGTGCTCACATCCCCGCCCCAGACAACCCACCATCCAAAAAAGGCTTATTATCAAAGGAGAAATAATTAAATTGTACTCTTCTGATACAAGCTCAACTGCTGCTCTCCATGATCACAGTTACTCTTCAAAGCCGCTGAGATAAAAGGAATCTTATCAAATTATTATTTCTTACGGAAGCTCTTATCAAAGTTAGAAAGAAAATTCTAAAAACGGCAGTGATATGAAACCAGAACTGAGCCATATTTTAAATGACACTGGATTTTCTGCCAATTGGCCGATTCACAACTCACAAAAGCGAGTGGAGATGAAGACAAAGCTGTTGGCTCTCATAACCTTTACGATATCACAGTAAAAATCTCGACTGTCTCACATATTTATACTAAATGGCAGGTCTAAAATTGAGATTTGTAATTTCACAGCATCAAAATCATCACAGATGGCTACAGTCTATTGCTTCTTTAATCTGCCTTGCCTCCCTTCCTGTTTTTTTCTCTCCCATTTGAGCACAGAGATATGCATTTTATCATAAGGAAATCACAGCTAAAGCCAAACCACATCGTATTAATGTGTAACAAAATTTAAATGATAATGATACGTGCAAGCAAAGTTAAAAGTTACTCCATGCCTTAGCTCTGCCCTGAAGCACCGATTACCTTAGCCTTGAAGTGGGTCACCCGTTAGGATAATTTCCTGTTCCTTTACCAATATTCCACATGTGTTCCTGCCTAAACAGACAGTCAACAGCACAAGAAATTTGGGGGAAGGAAAAAGACAACCACCCAGACAAGAAGAAAAAAACATAATGGCAAGTTTGTTTTTTAGTGCCACATTCACAGTTGCAAATTCAACCATAAGGAAGAACCTCTCCTCACCTAATGTTGCTAAAGACCAGGACTGCAACGCACCTGTGAGGCTTCCCATGCAGATCTGGATTAAATATTTAGCTCCTTTCCCTTCCTGCCTTGCCTTTTTGTGTACATAGGAGTGTTCCCTAAGACAATTCCTATCAATAAAGCCAGCTGGAAAGAAATAACAGCCAAAGGAAGAAGAAATTTGTGTGATCATTTATTTCCCACCCCCACCCCACCACATACACACTTAAATAACTCACTGAAGGTCAGAGAGTCATTAACTCCCATTAGAAGAACCACTTTGGAGGACTAGAGGCTTCCCATTAGGTCTTCCCCTATGGGCACCAGAAACTGAGCAAAAGTAACACGAAGGAAAACCCATGGTGTAAAATCAGGGGCTGGAATAAACTTGAACAGCCGTGAGGAAGAGCGGCACCAGCGGCGCCGGCTGCAGGCAGGTCCCCGCGCGGGAAGGTCCCCACGTTCTCCCAGCAAGTGCAACCCCTCCGCTCCCCAGGCCTCGGCAGCGTCCTGGGCTGCAGCCTTTGTCCGACCTGTAAGATCTTAATCAATCTTAACTCTGACCCCGGGATCAGCCAGGAAGATGGATGAGGAAACAGGCAACCTCTGACCCCCTTGCATGGGCCCCGCCACAATTGAGCCATTGAAAAGCCATTGAGATGGAACCTGCTCCAGCCCGGCCCCGGCTCCTCCATAGCCCTTTGCAAAAGGCCGGGGCTCTTTTCCTCCTCCTTTGCTCCCAATCCACAGGAATCCGCCCCGCTTCGCCCTCCCCAGACCTGCCGGAGCAGAACGCTCGCTGAACTATGAAGTTAAGTGGGGCAGGAAAATGGCAGGTCTCATTCAGCAGTGTCAAAGGCCAGACTGTTTTAAAACTCTTCCTGGAAACCGGAGAGCGAACGGCAAAGTTCTGGTAAACTTCATGAACCAGGGAAGCTTCCCGGGAAACTCTGCTGGCTGCAGAGCAGCAAATGTTAGAAAAAGGAAACCACAAATAACCACTGATGAAATGGGTTTAGCACTTTCAAATTACTTGCTGGCTCAAATCCTCCAAAGAGCTGGCACAAGTTAACTGTGCTCTGGAGAACGCAGGAGAAAAATGTTTTTCTTCTTTCTATATATGGTCTCATTTGATTTTCCTTCAACCTGGGAAACAATAATTGGGTTTCCTGAGCCCAAGCTTCTCCGGGTGCTGCTAAAAGCTTGTAGGCAACGCAACCACTTTCATTCCCAAGGTCCATTCCAAAGACGTCCACCGTCACTCCTATTGCACACCAGAAAAACTTGGAGTAATTTCCCTACAACAGCACAGGATTTGTTATGCAATTAACTCCTCCTGTCTGTGCCATTAGATCTGTTAATGTGACCCAGTACTGACCCAACAGCCCTTGAAGAGAAGGGAGAATCATTTCCATGCAGTAAACCAAAATACCCTTTTTCCCTCCCATTCACTTCCTCTTCTCACAACCCAGGCTGTAAACTGCGAGGAAGCTTCACCTATAAGTTACTGGGCTACCTGCAAACAGCAGCTCCTTGGTCACCAATGGTCCCCCCCAAAGCGCACCCACCCAGTATAAACAGTCAAACAGACAACACATTTGTTGTTGAATGATACACAGCTTTTCAGCTTTGTCTCATATGATTCCAAAAGGCAGAGTAATTTACTCTAAATATGATGCTCTGTCATTACACTGCTCATTTTTCAATTCTCACTACAGCCTAGTGTAATTTTGTTGCTGATAAGATGCACTTAGACTTTTTCCATCTAGCAAAAACACTAAAAATGAAGGTTGAGGCTTGTGCTTAGCACCTCTTCTCCACCAAAGCTTAATTCCCAATGCATAATAATGAACTTCATATTGACTGAAAATTATCATTTAAAAGAAACTGAGTAGAACATTCAAAAAGACCCTTTTCTTAGGAGTGTAGCACAAAAGCAGTTGCTTATTTGCTTTACTATTGTGTTCTCAGCCCCAAGATGAGAAAACAAGCCAGTGAAAAATACACCAAAAGAGTGAAGTCATTTGAATCAAAATCACTTTCTCCAAAAATATAGATCCAAATCCACTGAAGAGCTGAGCAGATGCAATTCAGCATCATGCAAGATTAATCCCACTGGATAACTGTGCAAGAAGCTATTCAAGTTTAACCTTAGTTTATGCTCAGATGAGCAAGAGTTTAGAAACTGTGGCCCAAGATACTATTAGTCTCTCTTCTCTCCAAATCTTTTTTTTTTTTTCCTGAAAGGGGTGGTAAAGACAATACAGGGTTTTTTTTGTGTGTGTGTGTGTGTGTGTATTGTGTGTTTTTTTGTTTGTTTTTAGGATGATCTATCTTTTAAATGCAACTTTAATCCCTACTTCTGCAACACCCAGGATTGGGAGGGCGGGGAGAGAAGGAAGAGACTTTGAGCATTTCTAGGAGTATCCTAGCACCTCTATTATTAGACTGACAATAGAGATCCGCTGAGAAATGAAAATATTTAACAAAGGCAGCAGTGTCAGATATCAAAGGGTTATTTAGCACTAAAAATTTGTAAGAAGCAAAACATCAAAGATCTCCCCTTTCCAAAGAGGGAAAGTAAACTAGCTAAAACTCCACTTTCTTCTTCAACAGGTTCTTACCCCAGTACTAGGCCTAAAACGAGACAGACAATTTTCTGTGCATGACAAATTTAGTTTGGATCAAACTTCAAACATGTTGGCTATTATAAGCCAATTCAAATTAAGGTGCCCGCTGGAAAACGTGTTTTACCTTTAATCTATTATGTTAGTATCATTTATTTCAGATTATGATACTCTTTGCCTTGCAACCTGGAGCTCTTGGACTTTTTCCATCAAATCCCGCTGCATCCCCCAGGGGCTGCAAAGCCTCCACTTACTCCAATCTCCAATTCAGTCATGCACCAACTAAACCCAAACAAAAACCACAGTTTGCCTGGTCCTACCTTGGCATTCGCCGTTGCGCTCTTCGTAGCCTGCGTTGCACAGACAGTTGCCAATGGGCACCAGCCATTCGCCATCTGCCCCGCAGTACATTTTTGGCACATCCTTCTCTTCCGAGTTGTTGACACAAGAGCCACGAACCTCCACCAGGGAGGAGGTATCAGCCCCAGTAACGGTGTCTGGAAACTGGGCCAGGTTACGAACTGTCAACGGGCACTTCTTATAGAAGACACGAACAGACACCAAAGCAATGCAGGCGCCAACATCCTGAAAAGCCAAGTAAAATCCTTTCTTGCTGAGTGGCCCCACATCCCGTATCTCTGTGTTCAGCTTCATGATCCTGTCGCCAATGTCCACCTGGGTGAAGCTCTCATCCGCAGCGATGGTGTCGATCTTGGCAAACTGGCTCTCTCGAATGAAACGCTCCTTATCGTTGCTGGATTCGTAGTAATAAAGGTTGAAAGTCTCTTTGCAGGTTCCCATGACACCGGGCAGGCTGTTGCAGTCTCTCAGGGTGAACTTGATTTCAATGTACACCCTCTGAGCCCCCTCGCGGGGAATCCAATCAGTTCGTAACCAGTTATTCTGACTGGGCTCCATCACGTTGCAGACTTGATAGGTGCGGATCGGGGTGTTTTTCTCATCCATAATGCTCACCTCCTCCCACTGCGAAGGGGGAAAGGGGAGGAAAAATACATCAGTACTAAAATGAACATCAGAGCTTCCCAGCAGATTTAACCTGCCCTTCCAATGCTAATGCTCAGTTTGCATCTTCTTCCCCCCACCACTACAGGAAAACAAATAGAAGAACAGATCAGGGCATAGCCAAAACCTCAGCTGTTTGTGCCTTAAGAGAAGGTCTGCACAAGAGCAAAGTTCCCTGTCAGGTAAAACATTTCTAAAGGAAAACGTGCATTTACAAAACCTGCTAAGCTAATACAAAAAAGCTCCATCCAGTTGTACCTATCTGCTTTTCAGTTCAGGCCAAAGGGCTTTTGAGTCCAGGGCTGCACAGTGGCACTTTGCAAACACACAGGACAGCTCTGGCCACACTCACACCATGAGGTCACCCCTCACACTGCTCCAAGCTTCCACCTGCTTCCCTGGGCTAGCAACAGCCAGGGAATAATCTTCACCTTGGTGCTAAGCAGAAGCATTGGTTTAATCAGAACTGGCTCCTTGACTTCAGCGGCTCTTGGAGATGGATGGACAGGTAAGGAGAAACAGCAGCAACGCTGCCAAAACCTCCCTATTCAGAGTTTCTTATCGGGGAGGGTTGCAAGATAAGGAATATTATAAACACCTTCAAGGAATTTTCAGGAAAAAGACAGTCCAATTTATATCCTAAATAAGCCCCAAGAGGGTAAGGAGTAGCAGCAGGCTTTAAGACACCTCAATCAATTTCAGGCATCTTCCAAAGCAGAAGGAAATGCCAGAACTTACAAGCAATGCAATTAAGAGCAACCAAAGCTCATGCAACTCAAGGAAAGCATGGAAAGAGATCCAGTCCTACGTGAACAGCTCAGCAGTGTGACAAACTTAGAGAAGGAGGAAAAGTTCAGCAACAGCTTTGAAAAAAAAAAAAAAAATGTTGAAGAGAGATTATCATAACCACCTAAGAGAGAAAGTCTACCATGGTGTTTTCCAGGAACTACAGGGGGGAAACACAAAGGTTTTAGGAAAAGGGATAGTCTCGGAAAAGAAACTTCCAGCGCTGCCAAGTAAGCAAAATCTTCTGGGATGGGGAGAGCGTACACTGGGTAACAGCCACCTGCCTCCAGGGTGACGGGCTGTACGACGAAGCACACGCACGTTATCCTTGGAAAATAATTGCAGCCTGCAAGAGGCTTCCTAGAGGCACCTCTCCGTGCTACTGAAGCGGTCGCTCCAATAAACAGAAGCGCTCTCGACCTTAAGGAGCTTCACGCTCAACATCCTGGGTTGCTCTCACAAGGATTGCTCTTATGCAAGTGATCTTTAAGTGAAGAGATTCCAGTTTGGCAGAATCCATTTATAGGATGATAGTAGTTAGCACCATGAGTCACCAGGAGCACAGAGGAATAATGTTTTAGTTACTACCTAGAGATAATTGCAAATTACCAAGGGGCAAGAGAAAGGAAGGGAAAAAAACTCAGCATATCACTCCTTTTCACAGAAAAGGTAAGTCTTGAAAAAAATCATCTACCAATATGAGTGCAACTTGGTGCTAGTAACACAGCAGAGTTGTTTAATTTACAGCTGCCACAGAGCTAGTTTAGTATAATATCATCATCTTTACAACCCATCACTTTCCATTCTGCTTATTTTCAGAACGCCTGCACTAGCTATACTGTGTAGGGTATAGAAAAAGGAAGAAGCAGAGGGAAATAATACTCGTCTGTGGGATTTCCTTTACTATGTTTACACAACAGAGTAGAGGATTCCGCCGTAGATCCAGCCAAGAGACCACTGAAGCCAGTGGATGGGCTGCAACTAAATTCAGCAAGTTTCCAATCAGTTTCTTAATGTAAAGCATATAAATACATAGATCAGGGTTTCTGACTGCATAAGCACACATACACAAAGCAAACCTAAGCATATCTCACTGCCAGAGCTGAAAGGAACTACAGCTCCAAGTTTCCAGCCACTGTAAACGATTTGTAGCTCTAAGTATGTGGTCAAAACCATAACTTTTTGCTTTCAAGCCGAAATTAACTTTTATAATTCGACTCTTCCCACGGCTTAATGATGCTGAGGTAGAGCATTCTGGGTGAAAACATGCCCCTCGACTGTGAAATGCAAGAGTAAATCATTAATTACACTTATAATGCAATTCATTAATTCCCCCAGGGCTACTATATATTTGATTACCGCTAAATGACTAAGTTTATCTCCAGCACTTATTATTCACACAGCTCTACGCCAGACCGTTCTGGAGGTGCGAGGGTTGGTTACCCTTCACAGCACACAACAAGGTGCACAGTCAAAGGAAGAACACGTTGGCGCTGGAGGACAGAACCTTCACGAGAAGGCACAAAGTCAGAAGCCCTTTTTTTCTGCTGCTTGAAATAAATCTGCAGCATATGAAGTTAAAATAAATGCTTTCCAAGCAGTCTCTCTCGGAGACAGACCATGTACTCTTAAATTTTTCACTACTGGCTTAAAAATAGAACACACGTCTGTAGGTTCAGTGAAACCAGTCACGTCCACAATAGGTCTTTCCATCTCTAACTTGCAAGGAGCTTTCAGAGAAGAAATGAGGCAAAGGAGGAATCCAGTGAGGACCAATAGGACACACTCTCCTCTGGTCATCAGTTCTACGACAATTTACTAAATCCAGCATTTTAGGTCACATTTCACTATTCAGCTGAAGTAATCCTTGGAGAAACAAACGGAAGACCCCGCTTTATTAACTGACCAGGGTAAAGGATGGACGAGGAAGCCTGACTCTCACCACCACAGAGCCCTACCTTTCCACACCAGCAAAAGAGGAGCAGCGAGCGAACATCGCCAACCACTGCCCTATTTTTTATTATTATTATTTGAAGGCAGAGGTTTCGGGGACAGCTCGGCACAGCACAAGGCAGGACTGCAGGCAAGTTCAGGCAGAGCAACAACGGGGGAGCAAACGAGCCCCGTGCGGGCTTTGCGGGGCCGATGCACAGCGCAAGGCCACGCAGCACAGTCTTTCCCCGCCGCCCCGCATCCTCGGAGACACGGGGCAGCCGGAGGTTTCCTGCAGAACCCGGAGCTTTGCTGTGCGCAGGTCCCCATCTCTCGGCGCTTCCATTTTTCAACCAGTCCGACTTGGTTACTTTTATTTAAGCGCAGTAAGCCGCTTTATTATTTTAACGCTGAAAGGATTGGGGGAGTTTTTAAGTTTGGAGCACATCGCTGGCATTTTTTAATTTGAGGGCTCGCTTTACGCAGAGGCGACGCTTTCCGAGCCGTTTATTAAAGCGCCGTCGGGGGCTGCGAGCCGCCGCCGCCGCCCGTGTCACCGGCTCCCGGCCGCTGCCGCTGGCCCCCCCGGCGCTCGGCATCCCCCGGGGGCC
>JAWLRI010000640.1:2212081-2227832 GCA_034781795.1 Crypturellus tataupa
GAAAACACGGGAAAAACCCAGAGAATACAGGGAAAAAAAACACAAACGGGATAATAGTGCCCTCACCGGCAGCGCGTGCGGAGCGAACGCTAACGCGACCCGGTTCCCGTCGCAAGTTGCCGCGCAGCAGCATCCTCCTCCCCTAGCGCAGAGCCCCGCAGCGGCCGGGTGGTCCCTGAGCAGATCACCCCATCCCGAGCAGATCACCCCATCCCGCTGGAAGGACACGGCACCCCTCGGAGCGGGTTAGGGCCGCAGGACAAAGCCCGCACTGCAACACCTCCTCCCGGACACGGCTGCACGCGAGTCAGCACCGGTGGTGACGGCATCCCCGAGAGACGCGTCCTGCCGCGCACACCGCACACATGCGCCTACACGTACCCGCTCCTGGGCATTTAAATATATGTGCCCGGCTCAAAGCACCCGCATTCCGGATACAAGCAGTGCCGGTTGCTGCTTCTAAAGCAGTGCAATGGATATTAATTTTAACAGCTGTAGCCCCGCTCTGCTCTGAATGCCTGGCCTGTGCGGCTTTAAAACAATTCTGAACGCGTATTTACCATAAATCCATAGTTCCTAAAAGTCTGTGAGCCCTTGGTTTATGGGGCAGTGTCAGCGCGGTAAACAATGTTCTTTAAACAGTATATACTTATAAAGCCGTCGGGAGGCCTGGCTTGCAGGGGCTGCCCTTTAAAGCAAAACAGAGGAGAAGCTTCGGGGTAAGTTAATTCCAACGTGACAGTCTGCGAAATGCGACCATGTCGTGAGCACAGGCACGCACGAGAGAGCGGTTATCAAAAACGGCGGCAGCAGCAGCGCTCTGCCCTGCGGGCAAGCAGCAGGTAACGGGGAGCGCCCGGGCCTCGGGGGCCTTCTCGGCGCTCGGGAGCCCGCGGCGGAGCTGGCCGCCCTTCCCGGGATGCGCAGGGCGGCACCTGGAGCCCTGGCGCCCGGCGCTGCCCTCCGCTCGCTCCCGCACACAGGGCACGAAGCCCTGCGGGACAGGGAGGCTCTGGGGCCGCGGAGGAAGGGCCCTGGGGCAGCCGCAGCAGAGCGGCGGCACCGAGTCCCTGCGCCCCTCACTCCACACACCGCGCTCGGAGGAGTCAAATCCGGGCTTCTTACAGGTCTTGGTTGGTTTGTTTGGTTCCTCCTTGTTTGTTTGTTTGTTTGTTTGTTGTTTCTGCACGACGGAAAACGAATTACTGCTAGATTAACTTCTGTTCCTGCACAGAACTCCTGTAGATGCCAGATTATTTAGATGAATATTTTGTAGACGTCTAGAAGTTTGACTAATAATTCCACGTGAAAGGAAACATGCCTATCAGCCTGCTTTCTCCAGATATAAATACCTGTAAAGAAAACATTTGGAAACTTTTTTTTTTCCCCCCCCAAGCAAAAAATAAAGTATCTTCTACATGCTTAAATTTTTCCCTAAGACCTAGGCAGGATACAGTCAGGATTTTTTAAATGGGCTTCAGAGTGTTTACTAACACAGCCTTTGCTGTGAGGTTTCTACAATCAGGGGCTCAGAGTGTTTCCCCTTGCCCTGCACCTTCAATGGGGAGCATCCACCAGCAGAACCTCAAAGGCAACTCGGCGGCGGTGCCTACCCAGTGTATTTTTATTTTATATTTTTTATTTCTTATTTATTTATTTGTAGAAAATAAATCTCTTAAGTGGCTGTTTAGATAACAGGAGCTTGAAAATAGTGCAGCAAAGTCAATGCAACTGTTAAAACTTGTACTTCCTGAGCTTAATTATCTACAAGAATTCTTGGCCTAATGAGGAGGAAGAAAAGGATTAGTTCCTTTTTTATTATTTACCCCAAAATATAGGCAGTACTCAATTAAAGCAGCCTGAGCATTTTTGTTTTTAGATCTTTGATTCATCTGCTAATGTAAGTCAGGGTAAAATTTTTGTGGGAAGAGTAGCGCAACAAAAAATCTTCTATTTTAATTACAATAATTTTTGTAGTACTACCAAAAAATCAGTTTGCTGTAAAATTTTTGAAATACTTTAAAACCTTTAAAATACTTCCATTAATACGATTTTATTTTTTATTTTTTTTCATATAAAATAAACAGACAATGTAAAAAAGAACTGTAAATGTAATACAGTAAAATGTTCACCATTTTACCAAATCCACTACATTTTGGCTGTAAGAAAATGCCTTGCCAAAATAATCATGATTTCTTTACTTTGGTGTCATTCCAACGGACTGTAAAAGCTCAGCTTGGTCTTAACAGATGTCATGGAGACCTGGGCTAATTTCTCAGCTCCACCAAAGTAACTCACGTTACAACAAAGTACCTGACATCAGAATTTATTCGTTAAAATTTTCTTACAGCAGTTGGATCTATTACATTTTCCTTAACTGCCCATTAACCGAACAGTGTGCTCCGTTGCCAACCTGCCCGGTTGCATTATTGCGATTCCCTATCAGAAGTGATTCAGCTTTGATGGGAACTAATCATGTTTGCACCATAATCAAGTTTACACCGTTTAAACGGTCAATTTAATGCAGCTCAAAAAAAGCACAGCCAGGGTTTCTTGTGTTTCTCAGATCTCATATTTGCCTCGGATTCGCAGCGAGACGATTTGCACCTGCAGCACACGCTGTCATAACTACGATATGTTACGAGTTTGATCCCATCTACGTCGTAGGGGTCAACCACAGCTGAATTATGTAGGGAACTATTTACAGCACTCGGAGGACACAGGCAAACGTGCACAGGAATGCACACACGCACGGGGCTTTTCAGAAACAGTAACACGCCTACACAAATATCCACCGAACAATCATTTTATTTCAGATTAATTTACCATTTTTCTTATATTCTAAAACAGCAGAGGAATATACGAGTATACAGATAGCTGAGCATTTGCACATGTGGTTTGTCTTCAATGTATTTCTATAGTTAATATCATTTCTAAACATACATTTTGGATCAACATTAAAGGTGTCTCACACACACACACATGTACCCACTTTACATTTGCCCTTCTTACAGTCCAAATATCCATAACTTAAATACACTGGAGACCCAGAAAGGGCTCTGATTTTGCATTAACATTCTGTTCTATTTTTACTTAGTCTTTCATTCCACATTTTTCAATGTCCACCTACTCATGCCCGTCCATCTCCCCAGAAGCTTTTTGCTGTCAGTCAAGTGACAACCTCAGTAGGAGGCTCTCTGTGCTCACGGGCCTCCTGAGGCCAGCACTACATTTAGATGGAAAAAAAAAGAAGAAAAGGAAAAAGAAGAAGCTGTCAGGGGGAGGAAGCACAGGGTCTTCCTGCAGGATGCAGTTCTAGCGCCTGCATCAAAACAGGCACCTGGCTCCTCCAAGAAGCCCTGTCCCACAAAAATGCTGGCCCGCTTACTGCACTCCCACACACCTCCTACTCTGCTCAGCTATGTGGGAAAGAACGTAAAATAACCGTACACGTCCAACACGGGCGGTCACACTGGGTGAAGGAAGGGGCGCCCAAGGTGCACGTTCATCAGGGCAGGCACCGTAGCTGCTTCCCAGTACAAGTGTGCGGAGGTGCCTAGCTCTTCCCTCCTTGGATTTACTGATTCTTAATGGACCTGTGAGTATTAAACATTTGCTGATAAATTACTTGATGAAACGTATTGTTAGCACTTCAAGGATAGCTGTCGATTATTTGATACGAGTAGGACTGCGTTTCTCGGGTCACGCTTGCATTCACCCCAAGCTCCCGTCTGTAACACCCAAAGCTGCACCAGGAGAAAACCCGCGGGGAGCCAGGACGCGTTTGTGCACGCACAGAGCTAGCGGAGCGTTTCGTTTCAGCTGGGGTTAACAGGACGTTTGCTGCTGACCTCAATAAGAAAAGGATCAGACAACAGCTCATTTGGAAATCCACTCTGCAAAAAGCGAGCTTAGGCACTGCCATTATTTACACTTCTTCATCACGATCGTAGTCACAATAGTTTGGTATTTATTACTGCCTGTATACTGATTGCAGGAACTGTGACAGCATATTTATTCTGGCTAGGCATATGTAATGACTTGATAATATACAGATAGACAGACATAGATTTTTTGCCTTTTCTAGCCAAGACTGTCGTAGAAAATTAGATAAGCCTAATTGAACTATAGCAGGATTTTAATGACAGCTGAACTAGTGGATTCTATTACGCTGCCCCCTACAACACAAATTTCATAGTTAGCTTAAAATTTATAATACATCCTGATGAGGTCCCAGAAAGGAGACCCTATCGCCAAAAGCAGTGACAAAGACAGGGGTGTTTCTGATGCTGCTTTATGCTTCCCAAGTTAAACAACCGTTAAATGTTACTGCCAAAAGGCCACATGTGGAAAGCAGTACAGACCTAGCAAAGCACTGAACGATACCAGGGTGTCCCGCAGGCGCTATTGCTTCTCACACCCAAAGCGGAGCACACCCAGCAGGGCCGGGCGCCTCTCCGCTCCGTCCCTGCACTCGGCTCCCCGCGGGCGGCAGCGATCCGCAGGGTCCGGGCAGCCGTGCGGCCACCGAAGCAGCGCGAACAACTGTGCGGCCCCGTGGGTTGTTTGCAGTGCCAGCACCGGCGCTCGGCAACGCTGCAAGGAATGCACGTGCTTACATTTCAGTTAAAGGTTATTCACAGCTGCGGACGCCAACAGATACCTTAATTAATACAAAACGCTTTCGAGCATCACAGCTTTGTGCTGCCAGGCCTCGGCAGCCGCACGTCATACTCATCCCCGAGCCGTGGCAGTTTCCAGAGCAGGAAAGCAAGCGGGACGGGGCCGCGGGATGCACACACGGGATCCTCCTCTTGACAGTGCCGACAGGGCCTCCCGCCGGGGTCGGCTGCACTCACAGGCCGCTCCATGCTCGGTTAATTGAGACACGGATGCACGTGAAGAGCCCCTGCCAAAAGCTGCCCGGAATCCGTTTGCAGCAATTGCAGAGGCGCCTTCGCTGAATCCGATGCACGCAGATGTATCCATCTTTCGGCAGCCAGGTACCAGGGTTAGTCAGAAAAGCTTAGCTTCCTCTTAACATGAGTTTAAGATTTCTGAACTAGATTCTGGGCTGTGCTCAGGTAAAGTAGAATTTTACTGTGTAAATAGCGCTCAGCTACCTAGCTTTAATAGGCAGGCAGAGCTGGGCTCTTCCCGTAGGTCTAGTATAAATGTGAAATTATTCTTAACTTAGTATCAATGAAAAACTGCTTTTCTGTTTTGAGATTCCAGTTTTTTTGACATTACTTAGTTCAATAATTATTTTTTAAAAAGATAAAGTATTAAATCTACAGACAAAACCAATTTCAGAACACAGTGCACTGATTCTGCTTTTTGGTAAAAAATTTGGGGAGCAGAGAGCCAGTGCTCTCGTTCCTGTTCATTCTGTGCTCTGGGAGGCAGCAGCTTTTTCAGAGACTATTAAGTGATGATGGTACCAACCAAACTACACCAGGGACAGGTTCCCAGCAGAGCACTGAAGATTTCTGACACTTCTAAATGTAAATTCCAATAAGCACAGTGTAAATCCCAATAAACACAGATTAAAGCATTCTTGCAACAGTCTACTCATTATTATGACCAAAATATTTGGAATCATATAGAAGAGAATTGTTTCTGTGTCTAAAGGAATAAAATCAGCTTTCTCAGCCTTTCCCTTCTTTTTTTTGGGGGGCATGTGCTATTTTTTCATGGTAGGGTAGAGGAGTATTCTTTGTGAACAAAATACAAATCCTTGCTTTGTGTTCTCCTAAAAAGGAGGACAAATTGCACAGATGCATTGCACAATGCATCTGTGCAATTTTTCCACATATGTAAAAGTGACTAATACATTCACAGGATAAGAGAATGATTAAGATTGGGAATTTACATCTCAGAGAAGGGCTATACGCTGAGCCAGCCCAAAACCTTTAGCAGCTATTGAAGCTGGAAGTAGCTGATTACCCCAGGTGCCACCTTCAAAACACAGGTCAGAGAGATCCACAGACACGCAGTGCCCATTGCTCTGCTCTTACAGGGAATATGCAGATATAGTTTTCTTCAGTAACACTTATTTTAGGGGAACCACAGGCTGCAGAAGCTGCACATATACATGTGCCTGTATTATAGCTCAATATTTGCATTGATTTTTGTGGAAGAATATTTCAAATTCTGAGTCAATTTCATACAAAGCGAAAAAAATGGTTAGAAAATGAAAATCTGCAAGGACCGTGGGAAAAAAATGCTTTAATACCAAACAAATGCAGCCATGACTTTCTTCAGTTCTGTCACAGATCTTGGAAAAATTCAGGGAATAAGTGTTTGTTTTGCTGGGCCACAATGCCACTTGTTATTTCCTTGCTCTTTATTTATTTATACACATCTGCCAGGTCTTGTCACATAGCGAGACATTCTTGCACAGCATCCAGCACCAGCGGGTCCCACTCCCTCCCCAGGATCCAAGTCGTTGCTGCAGCATTAGAGCAAAACCATTCCCAAGTCTGTACCTGTGTCCTGCTGACCTTGACAGCCTGCCACAGGGATAAGCTGCATTTGAAGGGTTTTTTTTTTTTTTTTCCATTCAGAAGACACAAATCTGTTCCTTGTATTTTGCACAGAGATGGCATCAAAACCAAATTCTCTTTGGTTGCAACTACTATTTGTTAAGTCCCATTGCCCTGTGAACTTCCATTCAATATTAACCACCTCCACCTCTCTAGCCAGCCAGCCCCCAAACCTCAGGTATCTCTTTTGTCCATCACCATTACTGCACGTTAGCCACACGACTGCACTGTTTTTAATGTAGACTGAAATTAGTGGTGAAAAACTTGCCAAACTTACTTGAGCAGGGGGTTAATTCCAAGAGTGTGACTCTGTGCCATGAGCTGCTGGGGTCCCTTCGCTCTCATTTCGAGGGTCATCAACAGAAAAATGGAAAACAGCCATTTGCTCCATGTTGGAAATACATGCAAAGGAAAATGAGTGCTTGAATTGACCTGTTCCTACTTGTCAGAGAGGTTTTCTATGCAGAGAGAAGACTGCTTCTTCCAAACACAGCACACAGAGTAAGATTGCTATGTTTTTCTTACCTTATCATCTGAAACTTTCTGAAAATGTAACTTTGGAACAGACTAAGAGATAAGATAATGCAGATCTGTTTAAGTTTCAACAACCATTCCAAAAATGGCAGTAAAATGCTGAAATCAAGAGCTGTAAAACATACTTCCAGTGGTGACATCTATTAGCATAAGGATTATGCAGAAATCTCCAGAGTTTTCCAAAAAACGCTTCCTATCCAAAGCCAGCTCAGCCTAACATCCTTCCTTGGTGAAATCTACCTATAAACCATGTTTATATTTTGTTGGCACTAAGAGACCACATGGTTTTCTTGACATGGGAACTAGAAGAGATTCACAGGGAATTAAAAAGCATAAATCCTAGGGAGCCAGTTTGAACTGACCTTGGCACTAGAGAAATATTTTTGTGAAGCAGAACACAAGTGCCAACGCACGATAATATTCAGCAGTTTCTTTTGCAGAAAGTGACTTTATCATAGATGCAAAACACAGTTTCAATTTAAGAGGTTACCATATCTGTAATAGAGCAATTTGTGTCTTTTCTGGATGGAATTACTTGCTTTACACATGAGCACAAACACGTGTATAAACAAGTGCAAAACCAGACCAGACGTGGTGCCAGGTATGCGGATAGGAGAAACCCAAGGACAACCCACAGAAACCAAGGCAAAAAGGGAAATAGGCTGTAAAGTGCCTCCAAGCTGCTCCCAGCCACCTCCCCGTCCATCTTCCTCCGCCTCCCAGGTGGGCTGTGCAGACCACCTACACATCCAGCTCTGCCAAGGGCGTTATGTCCAAAACGTGGGGTTTATTCCATCTGCATTAGGTTCAGGACTCAGCTCATGCCAGTGGAATTGCACCACTAATGATGTGACATTTAATGCTAGAAGCTTCACACCCCATGCAGAAGTACCATGATGGTTTCATTACACAGGGAATTTCCTATAGCTCATAAACTGATGAAAAAGCTTCACTTTACCTGAGGACTGCAAATATATTTATACCATTGAGAACGAGTCCATTAGAACTCGATGTTTCCACAGGCTGAGCATAGTTAGTGAGAAACATAAGTTAACTTGCTGGAGATTTACCAGTACATGAATGAAATTAAACATAAAAAGAGAATATCTGGCCCAACTCCAATTATGATGTTTATGAGTGAAAATGATTTTTTCCTGGAATTAAGATGCATTTTAAGCTGTTCTCCAAATAAAACATTGTTTAAAACGCAGTATGTCCTTAACAGTCCATCACTCAGGTGGAGCTTTCAGAAATGATCACGGCACCTAAAGCACACGAGAGGATGCTCAGACCAGGGTCATCTCCCCACGCGTCCGCTGGCTGCTTTGGTATTTGGACTCTCCATGTTAAACACTCAGAGCGACCTCAAGGAGTTCCCAAGGAGCTTCCCTGTAAAGCCCGTTTCCCCAAATCTTCCTATTCCTTATTTAGGACCCCATGAAGATCTACACGTATCTAGCTGTAGACATGTTTATTTCTACTTCTCTTTGAATGCACATCTCTCAGTATCATAAGGTCTTCATAAATAAATCAACCTACTTAGATCTGCATGCTTTGACTAACAAGTCAGCCAGCAGATGGATACATTTTTAATTAGGTAGGCAGTCAATGCCTTCCAGTTTGAAAAATCTCATTTCACTTTAAAAGATAAAAAGTAACCAAATTAAATCGAAAAATGCAGGGGGACACCAGAGTAGTTTCATTCTGCCTGTAGCTGCAAATCAGCTTAAAACCCGGCCTGTGTGACAAAGCTGAACAAATGCAATACTTTATAGTGAGGGAACGTCAAAGTGAAATACTTAAGAAACTTGTAAAAAAACATTGTAAACAATATGTATTTTTCAATAAGACGTGCAGTTACTTATGCAATCTTCTCACTTGAGCTCTCTGATCTTAATTCATTTGCTGTGTTGCCTTTGCAATCTCTCAAGCAAAATATTTTTAAGCAGCAACTTTTAATTTACATAATCAGACATACTTCCCTGAATAACACGGAAGAAACTCAAAATTAACATCATCTTGTACTGCTTAAATAATCTATGAAAAAAAAAGGATCTTCAGCGGTTCCATTAACTTCTTCCCACAAGAAGATTTTTCAGTTTTGGACTAGGAAAAAAAAAATCAGCATGACGAATATGCACTTTAGCCATCCTAAGCTTTCCACAAACCTCTAAGCTTTAGTGGCCTCAGAAAATCCAGGTAAATGTTGTGAAACTGTGGAAGGGCCCTGAGCACACGGAGGACTTGGAGGTCACCTGCTGCCGGCAGAGCACCAGGCGGGCCTGGATCTGTCTCCTCACTGGCCTCACTTGATGCATTTTCTCCATTAACCCCCGTTAACCAACACAAGCCACATGTGTCTGTCTAGTTCTTTTTCCCGTAAGAGTTTGGAAGTTATCCTGTGACCCAGGGAGCTCTTTCCTCCCAACCGGGATTTCCCTTTCAAGAGAAGAGGTGACCCAGAGGCAGAGGAATTCAACAGACAACCGAGAACATCTCAGTGTAACCAAGCAGTGCAGAGGACCGTCCTTCCCATAAAGAGGCTTCGCTGGCAGTAAGGAGCCCCGGGGTTGTCCATGGGCAGATTCCTGCCTCTGCCAAAGCCAGCGGTGGGGCTGGTTTGTGCCACGGGGACTCCAGTCTGCAGTCTTCCCTGCACACAGGCCCCAGCCCTGCGGGAGAGCTCAAGAGCTACCGGGAGGGTCTGTCTTGGGAGCCGAGGCAACAAGGTCAGGCTTTTTAGGTCCCTATTCAGTTCTATATTTACCAAAAAAAAAAAAAAAAAAGTGTTGTTTTTTTCCTTTTAATTCACAAAATAAGAGTAAAGAAAACCTCCAGACAGAAAAAGCTGATACTTTAAAAATATAGCTTAAAGTAAATGGACCAGATTTAATCTTTGATTTCACTTCCTTAGATTTCATGAGACAGCACCTGAGATGAATTTTTTCCATCTTACTTCATGTTCCTTTTCCTGCACGTGCTTATGGAAAAATAATGACAAGTTTCCCATATGTTAAATAATAAAAGTTAGTTCTATCATTTCTTTCTATCCCTTTACAGCTCTTTTCAGATGACTAAATGGAAAATACTATATCTCTAGAGCTGACTGGAAAAGAAATAAAGGTCTGATTCTCATCGTACTTTTATGGGGTTTTGTGCTGATGTAATTGTACTGTTTTTAAGAAAATTACTCAGATTTGTGCCATTACTTAGAGGAGAGTCTACTTCAGTGCACCCTGAAAATACCTCGCTTTGAAAGAGGTTCAGGATTATGCTCAAAGTTTTACTTTCTGGAGTATAATTGCATTGGGTAAAACAACATTTATTAATGATTAGATACCAACCATAAAGACAGCAATTATTTGCAACTTTAGGATATAATACTTGGCCATTGCTCTATGATGTGGGCCACAGTATTGCAAAACTGCAGAGTGGGAAATAAAGTTTCTCTTATATCTGGTATAATTCTACGTCCTTGCTTGACAGGAAAATATTGTAAAATTGAGAATATTACAAGGGCCTGCTGAAGCTGACATGTATTATTTAGATATTCCCTTTAACTGAGAGTTACTGTCCCATGCTACAACCTTCCCTGTGCCTGTTTTAAGTTATGTGCTGTATTTCACAGTCAAGAGGGAAGGAATATGCTCTCATATCCAAGTTACTGCTGATGTTGCCTAATTTTTTTTTTTTAAGCAAACATTTCACTGCGCACAGGACACTTCCTAAACTTCTGCTCCCACATTCCTTCCTGCTCCCTCACAGAGCAGGAGCAAATGGGGGTTCCCCAGTGAACCACAGGTAACAGAGCCCTGTGCACGGGGAGGCTGGTGAATGAGAGCAGAACTAGCCCCATGGATGACTTTGGGTGTGCAAAGCCTGGAAAAAATGGGATGAAAATGTCCTTGTTGTGTTGCAGCTTTAGCTGAGTAAATTACACCTCAGTTTGACAACATGAGGAATAACATCGCTCGAGTCCTTTGCATATGGCTGTTTTGCACTGGAAGCCCTGTCGCCCAACACGTCTCCAGACCATCCACAGGGCATTTTTCTCCCTCGGATGATTAAACCCACAGTCACAGCTTTACTGCTTTGAACAGTTTCTTGGTCGGATTTACACAGTGAGTAGCTCATGTTTCTTTTCATATGCACCAGCAGAAAGATGGAGCCTTTCTATTGAAACCAAGGGATTTATACCAGATCAATATTGCAATAAGTCAAAGGAGAATTATGCTTGCTCCGCTTAAGAGAACTGCTGGACCAGTATTTTGAACTGCAAAAATAAGCTGAGTAAATTTCAAAACCATTTTTGTGCTTACCCTGGAACCCTGTACCCATCTCCCTTTTTGGATCCTCTTTTCAGTAAAAGTGTGCAAAAGCCTGAGGAACCCAAGACTATTGCTTAAGTTCTGCCTTTCATTAACATTTGTATGAGTTTATGCCATTCCTTTACTGTTTCCCAGCTGATAAATGTTTTTTTAATACTGTGCACAGATCATTTCGCTTAGAGTCGAGGCAGGAAAATTAAGTTTAACATCTGAGCGCTTTAGGCAAAGATGTCAGGCGTGGCGCAGATGACCCCATGAGAGCGGCGGAGGCTCTTTGTGCCCCGGCCTGGCCGCATTGTCCCGCCGCTCCCGCGCCGCAGCTAAAGCGCTAACGTAATTATGAGCTGAGGCCGCATCTGGCGGCTCTGGCACCCGCTCACAATCGGCTGTCAGGCCGGGTCACGGCCCAGGAGCGCGTTGGGGTGCCCGGGCAGCATTCTTGAGCTCCCCGAAGGGCAGGGGCAGGACACACAAAGGTGGCGATGCCAGCGAGGCGGACGCGCTGCGGGCGGTATTTGACATCTTCCGGCCGTGGGCTGTTGTGCGCTGTGATTTATGTCACCCCAATGATTGATCACTTTCGGATCGCTCCATTCTGCCACATCTCTGAGAATTTAGCCCTTCTTCAAGCATCTTTTTGTTCGCGGGCCCTCGGGCGCAGATGGCACCAGCCCACGCACCTCCATTGTCTGAGGCCTGGAAGAGCCCTCCATTCTCTGGGGGAAGGCCCAGGGTTGAGTCGCTTGTGTCCCATCACACAAACTCCTCAAACCGCGCTGCCGGCACATTAACCTTTTTATCCCCGTGTTCTCTTCGCCATTACATACAACATTTACATTACACTCAACAGTTACATCTCAATAATGCTTAAAAAAGTCATCAAAGAAAGACCAGGAGATACATTTCACAGCTAATGGGAAGGTGCGTAGAGGGATGGCTACAGCTGCGTCTCTCATGCCTCCAAAAAGGTTCTTCTGATCATGTCCCACAAAACAAATTACCTTCTCCGGCTTGTTATATTAGAATCAGGGTAACAGCAACAAGTTAAGCCCTCCATATGCCAGAAAGCCAATGCTCCTTCTCTCTATGACTTGTGTGAAATGGTTTAGGCAAAATTGGACCACTTGGCTTGGCCTCTAGTTTTCTGAGGTGCCCTCGGTCAGTGGTATCAATGGACGAAGGCAAAAGGCATTTGGCCAAGGAGAGGAAGAAGAGTATCCACCACCTTTGTCCCTCACCCCACATAGCAAAGACCGAACTAAGATTGCCACTACCAATAGCTGAGTTTGCTTTACCACCTATGAGATGATGAGACATTGACTTGGCCATAGTTCTTTTTAAACTGATCAGAGAAATCATTACTACTTCGGAAGGGATCAGATGTGCACAGATTCTAAAACACGGAGAAAGTTGCCTAAAAAAAGTTTTAAAATGTAAAAACCCACGTGTCCTGTTCCTTCACATTAGCACTATTATAAAAACACAGAGGTTGGTCCTTTCACTAAATAGGAGACTAGAGCAAGGCACATTTACTAACAAACCATTCAGCAACAACACAAGTGGGTGACCACCACACACTTAAATAAGAGGACTGCAAATTACAGTTAACATTTGTATAGAGCTAGAGTGACAGAGCCATGCTTGCACGGGTTGGGGAAACCCAGAGTGAAAGAAAATGAGGACTCATCCCCTTTCGGAGCAGCTCTCTTGCTTACTGCAGCTGTGTCACTCATCCCTAGATGTTCTACAAGGTCGGGAGCAACCACTTTTTTGATTATTCTCTAATTACTAAAGATGCATAGTTAACACAGAGTTGTCAGATCTCTTTTTTAATTATAATTTCTTAAAACTATTGCTGCTGGCGCAACACTCTCAGTGCCTGCCTTTTTTTTAATGTTTATTTTTACAGGCTTTTAATCTAGGTCTTACAATTAAGGCCCAAAATAGAATGCAGAAAGCATAAATTATATTTTTAAAATACACATCTTATGCTTGGTGTGGGCAACACTTGGTTTCTTTATCTTCCCTGAAAACATCCCTCCTGCTCTGACAGCGAGGTAGAATGCCAAGTCTCTCTCACGTTTCATTTATGGACAGCATTTGACCCGAGTCAGCTTGGCAGAGGGACCAGCTCTCACAGGAGCCTGAAGGAGGGATCTGAGAGCACTCAAGACGCGGGGCTCACACGGCAGGACCCTCTGTGCTGTTCTGCACGAGAAGAGGCTCCAAGGGTTATCGGGTTTCCACCCAAAAGCGCCAGGCACGTGCCAGGTGCCACAGGGGCAGAGGCACCGCACGGCAACTCGAACCCCGCGGCCAGCTGCGCTCGGGGTGCCTAGAAATACCAGACAAAACACCACATTCTGCCCCAAGAAGGAAAATTTCAGACAGCTGAAATTTTATCTCCTTCTCCTATTTCTTCAAAACAAAATGAACTTAAACTATGCTGTTTAATACTGGCATGGAATTAATTTCTCATTTCTAGTGCTGCTTGTCTCTGTGTTGTTTAATGTTGGTGGGAGTAGCCAGGGAGGCAAGACACGTATCAACGGCTCCAAGCCTGGATCTGCCCTCAGAGCAAAGATTAGAAGGACTGATCAGGGCTGCTGTTTGCAAGTATCTGAGGAGTTCCTCTGCAAGCATTTTATGTAAGTGGGTCACGAAGAATGAAAGCTGTCCTTGGGCAGCCTTTGAATAAGCACTGATACATTTTCCTCCTGATTTCTTTTTCAGAGGCGCTGAAAACATAAGCCCCTTTCGGTAAGCGGTATTTTATTTTTAACAGGCTCTCCCGCTACTCAGAAACCGTGAGCACTGCAGAATGTGATTCAAATAGACCCCAATACACTGGCACCGATTCCCACTTAGATTAAGCTTGGGTTGCCTTTGTACCCCCCGCAAAACCTTTCACTGTGGGAATCACAAAGGCAGCCTCAGTCTCGGGGAGAAGGCCCGAATGCTTTGATGGGCAGAAACGTACTTAAGGTTGTCAGTTCACCCGAAAGACACGAAACCAGAGACCTACTGTTATCTTCCACCTCATCCAAGCTCAACTTCACAAACGGGATAACTTTATTTAAAGGATAGGGAGCTTCACCAAAAGACGATGAGTGGGTCCTGGTCCCTGCTGTGGGCAGCATCTCGCGCTCAGATGCTGTGGACTAGGGCCCTCCAGACAGGTCACAGCACCCAGATCACATATTGCTGCCCCAGCCCTTTGGCCAAGGCTTTAATAATGCCGAATAATTGGCAAACTAAGCTGAACCACGTTGAACAAAACAGGAAAAAAAGGAGACACATTTAGAGAATATCATTATGGTTTTCCTTTGCCTTCCTGACTGTCCTATGATGCTCTGGTGGCTCTAATTTATGTAAATGTATTGAACGTCTGTAATTGGATGAGGTGATGGGAGATGGCATTTCTTGAGATGCTATCAGCCCAGAAATTAGGTTCAATAGCTCACTCACAGCAAGAAAAATGAGCAGGTAGCTCCAGAAAATGCTGTTTGCTCAACATCCCATTTATTTCACTGCAAGAGTGAACCGTGTTTTCAACGCCAGGCAGGTGCCTTTCACCAACTGCCCATGGCCAAGCACCAAAATTTCAAAGACTGTGTAAAAAGGCAGAGACTTCCATGCAATTAGTGCCCCTGTCTCTCCTGTGCAAACTACATACTCTTCTTGGTGCTGGCTTAATGAAGATCACGGGCATGGCTCTTATTCAGACGGGCACTTAAGCTTAAGTATTTGCTATAAAAGCACCTCTCGACTTCCTTGGATTATTCGTGTGCCTGCCTTTGCCATTTAAGTACTTTGTTGAACTGGAGCCCATAGCATTATCTAATGAAAATAGCTAAATATATTAGACATGTATAAAATTTGTGACCGCCATTCCTGTGGAGCACTTTTTGTAGAAGAGATCCCATTTACAGAGTAAAATGGGGCACAGTTTTATATTGTTATATCATCTGATGTCAAAATCAAGAGACTGAGGTGCTCCAAATACTTGTTATTTCAAAAGTGTGTACGCACGCTTCCAAGGCCTTCCAGCTTAAAAAAAAAAAAAAGAAAGAAACATTTTTATTCATCTTATTAAATGATTTTGCCAATTCCTGATAGCACTAAAGTCCAAACAAAAGCTCACAGGAGAAGAGAAAGAAAAGCAGATGTAGTCATGGAATAAACATTCCTCAATCTTTGATCTGACAGGACTTTACGATTTTATTACGATCACATAAACCACCTTCGCCTAAAGACTTGACAGTGCGCGTTTTGTGAAGTACTTTCTCCACAGAAGGACAAAGTTCTCTTTCAATTACATCTTATACCTCTATTTCAAAAGGA
>JAWLRI010000640.1:2227932-2296933 GCA_034781795.1 Crypturellus tataupa
CAGTGCCCTTATCGTGGAAGCGGTACGTGCAGGAGCGACTCTCCGAAGGGCTTTCCAGGCAGAGCACCGCACGGTGACCGGGGAGGCTCTGCAATGAGGACACCCACGCCAGGAGAAGGGGAAGCGCCGCTGCGGGCTGCACGGAGCAGCACGAGAGCCGACACGAGCAGTGCTGATACAGCCAGAGCCTGACCGAAGCCAAGGTCAGCCCGCCCTCTAACAGGGGTTTCTATACAAAAATGGGGTAAGTTTCTGTTTAAAGAAAAAATCAACATGTTAAGTACCATTCCAGCAATCTTCCTGTAAAAATAAGACTTGACTGAAGGCTCAGAATATATGCTGTCCTTTTTCCTCGCCTCTTCCAAGCAGAACTAAGCCTGACCTGTGGATCTGTAACTGGATTTTGAGCTTCATATCTGAGGCTTTGGGTCATGCCAATGGAATGAGGTATAAAAATAATCATCACTTCCTGGGACTCCCCCTCCTCCTGCTTGAGGTATTCAAGGAGAAGGCACATCTTATCTGGAAGCACCGCAACGTTTGATCAGTGTCCAGGCTGTGTTCTCGAGAAAAGAGGTATAAAGCTGAAGTGATCCTACTTTACAGAAAAAAAATGTGTGTGTATATATATTTTTTTTCTGGTATGTATAACCAGAATGTAGCTCATGAATTCTTTCCCCGGGAAGAATTAGCATCTTGCACTTTCAGTTCCGTAACTTTCCTTATATTTTTTTTCTGGAAAACTTATTTATTCAATTTATGAGGATGTTCTGTTAGGGCCTCTGGGCACATGTACATAACAACCATAAAAATCAGAAATACACTCACAACCCTGACTGAATAGAGCCAGTGAAAAATTCTTCCTATTCTATACAATTCCTCAATGCATTAAATTATTTTAACAGAAGCAATTGCTTTCTTTTAAACAGCACCTGTACCTGATCACTGTATTTATGCTCAAAAAGGCCAACCTGAAAACTACACATCTCCCAGGATTAAAGAATGAGGTTTGGAATATTTTCCCCCCAGATTGGATTTTTTTTTCTAAACATAAAAGGTTTTGACGCTCTCTTTGAGCTGCTTTGATGGCTGCCACCTGCACTGGGCCAGCCAGGCTGCAGCGACCGATTCTCCCCTCTTCCCTCCCTGCCGCATAAACGTCCTTTCCTCCCTCTACGGGCGCTGGATTTCCACGGAAGGGCTTGTTTTTCGCACAGTTCTCCTGGCACACAAAATACGCTGTTCTGGGTGAGCGCTGTACGTCTCACTCATGGTAATTATGCTCGCAACTTTGATCTCAGATGAGATCTCTTGTGCATATTTTGTTCTATTTATGTCTTTGATCTCGTTAGTTGTTTTCCTCCCCCCCTTTTCTTTTTCCCCTCTCTGGCCGCCTGTCTTTCCATTTGAAAGACACTCATCCCGCATCACTGTAAAGAGAAAAGGTGAAGCGGCGGTGCCTGCATCCCAAGTAACCTTGCAGAGCAGACAGCGGTACCAAGCAATTTTTTCGAGCGCACCTGGGTTTCGTCTCTGTGTTTAAATGAGCAGCCGCACATCGCGCTGCGGATGTCAGGAGGGCACCTAGGAAGCGGCAGGCGGTGCCGAGAGGAGACTGCCTGCACAGGCGCCCGCATTGCCCACGCCGACAGCGCGGGGCTGCCTGCGCTCGCCCCAATGCCCGAAGTCAACGAGATTTGGATTCAGAGATGACAGTAAAACTGTAATACTGTGTTGCTCAGGCCACAGGGTATCAAAGCAGAACAGAAGTAAAGTTTGCAGGACCCAGGAATCACTGTAGTGAGATGCTTTACATTTACTCTAGTGTTTCATGGGGATTAAATAAAAGACTAGATGGATCTGCAATTAGGAGAGAAAAAGCACAGATAGCTAATAGCCACATAAAGCAACAGACTCAGACGCCGATTTCTGACTGAACTCACAAATACATCCTTACTGGAACCACAGACGTTTCTCCTTCCCTTCCACAGTGCTGGTGGGCCAGAGGCACAGGGGACCGACAAACAGACATAAGCAACAGCAAATGGCAAATGGGCAACCTCTACCCTCCTTCATCGCAGCACGGACAAAACCTTGTACCAATAATAAACACAGGATTGGCACAGGAGGCCACAGGGCTGAGTAAGGATGGAGGATATTTCCACCTGCGAACGTACATAGACTAATCAACCCTTCTTCTGAGGTGGAATTTCTCAAGCTACAGGGACTGCATGGATGTGAGGGAGAAGAGCTCATTGACAAAGCTGTTTCTAAATTCCAAATTTATTTACCAAATCTTATTACAACTCTTGAGGAGCCTCATATGTTCCTACTGTTACTGGAAAGCTTGTAAATGCTTATCTAGTTTGTCTAAAAGAGTCTCCCGAAGCCATCTGACATGATGGCAATGCTACGGCCACATAAAGCTGCTAGTGCCACAGTCTGTGCTGGCCACGGACAGGTAATTAATTTCCCTGAGATCTCAATCGCCTCTGTGCTCGTCCTGCTCCAAAGGCGTCGCCGGTGTCTCAGCAGGGAACGCTGTCACATCTCTTACTTTGTGCAGGCTCCTCTCCGTGGGACTAATCCCTCACACGTGGATTTGGAGGTGCAGCTTGCGCTTGTTAAAAACCCCGCAAAAACAGGCCGGGCAAAATGTGTAACTTCCAGGTCATCCCTAATCCACAAAAAGTCCGAGTAAAATCTGTACTTCATCTTTTTAACTGTGCATAAACAGAAAAAAACGTTCCTCAGAAAAGAGGATTAACATGATGGACAAAAATGTCATTAGGATAAAACCAAGAAGCTAAATTATTAACAGGATGTTACTACTTTGAAAAATAAAGGGGAGAAGCTCCAAGTAATTTCAAACTGTATTTGCATCAAATCCAGCTACACGGAACACGCGGGACTTGCTTGACCACGGACCTCAGCTCATCCTCCTCAGAAGAGGCAGGACGCATCTCCTGCCTCCCAAAGGCACCTTGGAAATCCTACCTTCTTTTTGTGGAAAAGCACTTCCAGGCATTAACTTTTTAAAACAGAACCAGCACATTCGCTACAGCTGCCATTTGCAGGCGCCGAGACCCCTGCCCTTTCTCCGAGGTGCCTCCTCGGCGCACGGCGGAGCGCCCGCGTCGCGCTCTGCCTCGGCGACACGCAGCCCCCACAGGTCTCAGCCCCACGCCACAGTCTGTGGCGGATTCCTCTCGGCTGACGTCTAGCATGAGAGAAGTCCCCGCATCCAACGCGCTCGGCTCGCGCGGGGCGACGCCGCCGGCGCCGCTGCCCGGCCCTGTGGGGCGACGCCGCCGCGGCAGCTGGTGGCCGGCGGCTCCCGGTCGCCTGCTGCCAGGAGGCCCGCGCGGCTCCGGGCGCCTGCCTGGCACCCTCTGCTCATCCGCCCGTGACAGCTCCCACCGTTACGGAGAGGGAGCCTCCAGGCAGCGGAATCAGGATGCAAACCCAGGGCGACGGTCCCTGCGGTCAGGAGCGCCCGGCTTGAGAATAAGCTGTTTGGTGATCAGGGTGTAGAAGGCAACCGCGTGCGCATGGGTGCAGGGGGGATGCTGGTGGCATCATCCGCTGCGAGCACCTCTGCTGCGCCCTTCGCTCTGCCGAACAACAGCCTGTTTGACAACCAGTGCGTTTTAACCGCTCCCTGCTCCGCGTCCCTGCGCTGGGAGAGGCAGGTTACTCCTGAAGTGTATACACAGCTGTATAACATAGCGCAATCTATAGTCTATGCTCATCCGTATATTCATCTGTAAAACAGAGATGCACACACTGTCATGAGCTGCAAGAATTTCAGCATAACTTGAGACGTTGCCATAATAAAATATTCCCGTGAAACTAAATTCACTCAAAATGAGATAAAAAACTAAGTGAAGAAACTCTATATATTACTCTCCAGAAAGAGTTGCGGTCATCTTAGGTCCAATAAGACAGTTCAAGCTCTCAATACCAAATTTGGTGATTTTTCTCTTTTGCAGAAATATTCAGGCTCAACATTTTGTCTGCAACTAAAGGGGTTAAAAATTGTTACTGCCTTTCAACTGCAAAGATTTACCTCGTGATCGTTTCTTCTCCACAAGAATTTGATGTCTTAGAAAAGTATCTTAATTCCACATTGAATACAATGGTTCAGCACTATAATTACCCCCCCTTTCTTTCTCTTATGGAAATAAAATTCATAATTCTTCCTGTCATTTTTACATATTAAACTCATGTCATCAGTAGTTTTAAAGTTTCTTTTTTAAGATAGTTACTGGTGGTATAATAAAAGAGTGAAAATTAATTTCCTGTAGTTTGAATCAAAGTGCCCCAGTGTCTCAAGATGCAATGCTATAGTAAAACTGTAAAGTTAATGGAATATTAAAATCTGTCAGTTGAGCTTCTTGGGGGAAAAATAGTTCATCATCTGAGGATTGAGAGCTCGGTGGTAAAAGGGGCAAGATAAATCATCAATTAATTCCTCCAAATTAGAATGCAAGACAACCCGTCCTCTCTGTTTACAGAAATGGGAGCTGTATTGCAACAAGCAAAAGCTCCTTCTAATTTTTAGGTAAATAACAATTACCGATTCCTTTCAAATATCATACGGCAATAACAGCGCTCAAAACAGAAACAGTTTTTCTGTGTCTTTGCTGCAGTGATTAAAATGTCGAAGGCATCGCAGGGTCCCCGAGCTCCTTGACAGCTGTCATTGCTATTGAACACAACTATAGCAGCCAGCGCGAGCCTTATTGGTAAACGGCTCTGTGTCGCCACAAAGGCAATCTCCCCGTTTCACACAGGCATCTGTTGCCGTATTCTGGAGCTTTATTCCTTCCCTCTCTGACAGGGCTGGCGATCCGGTACCATGTGCAATTTCTCCCTCTTTATCAAGACCATTTGGTGAGTTTTGTGCCACCAGGGCTTCCAGGTTTTGTTTCCAGGAAAATGAGCAAGAAAAATACCTTTTTGCCGAGCATAATGGCCTCTTTCTGCTCTGGTTGTGCGACAATAGAGCACAGGGCATCTGAATAGGGAGCGCCGCCACTTCAGCGTTTCGACATAAACGCACGGAGTTCTGGGGAGAAGCGCTGCACCCTTCCCATTTACATCTGTTTTTACGGAGGGAGGAGGAGGCAGCTTCACAATGAGCCGGGCTTTCAGCAGGGCACCTCGAGAGCCCTGCATCTGCGCGGGGCAGCAAGGCCGGCCCCGGCAGAGCCCTGGGCCCTGCACTGCTCACCCCGCTCATCCTAGAGCCGTGACTGGGGGAAGCAACAACCCTGCTTGCTCCAAGCCGCCCCACGCACCTCTCCCAGGGCTAGAAAGCGACCCCGGGTTTCCCCAAATCCAGGGCCGTGGCAGCACAGCCTTCCTTGCCCACCACAAGCCCTCCCTAGGGCTGAGCAACAACCGGTGACAGGGAAACCGCGGGCGATGCTGCCCCACGCTCTGCACCCACCGCTGCTCAGCAGAGATGCGTGGGTCGAGTCTGTCACCTCTGCCGGCCTCTGCAGCTCAGGATGGTGTCGAGGGCACCTCTGGGTCCCCCTCCTACACCAGGACCTTGCAGCGCTGCCCAGGGCTTTCCTGGTGCCTGCCCCAGGTGCATTTACTGCCTCTTCCTCCCTCCCACCTCTCCTCCACCCCTGCTCCACCTGCCCAGAGCAAGGAATCAATCCCACACACCTGGTGTTGGAGTCCTGCGGATGAGCAGTGTGATTAAGCTGTGCTGAATACGCTGGCCAGGAAGAGGTGGCGTAGCCCATGTGTGTCAGAACCTTTAGGATGTTTTTGCTGGATGCCCCTAGAAGGAGAACCAGGCTGCAGCCTTGGCCTGTTATTAGCTGACATGCTGCCTCGTTTTGGAGAATGGGAAATCAGGAAACAGGAGTGTTGATAATGAAGACAAAGACTGTCGCAATATCTAAAGCACAGTACCTTTGGGTGTTGAAAACAGGTAACAGCAGCCTGTATTTGTACAGATCTAGTAATCCTCCCACTATCCTAAGAACACTATGATTCTAACCCAGGTAAAAGCTGTTTTTAATCTCTCAGTTCAAAAAACATGCTGCTTTGCACAAAGCAATAAGCAATTCTCTTTTTTGAAGAAACCTTTGCCTGAATAGCATTTTTTTTTTAAGTTATGGCTTTATGATGTCTCATTTTCGATGCTCTGCACCTTTAAACCCCCAGACTCCCACCCGTCTGGACTCCTCGTGCTCACTGATGTGTGTCGGGGCACACGTCGTGCCACGGAGGCTGCAGCCCGCGCCTCCTGGTTGGGTGTTTTTAAACACAGAAGTTATTCAGATGCAGTGATCTACTTACCCTTCAGTGAAATACAGAAAGCTCTGTCCATGCATTCGTGTTTGAGGTGCAGTGTGATAGCTGCTTTACAGCACAAAGGAACACCAGAGCTGGTCATAAAAATGATTTTCTGCCTTGCAAAACAATGCAAATTTTCTCCTGCTTTGTCATTGCTGATCTGACAACAGTTCGTGTTCTGCTTTTGTTCAGGACACAAAACCAACATTTAAATGTTTTCACATGGGGCATGATGCTGGGGGAGAAGAATTATTTGCCATCAGTCCTCTTCCTTTTTTCACAAAATACATAGTTGCAACCAGAAGCACTTCACAGCTACAAAACTGCACTTCAGGAATGACAAGAAAGGTACACTTGGATTCCCACTATGTTCCCATTCCCTTCTCCTTCTCCAGTCCCCATTTTGTGGGTAAGAGCCATTTTGCCAAAGTAGAATTTTCTGCATGGGCACTGGTTTGACAGAAGAAGGAAAAAAATCAGAACAGAACAAGAAGTTTCTCCTAACAGTTAAAACTGCCTATTTGCCCAACCAAAATGCAAGCAAATACTGCCAGGAACTTTTCAAAACCCGTAAGAAGTATCGCTGTGTTTTAAGGCGCTCGAGACGCCCCCTAACCCTGATTTTCAGACCAGTTCATTTCACTGCTACAATGCACCATCTTACATTTCACATTATACCAAATTCCTGGGACAGAATTTGTCCCATATTGGGTTAAAAAAGTAAAAACCAAAAAAAAGTGAAGTACTGTTGCACTAAATAAGCAGCTAGCAAGTGCTCTAAATAAAGCATTGCTATCTGATGCCTGAAAACAGATCTGACTGAAAAGGTATGCTTTCAGACTAAGAAAGCAGAAAAAACTAATTAGACAAGAAGCAACCGTGAACAAACATGTTAGCAGAATCAATAACTGGAACTGATCAGCTATTTCTTTAATTGTGCCAGCTGGGCTCTGGCGATGTGCTTAGAAGAGCATAATTATCCGTTTCAGTTGTACAGCAGAGTTCTTTCTCTTTTCTTCTCCTTTTATTCACCCTCCTTTCTTTTCTTTTATATTAGTAGCTGGTCATATGCCATTTAAAAAAGAAAAACAGGGCTGAGAAATTAGTGGAAAATGGGCCATCCTCATACGTAAGATGCTTTTATATGAATAATTAGAAGTAGCCCTGAATAGTTATGCCAAATGTGACCTAATAAGAAAGTGAGCCATCAAGGAAATGTAGCTAATTTCTTAAAGTAAAATGACATTGTGTGTGCTGTGTGCAAAGCAGCACTAGAAGATAAAATAAAATAAAATAAAATAAAATAAAATAAAATAAAATAAAATAAAATAAAATAAAATAAAATAAACCACTCTCTTCCGTATTTTGACATGCATACCAGGGACTGTTCTACCTTGTGAGGCTATGATTGATCCAAGCAGAGTCCGGCCACTAAAGCAATGAAGTCCACGCTGTACAGCTGCCTGCTACTATTAGACAGAAACCAGGCCAGACATAAAGTACAGCAAAGAAAGGGGAGGAAAATCAGAGAGGGGAGAGAGAAGGGGCTCACTGATTAATTACCAAGACAAAAAAAAAAAAAAAAAAAAAGAAAGAAAATCTTCCTTGACTGATGTTTACCCATCTTTAATTGACAGCAAAACAAAAGGATTTAATAACTTCAAGGCTCTTACGGGCAGCTCCATGGAAAATCCATAGTGGGGCAGAGGAAGCTTGGCTTTTTTGATCTATAGCGATGGCTAAATGGGTGTCCATTAGAGCAATGGCTACCCCGAAAAATGAAAATTAAAAAGTGAAATATACATTTAATCAGCAACAGGCTAATATATCAAAAGAGTCCGCCTACCCCAGCAAGGGGCCTGATTCAAAACACATTGACGTGAGTAGAAAAAAGATTCATGCTCCACAAAAGCTTAAGCTCAGAAACTTGTCCAAGGCTGAGCTAAACCTTTTACACTGCTGAAAGCCTCAGAAAACCCAGATTGGTCCTGTTTTCTGGGCTCACACAGGTCGGGTGCCCATCACAAGAGCCGCCGTAGGTGGCGGCAGGGCTTGCAGAAGCCTGGGGCTGCCATGGAGGCGGCCCAAGGCCCAGCCACGTCTGTGACGTCTGTATCCCGAGCCCAGCTACGAAGCCCCGTCCCGCTCCAGCGTCTCCTCCAATACTGGGCGCTTCTGCTCTCCCTTCCTCTTGGCACGCACCTTCTCTGAAGCTGTAAACCCTGGGTCTGGAGGGACAACTGCAGCGGGAGTGCTGCAGCCTTCCCTGAAGGAAGGAGAAGGGAGGAGGGAAAAAAGGAGACTCTGGTACTCAGGTGTGAGAATATGCAACAGTTAGCAGCCAGCAGCCCTAATCCGCAAGCTCCATAAACCAGAAGGATTTAGCAAACGATGGCTGCTCTCCTAGGCAGGCCAAGAGGGAATGCTTCAGAAACAGGGTTCATACAGCTAAACCGTGTTCTCGAAAGGCAGCAGAACGCAGCCGAGCTCCAGCAGTTCAGGGATGCGCTGCATATTCCCAGGAAGCCTGGGTAAATTGGCATTTTATCTGAATCAGTTCTTCTACGCTTAATTTCATCTTTCTAGCTAGAATGATTTAGCTTTATTGTGTGACACATACATCTTTTGATATGGAAAAGAAACATTTGTGAGATGATATTCAAACTGGTCTGCATTTATGTGGGCAGTTACTTCTGGCAGACGTCAGTTCTTTACAGAGAGGAGTAGCAGGATTTACAGTTAATTGGGGAATTATAAAACAAAAAGATATCTTTAACAATGAAAGAATCTTCAGTCAAGATCTGTCAATCATCTTGATAAGAAAAATAATTTGAGATTACTTGGGGAGGGAATAAAAATGCATTAGATGGGGCTAGGTTCTACCAGCATTCTTGTTATTTAACATAAGCTGTCTGTATAGCTACCTAGCATTGCATAATACACATGGAATATCATAGGAAATCTTGGTTTTATCTTCTCATCTTTCAAAAGTAGCTAAGTCTCGGATCATTTAAACCTTTGCTGATTATTCCCCATCAGCCCATTTTCAGATGGAGATGCCGAATTAGCCACTTGCTAAGGATGACACTCGCTACGCTGCAAGCGCAGGCACAGAGGCAGTGAGTGATGAACGTTTTCTGTGCTCATCCCAGGCACGAGGAGCTCTGTTTCAGCAGCAAACTGGCTAGCACAGAGTATAATCATGGGCAGAGCTGAGGAAGGATGATGGTATCAACCATCACACACAACCAGCAGCCCTGACATAGGTGGTACAGGGCCACGTGCCAAGGGTTCTTCTTCCAAAGGCCTGATGATGCCAACACTAAGCAGAGGAGGGAGAGATTGGCCTAAAGCAAAATCATGACGTTGAGTAGATTTCCCTTGAAACCTTTTTTACACTTGTGAGAGTCCTGGTTTGATGGTCCCTCCTTAGGCCCAGTTAAGGCTCATTCTGGCAGGGGTTTAGGGCATGTAAGAATCAGAGGACTATGCCTAGAGGTGCCACCAGTGAAGGAAGAGCATACGCTCACCTTGATGAGCTGTGACTGTGCCAGCGTGAGGGGGACCAGCCAAGAGGAAGCTTTGACCAGTCCAGAGCAGCTTACAGAGCCGGGTGTGCAGAAAAAGGGGAATTGACGATTACTCACTCCTTTGTTCAGCAAAGGCTCCTGCACACTCTCTCTCCATGGGCTGTGACTTTACGGACAGGGAAGAGATGCTATAGAGTCTCCAGCAGAAGAGACGTCCTTGGCAAGGCTCTCAGAAGACTGCAGGAGCAGCAGGACCCTGGTCCGGGCTGGCACACTGTCCTCGCTGCCATTCACACATAGCTCAAATGGGAGTCCTGCAGAAAGAGGAAAGTTGGACGCGCCAAGGCACGCAGCATCACTGCAATTTTGTACAAACAGAAAATTCCTCTTCGATTTGGTGTCGGTGCTGTCTGTGTCACCGCTGTCCTCAGAGACTGCCGAGGAAATTGGGTCCCCTCTGTGCGAGGCGCTGCTCGAGCATATGGCTGGAGACAGCCCCTTCCCCGAGGGCTCGCGCTGCAGCTCGGCTACACACACCAAATTAACTTCATCCCCACTTCTCAAGTAGGAAGCTGTGACATGGGAGAATTTCAGCAGGATTGGGAAATCTAAATAGGTTTAAAAATACGGCTTTCAAGCCTGGGTCTCAGGAGCAGAATTAAACGCTGTCTCCTACTATGAAAATACAGCCTGACTTTGGAGAGACCTTCAGAGCCGGAGATGCAAAGGGAACATTTGACCTCGTTCAGAGCACGAAACCCAGCCCCAGTCACACAGGCTACTGTAGCAACCTGACAGGCTCTTACATCTCCAAACATCAAGGTGAGAATTTACTCTGAAAGGCAAAACATTTTAAAAACCAAAACAGCTCTGAGAACTGTTAAGCAAAGCTGTCATCGGTAAATTATTCCTCTCTGCTGGTATATTTTTTTTCCCTCCTGTAGTATGATCTGAGAGCTAAGTACAGCAGTCGATATGTAGTAATCAGGCTAATGATTGCCTAATAGCTAAATTAGGAGAGTGACTCTTAATCATGCAATATGATGCCAATAGTCTAGCACTGAAACCCAGACATGAAGCAAAACTCTTTGATTACACTTCACATTTTTAAAGGCCTAATTAACTTGTGTAAGACTTCTTGATTTTTAAAACATCTTAAGTGAATCGAGTGTAAAATCAAAACTCTGTAGAAAGCCGCAAATGTGTTTCTTTGACATGTCACTTGCTAGGTCTGCAAGGATGGTAGGCATACATACTAATACATGGAACTATAAAAGCTCCAGAATTCAGGCATCCATTTGATGTTACTAAACTTTTGATATTTGTATTAATTTTCTATAAGCCTAAACTCCCTAATAAATATAATTTAAATGCTCTTGCAGAAATACAATCCATTAAGCACTGTGTAATCTACTCCTGGACCCTCTTACAATGAACACTAAGTGAATTTGTCCCAGTGAAACTCAGAGAAAAGGTAAAGAGGAAATGAAAAAAGTAAAATATAGATAATATAAAACATGAGCAAAAAGACAAAGGAGCCTATGTAATCTTCCTTCTGTGCACTAATGTATTTGATAAGTCATGTACCAGTTCTGGCATCTGTACTAGGAAAGAGTTTCCATTAAATTAGTGTGATTTCAAATCCTTTATTACAAATCTGTTGAACTTCTAATGAAATAGGAATAAAGAGATTCTAATTTAAAAACAATAAAATCTCAAAATCTACTTTGTTGAAAATAGAACATGGGAACAGTCTGGCCTCAACCAAGATTATAATTCCTGATGTCACAAAAATACCTTAATTGTATAAGTCTCCTGCCATAGTGTTGCTTGCTGGCTGGGTATCTTGCAGACTTCATGACAGCACCCCAGAAGCCAAGGGCAGTTTACCACAGTAAAGATGAGGCGGGGGGAAAAGAGTTTATAAAACAAGTATCTACTGCTTGCTGAAATCAGCGCAGTCTTTTGCATGGTTCTAAGAAAATGAGTGCAATTAATGCGGTTAAAGATGATTCTTCTAGCTCAAAAAAAAATTATTTTGGCTCCCAGCAGACTATCTGCCTGGCTGCAGCAAGTGGGATTTGGCCATCACTGCAGGGGTGACCTCGGGAAGGGCACAGGGACTAAGAAAATTGCTTACAGGAAAGAGAGGGGGGGGTATTTAATACACTCGTCCCGTACCTGCATATTGAATTTGCTGACGCTTTGTACATTCACTTCAATCATGCCCAGTCCACTTTCCATGCTGGAGAAGCTACAATGCACCCTTTGATTTTCAAGGAACTGTGGATTACTCGCCATCCGTCCAGATAATGAGAACAAGATCCTCAGGTCCTCCAACATTTCAGGAATCAGATAATGAACTGAAATCATATATTGCATGGATTAGACTCTCTCTAAATCAATTTATATTGGGTCTTTTGCTGGAAGACTGACCCACATTCCATACTTTTTTTTTAATTACTGGGAAATCACTCCAGCCAATTCTCCCATTATGGATGACATATTTCATCATTGTTCAAAATTAAATCAAAAGTGGAAGGAAAAAAAAATGAATGGTGAAGTATAGGAGCTAGCATTTCACTTCCCTGCACAGACTTCTCCAGAATTTCACAGAACGCTTAGGCACAGTCTTTATGTGTGATTATTCTGATGGGTCACTGAATTGCCTTCAGATTCCTAGGTCCCAAATTTAAAAGCTTTCTTCTATTATTCTTACTTAAAAATCCAGCCTCCTATTTTTTTAACAAAGGTGCAAGTCAAAATAGAGTTTTATAATATGTGCCTAATATGTTTTTCCTGGCGCCCTGCCTGCAGTTGTTTGGATAGCTGGCAAAGGGGGTATCTGACAGCGCAGAACAGAGCGCACGGTTTGCCAGTCCTGAGGGGATCTATCTGTGGCAATAAATTTGGAGTGGATGGGTGTGAGTAGAGTGTGTCAAAACTGTGCCAAAAGCACTTTGGGATGTATAATAATAATAAATGAATGTTGTACAGCATTAGTATAGGAATTCTAATAGAAGTTGTCTATCATTCCACAGTAAGTTCTTTACCGCGTTACCGAATTTATGCCTCACAATAAATTAACCATATCAAATATTTGATCCCATAGGTTCAGCAAAATAAACACACGTAAGCCTAGGTAACTTCTGTGCCAACTGAGCAATGGCCACAGCCCTGTGCATTCCTTCAACACACAACTCAGACAAACACGAGTCAAAAAAACAGTCATGGCTGGGGCAAGGGAGCTCAGCCCTGCTGCAATCAGCGGGGTCGAGCGGTCCTGCACCAGCCATCCAGGTGTGAAATCCTGTAGAAATCCTCAATTAATGGTGTATATAACCGCTCATTCCACATTCCACCTTACTCAGGCTGAAACAGCCAATCTAAAAGAGCTTATCTTTATACAGTTTTTCCAGTCTCACGAAGAAATGTAGATAATAAATCTCAGTAGAAAAATATGACATAATGCCTGTAAGAGTCATGCCAACACTTTACAGTATAGCAATCCATGTTTATAAAACAATAGCTACTGTTCACAGCAAAGGCATAAGAAACATCTTCTGACTAGTGATAAATGTAAGATGATAAATGTAAGAATGGTTAATATCCATTCTTATACCCAAAAGGATTTTGGTCTCTCCAAATTATGGGAGTGCTTAGGAGAACACTGGACTCTTTGAAGGTGTAGAGGTTCAGTATATACAATGGCCCAAATAATCACTAAACTCAAGGAAAACCTGCACAATAATCTATGTTGGGGGTAAAGGATGGAAGATGAGAGGAGACAAATGATACCTTAATTGGAAAATGGCAAGTCATAAAAATCCAAATATATATATACATATATATATATACAATTGTTTTAATAACTTTACTAAGCACACCTAGAGAATTTTCTTTTAGACAGACAGGAGACAGTTCTGAATAGGCTCCTTGATGTGCATGAAAAAATCAAGATTTGCGGGTATGGTTAGAAACTAGTGATTCTACACTCACCCCACAGCTAAGTATCACAACGTGGCATTTTATTGGCAGCAGCGAGGAGCCCACTTTTCCACTCAAACCCCCTGGATTTCATTTTTCTACCCCTGGTGCATGTTCAGTCTTTACCTTTCTCTATTCGGTTCTCCGTGGGTATCCAACACTTGCCCACCAACACTGGCAAAGGGGAAAACCTAAGCCCTGGTTCGTAAATCTAAAGCCTTTAAAGCCCATCCAATGTTGTTACAAATGTCTTATCACAATGTAATTTGCATACATGTAACTCTCTAAAACTCTGATTTTCCTGACAACCAGAGCCAATGTGTTTTGATTCTGCTTTTGTTGTGTATACTAACCTCTATTAGCCCCATTATAATAACATATACAGAACAATTAAATCATGAAGTAAAAGCTTTCCTTGCTTCCTGAAAGCCACTTATGTAACCTGTAAACATCACAAACACTCTCATTCAGGCAGACGCAAAGTCCTTCACCGAGGCCAAGAGGCGCAAGACGAAATGGCTGCAAATGGTGATGCATGGTTTTAGGCAGGGGTTGCTCAAATTTGCACTGGAGCCGCTCGTAGCCCCGTGCTGCAGCACAGCAAGGTGCAAATGGGCAGCAGACATTCCAGAGAGGTTATAATGCCTTGGAAGTCCAGGAAGCTTTTCTTCTGTGGAATATGTTGCATTGACAACAACGTTAAAAGACACCTCTTCACCTCTTCTTACTAGCCCTTTGCATCATTTATGGCTTCAAATTAATCCTTAAGGACATCTGTCACAATGCTTGTGATCACGGACACATTTGCAGTATTTTGGAGAATATGCTTTCAAGAGACTCTTTATAAGCTCAATCACTTTAGCCAGAGACCAGCAAGGTACTTAAACACATGTATAATTCGAGGTATACATGCTTGCCCCTGAATTGCAGTTGGGCAAGTCATATAATTGTAAAGTTAGGCACATGTCTAAAGGCTTTATGGAAATATGAATTTAATGAGCGACAGTCTGGGGCTGGGGTTTGTTTGTTTGCTTTTAATCCTTCTGTTTGGACTGATTTCTTCAGCACTCCCAACATTTGTGACTGATTATTAACTGACTTACTTTTAATTTAATTTCTAATATGTGCCATATTTCCTTTCAGACTTTCCTTCTTTTTAATAAGTTTCTGTCTTAAAATATTGACCTATTTACCACTGGAAAGCAGTAAAACATAAGATCTGGGATATTGCCTACTGAAATCGGTCTTGAACAGGTGCAGGATCTGACACACAGAGAAGCCAGTAAAATGCAAATGGCATTTAGTTATTGAAGGCAAATGGCAAGCTTTAAAGCACCACCTGTGTATATTTTGCAACATATCATGAAAGCGATGAGAACCATCCTCATTTATTCGTGCATTAACTTGTGACATTTGGCTCAGAACAAAAAGCTGTAGAAAAGGTTAACTTATGAGATGCCAAGGAATAACGACATGTCATACTGCACGGTGGTGCACTTTGTATTTTACTGCTCAACTTCAACATTATTCTCAGCCTTGTAGTATGGAGAGGGGCTGCTCAGGGCAGGGGGAGGAAGGGGCTTTTCCATTATTCACCAAAAGAGAGCTCCCAGAATCAGGATTAGGTCTATCCACGTACTCTGCTAGCCTGATTTTCACCTCCTCTTTGTTAGCACAACACAACTGAACCCCAAGTGCCTTTTAGTTGTGCTGCTTCTGCAACACAAGCTTTTCTGCTTCACCCAAGAAACTCAGCATGGGCAAAATCCATCCCTGCGAAGACCCCCATAAGGCAAACTGCACCTAAAAATCCTATGTAATGTCTTTGGGGCACTGATGCAGCTCCTCAGCTCGTGCGTACCGCGCAGGAGCAGATCTAATCCCAGAACTGTAAAGTGATCTCATCTTACGCTGCCATCAACGCTACACGCCGGCTGAGAGTGAAGCAATCACCTCCTTCATCAGTATTTTATATAAAGTTGAGTTTGATTTTGTGTTTGTATTTAGTCTGCTTTAATAGCTGCAGAGCCACATTAACATAAGAAATTACGATGCTGCTTTGATATTTACTTCAGTGTATTTACCAGTAAAATCTGACAGATGACAGCTTGTGAATGTGACGGTAATGTAATCATCACATTTACACTGGATAGAACACAACTTTGTGTGCTTGTGTAATACTATTTTCAGAGCTAAGTGATGTTTTAGGAATAAAGACATAAGTATTTGTTTATGAGTAATCTATCTTGAATGTACACATAGGTAATATTCCTGAAGGCTTCCCATAAAGTTATTTGATATTAATTAGAAGAGAAACAGCTGATTTGTCTGCCCAAGTGGATATCACATAAACCCTGACTTGAAATAGCACCTAAATAAAATGAATATAAACCTGCCACAAAGATGTGAATGTTGCAGTCCCAAAAGGCAAAATCACTTAGCTTGTGTAATTGTCAGTGCGGACAAGAAAATCTGTTCTAAGGCTGGGTTTTCAGCACCAGATTACACAGCATGTCCAAACAGAGCAAATTAAATTAGGCTGTATCTAAATTAGACTTCTTCCAATGGCAAGATTGCTTTACATCAACAGAAACATTGATCTGACTTAGCAGCATCTACTAAATACGACTCCACAAGCAAGGAGAGAATTTAGCCATTCTTAGGCCCAAGACATTTTCCCCCTATCCTTGAAATAATACCACATACCACTGACTGCAGTTGAGCTCAAAAGACATAGTAAACCTCAGCTAATAAACCTCAGTATTTTTGCAATATTCCTATTTTTTTATGAAAAGTTCCCGATTACAATGCATTCTGTTCACCTTGTCTTTTTCTGACATCAGCCAACTCACTCTATTACTGTATTTATTTACAGAGTACTTGAGCAGAACTTCAGCACCTAGAAACATTTCTACCATCTCACTGCAATAAAGTCTAAGGTGAAAAGATCAATTTAAGTCTACACACCTCTCATTAAAGCACTGTTACAAAAAAGAAAGCCTTTAATGGTTTCTTTGCTATTGAGCTTATTTTAGCGTATAAAACAATGACTCAGAAGGTTCAAGTTTGAAGTTTTTCCTGCTCCATCGTGTCAAGATCTCTTTGTACGTCATGTCGAAGTAGCAGGGGGGTGGGAGGGAGAGGGAAAGCACTTGTCCGTGAAGGACACTTCAAGTCATCTTAAGGACGTGCTCTTGAAAGGGAGGGCTACCTGCAGCTGCCCTGGACTTCAGCAGGGATTTCAGGCTCACAGCCACAGGGAGGGCCTGAGACGGTTCCTGTATAAAGAAACATGGTCTAAGAGGGGAAAGGTGCAGTTTCGCTGAAATTACCCTTATTTTGCCTCAGGAAACCCTCAGAATTATCTTCTAAAATGTGCAGTGTGTGCTGAAGTTCAGGCTCCTCGTCATTTACCTCAGCTTAGCAATTTTTTCAGTGCTATCAGTGGCCTCGCGACCGGGTGCCTCATGGCAATATCATGGTGCCCACAGAGCCGGGCAGGCTCTAGGAGCCAGGCACTGGCCGGGTTGAATCCAGAGAACAAATCCACTCATTTCAGTGGGGAGCTGCCACCTTGCTGGGGGCAGAGCGCTGCTCCGAATGCCATTGCGATGTTGGGTCATGGGGACATGGGCTGCTGCAGCGCTTACGTCGTGCTGCCTTTTCCTTCTCCTCACGACCGCCTCAGCTCAGCCCAACGAATGCACAGGTGCTTTCTCCCAGGTGCCTATACGTGCCTCAAACTTAAAGACAAGCCACAGTCAATGAAAGTACATGTTTCTCCTCAGCTAATGGTTGTAGCACACGTAAGTTTTGTTCTAATCCTCCAGCAAGGTGCCAGGGGTGAATTGCCTTACAGGGAATTACGTCTCATCAGGCACGATGCAAGGGCAAGACGCGCAGCGCCAAAGTGGCAAGATGAGACATGCTGGGGTTTCTTTAACACGAACGCATTACTTGTTGCTTAATGCTTCATCTGACCAACCTCCTCTTTTTTGTGTCCATTCATAAGGAGCACAGGCAAGAAGATGTCAGCAGCTCGCAGCTAATTAAACAGTCACTAACTGCTAAGTGTATTTGAACTGTGCTCGTCTCTCCATGACCTTGTCACGTTGCTCTTGGCACCGTCATGCTCACAGTAAAGAGAAATCCCTCCCCTAGTGACATATCACAGGTGAGCATCACCAGCGGGTGATCACCTGGGAAAAGAAAGGCTAAAAAAAGTCAATCTTAGCCCTGTCCCACCATCCCCATTTTGTATCGTAGGGCGTGAAAAGAGAGCAGGCGTCAGAGAGGCTGGTAGGAAACACCCGGGTGGAGGGGGAGAGCAGAATGGTGACTATCAGCCACAGAGTGGGGCCTCTTATCAATAAGTAAGTTAATGATTTGTATAAATCTGGGGGAGGATGGTACTGAAAAGGGGAGAGGAGGAAAATAGAAATTGAATTACAAAATGGTGATCAGAAAGCAGAAACAAGTCCTGACTTGTAAATAAACCAAGAAAAAAAAAGAAGAATCAAACGTTCTCCCATGCTATGTAAAGGATATCTAAATGAACAAAAATAAATATGGTCTCCAGAATGAACTGAAACAGAGTAAAACCTCAGCAGATTTTCTCTAAGACAAAATAAGGTACTTCCTGACTTAAAGGACAGTATTTGAATAGATAATTAAAGCAGCTTATGACAAGAAATGCAAATACAACAGGATTATAAATAATGTGCTCATGGAAACATTGGTTTTTATTTTGATTTTTATTTTCTGTGGAACTCATTATAGTTCCACTCATTTGTCATCCGATTTTCTTTCAAGAAGTTATATTTTTAAAGCAGTATTATTAGACACATTCAAAAAAAAAACTGCGAAAGGAACAATGCCTCTTGCTGCATCCTTTTTAAAAAGGATGCAGTAACCTATTGAACCTATTTGAAAATTACTGTCTCACATAAAAATATATCCTACAAAACATTTTCTTACCCAGTTATTAGCATAAGGACATCGGAAAGGGGAAGAAAATGCTGAGCTGAGACAGGGATCAGAGAAGGATTTAAGCACTTCCTTAGCCACGTTTCTGAATTGGGACCTTCAGTTTAACTTCTTTTTTTCCTGTAGAAAAAAATGCACATTATTATGGGAGCTATGTAAAACATGCAAACATTCGTTCTGGATTTTAGGATTTGCAAAAGCCCGTGAAGGAAAGCAGCCTGGGAAACTGCAAGGGGAAAAATGAAAGTGCATAAAGTAGTTCCCTGCAGGTAGGTTGCTCTTTGACAGAAAGAATGCCATTTTCTCCAGCCCCACGGGAAGGAATATTTCCCCTTTGGTCTAAACTGCAGTTTCCAAGCCTTGTTATTTGCACTGCTCAGCCCCATTACGGTTGCTTTAACTGCCACTCGGGGACACGCGTCCTTCGGCAATCCCTGCATATTTGCACAGCCTGTCTGACGTCTGCCCCAAAAGGACAGAATAATGGATGAGCCAGTGGAAGGCAGCAGCCTGATCCAGCATGGATGCTCCTCGGGAGGACACCCGGACACCTGGGGATCATTCACCCAAGGGACCTTTGCTAAGCGCCCTCCACCAAGGGGCTGCTCCAGGCTCATCCCCGTCCCAGCCACCCAAGCACCTAATGGCTCTTGATCAACCTGGGGCTGCAACCTGGAAACACGCACGTACCTTGAAACACTGCTCTGCTTCAGTCCCTTCCTACTCTACAGACAGCAGACAGTTGTGTCTTGCTAATGGATGTTACTTACACTGCAGTGTTGCTGAAAATACAGCAGATCATACAATGGCAAAGGAACAAATACATTTTCATCAACCTCTGAAACGAGTCATTTATCTTCTGGGCTATGTACTGAATCATGACACCAAATGATAAGTTTTATCTCTTTGACTGTCAAACTCAATCTCGGTCAAGTCCCAAATTACTGGGCGTACAAGTGTGCTTTCCTCCCGAGCGAGGACATGAGAGCGGCCGCAGAGCTGGCTTTGCTCTAAGAGCTTTCATCTCTGGGAGGTCCAGCCCAAAGGAAAACACAGTGGACCAAGGACATGGTAGTGTCATCCTCAGCCAGTAACACACGAGACCCCACCAGAACTCCCGCAGTTCAGGAGGTTATCAGTAAGCAGAGGGCCCTCTTCTCTTTTCTTCTCCGTGACCATCCTCTTCTTCTCAACAAACACTAGCATCTGCTAGTCACCACATCCTACTCTGCTCTTTAGTTAGGCACATAAATTTCCTTTTATTACCTCTTTCAAACAAAACCAACTTTCCCTCATACAGTACAATTAAAACTTAATTTTGTGCTAATCCTTGACAAATGATACTTAATATAAAGGTCGACCCCTTGGGATAGGCTAACATTTAAGGCTTTGATGAAATCCAAGAACTCATGACCTATAAAGCAACAGCTGTAATATCTTCACTTAACTCATGGATAGCTGGCTCACTTAGAGACACCATATTACCAGACACCAGACTTGATCATTTACTTCAGAATTCCTTCATGAAGATCATCAAAATTTGATAGTGAGAAGCAAACCATACACTGGCATACTAAGAAAGAGTCTTTACACTAAAACAGAAGCAAGACAACAAAGGTACTTTTAAGGTGTGTGCGGGAAATTCCTGCTGCCAGAGCATCCCAGAAAAGTTGCCTTGGTAAAATGAAGTTGAACTAACAGTCCTGTGGTGATCAGCTTTGATAGCTATGAAAACTCTTCTAAATCTGGCTTAAAATAAGTACAGTTTTAAAAAAAAAGTTCATTGGCAGAGAAGTAAAAAGCCTATGGCAGAAGAGGAAGGAAAGAAGATTTATGATAGACTAATCTCACTTGAAACAACCTGTTTCCAGCCAGCTGAAGAAAACCCAAAGGAAATTTAGAGCGAATAACCCTTAGGTCAACTTGATATCTATTCCACTATGTGTGAAGCAACATCCTTCACAAAACCTGGACCTTGTAGCCATCGGAGAACTGATAATCAAAACTAATGTGTAGGAGAAGTTGCCGGCTGTCATCAACGCCCCGATGGGCAATCACGACTATTACACACAACCCGCTCCGTCGCGGCACTCTGCAACCAGCCAATATTCACGGTCTGCAGGGAAGGCGCCGGGGCGAGAGAGTGCAAGGCTGCCTGGCTGGGGAGCCCAGGGATATTAGAGCATCCGCACCGCCCGCTCAGCCTCATCCGCTTGCCTGCCCGTTTCATCCTTGGGTTTCTTTTCCTTATTCTCTCCTCTTTGTGTCAAGAAAAGCAAGTGTGAATCCCTCTCTTTGCTTGAACTGATGCTGTGACCCAGCCAGGCAGGGAGCTGATGGGGCAGAGCATGGACCAAGCCCAAACTGCTTATTTATAACCATCCATGGTCTGTAACTGCCCCAGATGGACTGGGTTTCTCCTTTATTAGCACTTCACTCTGCATATGAATACAAGTGCCCACGAGAGGCTTCACTCAGGCTAAGAGGCCTGAAAGAATCTGGGCACCAATGCTCTATTTTAATAAGTCATAATTTCAAATTTAGAATATTGCTGCTTATTTCCCCCCAAGGACTACAGAACTACTCACACATGCAGGAAATGATCTAGAGTCCAAAATATTTTCTGATGACATTTTCTCCGTGTGTTTTTTTATTTATAATGTAACAAGTAAGTAACATTCTGATCCTTCTGCCAACACCACCAGAAGAGAAGCCTATTCTCCCAGTAATTTATTTGTTTTTATCTGCCTGTAGTTTCTACACAAACCAATGTCACCTGTGATCTATCTCTGTTATAACCTCTTGTGACAGTCTGTTTTGCATTGTTTGCCACAGTCTTCTATTCAAAATTGATCTGTCATGAATAATAGAAGTGCCACCACATTATGTATCTACATTTTGTAACATCTGATTCAATACCAAGAGCGTTGGCTTTTAGAAAAAATCCATATCGCTTTTAAATGGCAAATCCTTGAAAATATTTTCATCCTGAATTCTGAATGCTGCATAATCTGTTTAACTAAATGGTCGAGAAATGCGGATCTACAAAACAGGGTTATGGCAGAATATATAAAATTGTTTTTGAGCAAGTCTGTGCAGGGAATAACAGAGACACCAAGAAATTGTTAACATAAAGCAAAGGAAATCTAGAATATTCCACAAATTTCTAATGAGAAACACCCTGACAGTTGTGCACTTAGCCGGAGATTATGCAAAGCAGCTCTAATTATTGATCACAGCCACGTACCATGTAATTTTCAATTTTACCTACTTTGTAAGTACTGCTTCACAAAGCGGAAGTGCAATGAAAGCTATATTAAGTCTAACTACTTTTGAGGAGAAAAGAGGGAATGAATATCCAAAGTAAAATGCCAGGTTCTGCATGTTTAAAAATAAACCTGGGCAAAATTCTCCATTCGCCAAGTGCAGTAGAACCCTGTTTTTTCTAAAGATGCAATTTCAATCCCATTGGCATTAATTCTACACTGACCATCAGCAATCAACCTACTAAAAAAAGGGATTTTGGACTCGGGCATCTAACTTCTATTTTGGGTGATGCCAAATTTTCTATCCAAAAAGTTCTTTTTTCAAATATAATTTAATCTTGATGACAGCTACTTTGCTTGAGGACAGATGTAACAAGAATCACTTCTTATATAGTCTGGTAGTTAGAGTATTTACCTCCACTGAGTATCCTCTTTTAACTGAGAGGATCCAAGCCACACTTCCTTCCTGCTAGGAAATTCCTATCCCTAGCTAAGCTTCCTTCTCCCAGGGCTATGGATACACTTCTGGAAGTATCCCAAAAGTAGACTGTTGTGTCTGGACAAGAGAAACCCCACCTCTTCCTGTGGGGAAAAAAAAAAAAAGAAAAAAAAAGAAAGAAAACAAGCTAAAAAGCAAAAAGGTTTTTGGCTCAGTGCATCAGAACCACTGTAAAATCCACAGGGCAGCTTACAACTGCAGTCCCCCACCTGCCTCATTCTCTGATCCCATCAACCTCAAGCACTTTTCCTCATGATATCCCGCCTTTCTCCACAACTGTGGACAGAGCATCCTTCCATAGGACGTGCAGGTAGTTATTCCATTAAACTGCTAAAGGCTGAGCAGCACCACTCTTCTGTCTCCTTTTCTCATTGCTTAGAAGAAGAAAATCAACAAAGCAGAAAAAGGAGAGTCCTGCTTGGTCGTTTGAGGGAAGACCCCAACCTCCAGGAGGCTCATTACCATTATAGACACGTTATAGACAGAGCCCCAAGTACCGTGGTAAAAGATGAACTCTCGGCTTAAAAAGAAAAGATTTTCTTTCACTGCCGCTTTGTCATTTTTCCTATAGCAACAAGAACAGTCCTACTCCAAATGGAGCACAGGGTTGACTTCTCCCGTCTGACACAGGCGCAGCTGAGCCGTGCTCTTCCATGCGCTCTCTCCACCCCCACACTTCTCACCCTTTTTGCCTGTTTCCTGTCTTCCGCAACAAGTAAAAGAAGATGGATTTTAGCAGCCTGCTTACTGTGCCCCAGAGCACCTCCTGAGCTGCCTCAGTGCACGGGCAGTGTCTGCTATCTGAATGTTTCCACGCACAATTGTCAACCTGATTTCATAATGCGCTTATTATACCTGTCCTTTCAGGTCAGGCACGGAAAGATCACACTCTCCCCGCTGCAGGCTCCCATTTGCACTGTGCTCAGTGCCTGTGAGAACTGCACACACCACGGGGCTCATATTCTGCCCAAAGCAGTTTGAAAAGCCAAAGGCAGCACGTGGAGCCTGAGGTCAGTGCTGCAGTAAAACAGGCTTCAAAGATCCCCCTCACAAGTCACAGAATAAACAGCAATGGAACTCGTCCTGCCTAAAGAAAGACGAAGAAACGGTGATTAATGTGGTGTAATGGACCTTTTCATCCTTATCGCTTCCAAACTGTGGAATGTTATTTCTGGCATACAGATTCTTGGTCAAGTATGAAGAGTCATCGATTGGATAAAGTGCTTGATTTAGCCCATTTTTATTCTATTACAGAGTGACAGAGAAAGGTTTTAGACAGGAATAAAATCAATAGGGGGGAAAAAAAAAGCCAAACTTGGCAGAATAACTATAGCTTCAAATGAAAATGATATAACGGTAATGCTGAATTTTAGGGTGAGAAATTAATTTTTTAAAAAAGGGCTAGAGATCTACTATCCAGCAAGAAACAATTATGAATAATAGCATAGTACATTTTTAAATGCCCTTTATGAAATAACAAACATGTTCTATCCTGAGTGCTACCAGCCAAGACCAAGTTAAGTGGACGACTTCTTGCACACAGCACATTACACAGGTTTCCTGTGGAAGGATTTGAAGAGCAAGAGGATTATTTCAGCTCGCCCAAAGACGAGCACTCCTTTTGGCACAGACACTCTGGAAAGAACCAACTACCCTGGCTACTCCCATTGAAATACCCAGTGGGAGGACATGCTCTCACCTGCAGTCTCTTTCCAGCACTGAAGCTCCACGTTGCCCACGTAACCTCTCCCCACTAAATGTGAGCAACAAAAGTGGTACCATGAACTCGGTGGGTTTTTGGGTTTTGTTTTTCCTGGTGCTCCTTAATGGGGGCCACCGAAGGTCGCTGCTCCTCTCCCCATGCCATACGCAGCCAGCGGGGGCTGCGAGGCTTTGGCACGGAACCAGCAAGGCAAGCACTTTGCCAAACGTCAAGATCCTCAGGAAGAGTCAACATCGACTTATTCCTCTTTCGGCTCTGTGATCAAGACTTCCACGGGGAGCCTGATAAGGCAAGCTGAGTGTTAGTGTTAAATAAAGCAGGTACACATGGGGCAGATTAATCTCTGCTTTACTCCAGGGTGACTGATAGCTTGAGTCAAGTTAGAGAGATAGGAAAAGGAGTTTCTTTCTTTGCTTAATGTTACATTAAGTTTCTTGTTCATCAGAACAGGAATGAAGCTTGTGGGGGAAAAAAAAAGCCCTACTCATTAAGGACTCGGTGAAGGGGAAATGGAACAAGTGGTAAAGGCACAGGAAAGGGTGGAGAGCACAGCTGAAGAGAGGAAGGTTTCTAGGGAGCTCACAGAGAACTGCTCGAAACCGGGACCCCCCTGAAGCAGAGGAACACATCTGAAGGTCAGGAAGGGCTTCTGCCCTTTACCCTGCCTTGCACCTCCAAGCACTGGGTACCTTTCATTACTCTTCCACTCACACATCTTCATTAATTGAATGTCCCCACACCCTGCAGCTCCTGACCACGAGCGGAGTCTCTCCTGGCCTTCACACAACAGCCGGGTTGCAGCTGGACACCACAGCGTAGTCTGTAGCCAAGTCGTTTGCTTGGGGTTTTCACCATCCCTATTCCTCCCTGCAGTTCTCCTTCCATCCTTGCCTCTGTCCTTCATCTCTCCTTTCCCAGGGGCCTTGCAGGGGCTACCAACTGCCCTGCCCCAGCGACTGGGTAGGTAAATACCCCGGGTTGAGTCCGTATCGCACCCTCGTCATTGTGCACCACGGCCAGGGCCAAGGACAAGCCGCTCCTTTGTGAAACGGAGACCCAGGGGAGTCGGGGGGAGAGGGTAAGTCAAGCTCTTACTGAATCAATGAGCAGGATCTAACCACTAATCTGGGTAAACAAAATACAGAAATGACATTGATTGCAGATTGGGTTTAACAATGAATAATTGTCCTTTGATGTGCACATAAATGTGATAAAAATCAAGGCAATATATTCAAAACAAAATAAAAGAAAAAATACAAAGGGATATTTTACAACTAGGCTCCATTACCATCTATCCTAACAAGATTAAGTAGTAATTGCTGTGTCAAGAAAAAATATAGCGGGCTGAGTAAAATGAAAGATCACGATAGGATCCCGCTGTATTATAGGCTCAGGTCTAGCTAGAGAGCAGAGATGGGATTTTTTCCAGTATTGCACAACCAGTTGCTTTTTTTTTTTGTATCAAAGGCCTATCCCTAGAAATGTAATTCTTGACAATAAAAGTGCAGCTCTTTAAACACTTTTGTAAGCTCTGCTGAAGCTAGCTGCAGTCTTTTCATTCTTTTGCTTTAGCACAAAAATATCCTGAAATCACTAGTGCTTTTAAGCAAGCTTTTCTGGCCTATGCTTTCTTTTGGGGGATTCAAGGCTTCTAACAGTTTTTGTTTTATTTTTTAGGTTTACACTTTTTCTTCTGTAAGTTCAAACTTGAATCTAACGTTAATGAATAATGGACAGATACATAATTATTAAAGCTATTAGATTTTGCATTGTTCAGAATGTAAACAAACATCTTTGGTGGGGTCTTCATAGAGCCTTTAAGAATTAGACACTGAAGTTATATTAGAATTCAAAGGAAATTAATCAATTACATTTTCAAGGCATCTCTGAACATGTTTGCCTTAATCCCTTCCTGAACCTGTATACGCTTAGCATCGTATACGATAACAGTTAAATTGATAGGTTTCCTATAGCAAGAAAATACTGGATTTCTTTGTCATAACATTAAATCAGATAAAGATAAAATAGCAAGTCTAGAATTAAATAGCAGGTTGGAGCAATTCACATTTCCTCCTTGATCTCTTTGTTGCTGAAATCCTTTAGGCAGGTGAGAAAATAACTTGCAACCTTCTGTGACACCTCAGCATGGAATAAATTATTCCGAAGATGACGTGTGTATAATATTGATGAGCAGTGATGTTACTTGCGTCAGTCAAGTAAACGCGTTTCAAGAGTGCCGGGCTGGTGTCTGTGGAACGTGGTAACGGGCGCTGGCTGGGACGCTCACCTTAGGACACATTCTCACAGCAAATTTATTCACATCTTGCATGTTGAAGCAGTGTCAATACAGTGCAAAGAGGGAACACATTTCTACCAGTAACTAGCTTCAGGCAGCAGGAACAGCTTGGAACAGAAAGGCCTGAGGAAAATAAAGAATCGAGCTAGTGCAAGAAGTGGAATTTAGGTTTGCTTTTCCTTATTTAAAGGACCAAACCAAGCGATCTCCAGAGACAAAAGACCAAGTCCCACTACTTCTGTTTCTCAGCTTACCTGGCGCCCATGAGCTCGCCCATTTTAGAGCAGCCAGCGCCCTCGCCTCGTGCGCAGCCTCCACCTCTTGTCCCAGGGGGCTGTCCCCATCTAAGCGTCCCCCTCCGCAGCATCCAGGGGAGCAGCCTCGCTGGGCCTAGCACGGGCTTCCCTGGGTGGCAGCCAAGTGGCACGTTAAAACGCAGCGCATCAGAACACCTTGCTCGTCAGCTCTGATGTAGGAACCTCCCGATCGAAAGGTCACCAATACAGACCAAGGAGCCAGCGAAGCCCCAGCCAGCACGCGGTACAAGGCGGGTGACACACAGCAGACGGCGGAGCAGCCCAGGAGAGGACGGTAAAGTTCTTTGGAAAAGGAAAGAAGATTCTCGATCACAACAAGGTCTGTTATAAAACATGTACTTTTAGTTATCCTAAACATTGTTTACCTTAGCATCTTAGGTACTTGTATACTTTTACCTAAGACATTCACATCATCTTCTATTTTTACGCCCCGGTAATTGGAATTTATGATTTACATATTACAGTGCCGTAGAATCCCATTATAGCAAATCTAGAGAGAGGCTGTATTTATTTTAGGAGAAGCTACCGAGGAACGGTGTCAACACGCTGCAACATAACGACCTGCTCACTTCTGGCTTCCGTGCAAAACACTGCAATGATTGGGCTGTAGACGCTGTCTGAGGATGTGCAAGGATGAGTTATAAACTGTTCCACATCTGTGTGACTTTTATTAAGAGAACCATTTACAGGAAAAAAATGGGAAGGCACGTATTGACCCAGTCCTTCTTGGCTGCTTGTTCTGCATAACTTTTTTTTTGGTCATTAAGTCCTTACTAAGCACTACTTCTTGAAAATCCTTTCCATCTTCTCCTTTCTTAATTATGTCTGAATTTCTTGACATTTCCCCCTATAAGCATTGAAGTGTAATTATAGCTAATGCTAATTGCATATGCTTTAGGTTCTGTGCAAACTCAGTTATGGAGAAGACACAGTTTGCCCATGATAATTTGACAGCCGATGTATAATCAGAGAAGAAATGACAGAGAGGTTCATGGAACACAGTGAATTACCTTCCGTATTGATAACTTCTCAGTCTAATAATAAAGTGATCAGATTTGATAGTCGCCCTCATCTGGGAAGAGCTGCTCAAAGGGAATTTGTGCTCAAGACGGAGGCTGGTGCTGGTGCTCTGCGCTGCGCAGGCTCCGGAGGTTGGTTTCTCCCTGCACCGGTGAGCACTGCGCAGGCATCATTTTATGCAGCTAAACCCAGCGGGGCTCCCGGCCTGCTCCTAATTCAGGTGTACGGATTGGATCTGCTCATGGACTTTGTGTGCGCTGAGGTTGTCAGAGCTGCTGAGGAAACGTGAGGGTCCAATAGCCCCACTCGTTCAGAAAATGCCAGGATGACAACCTGCATGTTTAAAATCTTTCCCTCCTTATGGGTCTACTGTCCTCAGGAAAATATGTTTACGTGCTACTGTTTGATTTTTCCCACCTCTTTCTCACCCCTCTCCCTCACTAAGCTGCAGTGATTGCTCTCGAGTCAGGCTCTGTAACGAGCTGGTGCCTGATTAATTAATAACCTCAGTAAAAGGTAATCAGGCAACCGGGCTGCTCCCCCTTTCTCCATGCGAAAATTGCAGCTCCGTGTCGGCTGACAGCAGCGCCAGACAGAACAACAACCCTCCCCAGCCTCTAATTCTCCGCAGCCTATTCCAGGAAAGCAGCAAAATTAATAATATTACTCCTAAAAGCTCTACTGTATCTTCAGAGCATCAGAAAACGCGCGGCACTGTGAGCAAACGCAGTGCCGGGCTCCGTGCCCGCCAGCAGCTGCTCTCGGTGCCCTGGTCGAACGAGGCTGCTCGAGGCAGCGGGTTTGCTCGCGCCCCACAGCTCTGGTCACCACAGCTCCGGTCACCGCAGCTCCTCACTCTTCTCCCACTAACGTTGTGAATAACTGAAAGTGATAGAAGTAACAATAAAGCTCGGGGTCAGGGGCCCTGCAGTATCTCTGTAGAAATTTTAGTATATTTTTTCCATCTGCAACTGCTGAGAAATGACTATAAAGTACAAACCTACTTCATTTCTATATATATATATATATAAAACACAAAACCAATGCTGCCAGCTAACCATTAGCTGAGAAGTAATGACGGCTAATGAAATAGTGAGGGTCCAGATCATTCAGCGCTCAGACAGGTCTCTTAAGAGAGCTGAAAATGAATTACCTCGAGTTTGACAGCAGCAAAAAAAGGCACAGAAGACACTGGAAGGTGGGGACGAGGCTGTCAGAGAAGGAGTAGAGTGCAGATTGACAGACAGCCTCATGTGAAAGAGAGTAATTTAGGGGTTAGAGAATAACTCAGAAAAATGTTCTAATAGTTAGAAATTATCTTACAAAAGCAGTGCTAAGCAGACTCTTTTATTTCAGCATTAGGCCTATTCGATGGCCTGTATCATGAGGAAGGTCAGAACAGACGATCATAATGGCCCCTTCCGCCTTTAAAATCCGTGACTCTATTAAAATCATCCAGACTATTTGCTGCTGCAATTCCGTGTTCCCGTGTAATTCGGTGAGGATTCTTTTGTGTGTTGCATTAAGCTCATCCTACAGAGCTGCCAATACCCCGCTCCATTTATCCGCTATTAGATCAGTAACACGCTGGTCCCACAGCCAGCCTCTGCGTCTAACACAGCTCCCCCTGCTTAAACTAAATGACCAAACACCAGGACCAGAAAAAAAATACGGGATTCATCCAGAGATTTCGGGTGCATAAACACGTACCCTCGGCACCCTCTGACACTAGCCCTGCTTTGTGCACGCATCCCCAGCGCGTACCTGTGCTCAGGAGTCCCCGAGAACCGCTGTGATCATTAAGTCCAGAAACCCTCTTCGTGATTTAAGGAGCAAATAAGGAAATTTTAAGTAGGTGTGACCTTCTTCCAGAATTACTGCCCCACATTAGGGACGTTTCAGTAGCTCCTCTAGCCGGGGCACCTTCCTGCTCGTTAGAAAGGTCACGCCAATAAGCGCAGGGCCTCTTATTCAGATGCATAGGTCAAGACTTCACAGCTAATTGAGCAGTCTGCCCAGATAATTTTCTTAAGGACTTTATTATGATTTCATATAAAGCTATAAGATGCTGCCGCTGAAGAGGATCATTGCATAAAACTGAAATAAAACCGTAACTACTCAGCTTAAGCATTTAGAAACCCGCACGAGAACATTATTCACTATATTTCTTGGAATTAGCCAAAATAGCCATACTCTCTGCTTGGGAGGTTTCAGCTCAGAGCTAGCAGGAAGACAGCTTGGTGTGCATAGTGCTTCCAAGGTTCAAATCTTTCCCAGAAATGGGAAAAGCTCTTCTTCCTGCTCTGCATTCCAAGAAATTGTCAGGGTAATTTCAGTCTTCGGGCCCTCTCAATACAGAAGACAAGAATTTTGAATGAAGGATGGACGGGGCAAAGGAGAGGATACACAGTTTGCATTGCCTACACCTCGTTGTACAACAGATGCTCAAGGAGGTGGCAGCGCTACGGTGATGCCCGCGTGCTCGTCTCGGGCGCAGCTCGTCTCCATCACCCAGCTGTGAACGCGCTCACCCGCCTCCCTGCAAGGGGCCTGAGCCCACGTGCAGTAACGTCTGGAGCTGAAATTCACGGTGCGGGGAAAAAAACACAGCGAAATGGGAAGATGAGAAGCATTATTGCCTTTGAGCAGACCTATCACTGCGTACGTTCCTGCTGGGCGCTTCCTTAGAGATTCTAATTTTAGGCAACCTCAAGCCCATTCCAAACAGCACCAGGTGGGGACACGTGTAACTAGAGAGCGCAAAGCCACGGGCTGAGCTGGAACGGGAGCCGCGTGTTCCCCGGGCGGGTGCAGCAGGGAGAAGCCGGCACACAGGGACAGGGAGCTGCTTCCCGGGGGAACCAGGGGCTGCCGGCAGTCACAGGCCACGCAGGCAGCAGGGCCGACCACTGCCCTGCGAGGCTGGAGCCGTCACGTGCACATCTGGGGGCAGAACTGGGGCTTCTCACACTGTCGCCCTTATAGCATCACTGAGGACTTCTGGACAGACTCGCTGAAATTAAAACAGCAGCCAAATGAGGACAAAACAGAGAACAGGTTTAACTTAAAAGGATTTATTCTCAAAATGAAACGGCTAGACGTATACTTATGATAGAAACTTCAAATATTTCAGAGTAAAATATACTTATAAATTATTAATCTTTCAAAGTATCTTCTGTGATTAAATCCACTAAGTAAAAATATCAGAAAAAAAAAACTCTCCACTTGAAACAAGTTCTGAAATACCATAAGTAAAAATTCATTTACGGTAATTAACATCAACCTTATAATAAGAAAAGAGGAAAAGCTCACGAGGCAGGTCCTGATCTACAGACAGAAGCACAAACCCACTAGCGTATTCTTTGTTTAGCTACCAAGAGTCCACGTGGTTCCATACTAACTCCTGTTCTCTTTGTTAAAGAAGAAAATCATGATTATTCTCATATTTTTTCTAAATAAAAATGCAATACACTACATTTCAGAAAAGAATTCAGATCACTTTGGTTTCACTGTGTTTTCCTGCCCTTTCCACTTACTGGATAGCTGAGATGGGCAGCACGTTCCAGTACGGCACAGGAACACAAGCAGCTTGATCTAACCCCCTTTCAGCCGGCATCTGCTTCCACGGAGCCTGCAGGAGCACTAACTAATGTGCGACTGAAGCTTAGCACGTAAAGCAAGTGCTCACATTGCATGAGCTCTGCAACAACGTTCAGAAACCACGAGGCTGATTTATTGCTAAGCAAAAACCCAGAAATCTCAAGCTTGCGTCCCCTTGGGGCACTCCTGGGTAACCAGATGTTTGGCTGTTAGCATTTGTACCCGCAGAAGCCCGGCCTTAAGAAGCTGGTCCCAGATGTTTTTGTACAGTATATTTTGGGCTAAGTTATTTTAAATATGCCTCTGTTTCGTATAAGTAAAGCCTCCAATGATCTGTCAATAGCATGAAAGGGCCCTTTCTTTCCATGTGCATTTGCATTGTTTAATTAACTTTAATATACACAACATTCCTCATGCTGTGAGATATACGGGAGGTAAATCAGGACAAGATGGCAGTTCTTTGTCTCTCCTGGAAAGGCAAATTGCTTCTCTCAATTCTCTTTCTTCTTCCTCACCGGACCAATACACACAGGCAAGAATTAACTTGCTGCAGACGTAAACACCATTGTGCCTCCCCGGGGTGATCTCTGCCTCCGCGCTGACAGTCCCAAAATTTGGGGGTTTGGTTTTGTCACCACCCAGAAAGCAGAAGTCATTGTCTTTCACCATCTAATCAAGGTAATAATTACAGGGAGTGGATCTGAAGCTAAGAACAGGAAAAAAAAAGGCTTTTCAATCACTGCCTCTGCATTTCAATCGAAGGCCCGGGCTGTACAACGCTGGAGAACAAGGTGTAAATCAGTTTAAGAACACAGTTCTGCATTCAATGCGTCGTGGTTTACAGCTCCCAAATGACCTTCATCTATCTTCCTTAGCTGTAGAGGTGTATAATTGAACTAAAGAGAGCCTTGAATAATGAGGTTCAGAGTGGCAGCTCCGCTGCTGTTGCTTAATAGTGTACCAGCCTGGCACTTTGTTTTCTGATATGTAACAAAATACTGTAGTGGCTCCAATTCTTCAGGGTGACACTTGCTGATAGTCCCTCTTTTACAAGGAGCAGGCTTTTGCAAGCCAAAAAACTATAAATCTCTGACTGCAACTAGGCTCCCCCAAATACAATTATATGAGCCATTTTCTATTCAATATCTGCTCACAAAAGCTCAGGGAGACAAATTGCAATTATCTGCTCTTCTCACAGTCGTGGAATCTTTTTTTTTTCTCTTTATTTTAAGCTTTACATCTTTCTTGGGAGAGTGAAAGATTGCCCTTCCGGCTCAAAGGAAGACTTTGCACCGGGACCTGGCTGGAACGGGCAGCGATGAGGCCTCCAACGCAGCCTTTCAAGTGACAAGACCCTGCTTCTCACGCTGTGCTTTTCCTGTATTTATGGGTACCCGAGTCAGAGTCATCATTTCTCCCCTCTGGGAGGTTAACGTTAGAGCTCCGCAGTTTTTCCGGATGTCCCCAGCTCGTTACTGACAACCACTCTGGAATCCACGAGGCCCAGCTCAATGGGAGCCGTCTCCCCAGGGAAGGGCCTGCCAAGATCCCTCGCTCCAGCTCCAAGGAGCACACGGCAACGGAACGAACTCCTGGCCACTGGCAGAGCAGGAAAATGGAGAAGTTGGATGTTGGAACTGACTTCTGCAGAGGGATCTGCTGAGGAAGTTACACCTCACCCTGGTCACTTCTAAATCTCATGAAAACAGCGCACTCTGCCCCTCCTGAAGTCACCTCTGCAAGGCCCGCGAGCCGCCACAAGGTGCTAGGGCAGCCTTCCCTCCCAAGTCTGCATCACTACATGGCAGCTGTTCAAGGTACGTGACAAAAAATGAGGAATTGTATTGCCTCAAGATTCTCACTTTTATTATTTTAGTCCCCTCCCTTCTCACTCTTGTTTGATGACATGAAAGTGCAAGTTTGGGGGTTCCGGACTGACATTTTTCAATGCCTTGGAGAGCCCCTCACCAGGCTCCTACAGAGTTTGGGGTCTTCCAGTTTCCTCAGCAGTAACAGAAGGGAAGAATGAAGATCTCAGAGAGCAGCAGGACATCCTGGCATACAGGTTGATGGCAGGAGGCTTCAAAACGCCACTGTGGGCTTTTAAATATTGCAGCATTTCCAGGGGTGAGAGGTGTTTGCACTTGGGATACACTAACACAGCAGCGAGGAAAGAAACCACAGGACATTTGGACATTTCACTGGATACCAGCCATGCAAAACGGAGTTTCACCAACAAAAATAGGTTTAAATATAAACGCCCCAGTCTGATTTTGTAGAGGTCACCATCAATTCCTAAAATATGTAGCTCTGGAAGGAAAATTTTAGACTTATCAAATTTATGCTTTTCTTGGCTCCAGAATTTCATTTTGCCATTCTACCCAGTGTTAAATGCCTCCAAAAATACTGAGTGGTCTCACTTCCAAGTAACTTTATTACAGTTTGAAGAATTAAGCCCCATTTGGCTTCATGCGACTCATATTTTAAATTTTGGTTGAAATAAAGTGGCGCCAAAGGCTGCAAGTTTGAAGCTGTAAGTGAAGTGGTGATCTATAGAAATGTCCGGAGGATTAAGTCGTAGTGACTTAAAGCCATTAAGGGCAGTGTGAGGTAAGTACTGACTTGCAAGTGTCACCCTGCCTACTTTAATGAGCTTTTGTTTGCAAGGAAGGGTAAGGCAGACTAGCCCCAAGTCTTATCTAAAGCAGGAGTCTAGACTAATTTCCCTCTTACACAGCTGGGGCATCTGCCCAGGCACAATGGAGAGCAGGCAAATCGTCACTCTCCTAACTGTCCAAGCACCTACGTTATGGTAAAGGAGCACAGAGGTGAATTCTATTGGGGATCTGCTTGGGAGACAGACTGGGCGAGTCTGGTGCAACACCCTTGACTCCGGCTCAGGAGAGTTAATTCGGTTTGATCCCACATTAAGTGAAGTAAAACTTGGACCTCTCCTGTTGGCACACAGCACATGCAGATCTTCAGAGAAACAAAACAAAATTCCACATCTTTCTCCATCAGCACTGAGTGAAGAGCCACCAGGCTCAGGTGCTGTAAATCTCGCAGACAGCCTTACTTTTCTGGAGATAAACCATCAATACAGAAGCACTGGGAACGGTTCAAGAACTTAGGGGCACAGGGAAAGGAAACTGATGTGCTTTGGGGGGGCACGATTCTTGCACTGAAAGATAAAAAGAGAGAAAGATTCCAGTGTCTTCCACACGTGGGAACTGTCCCATGCAGGGGGGCTGCACCATCCCAACATAAATAGGTTACATGCTCCAGAACAGCCTGGGAGATGCTGCAATTGCCCCAATTTCAATGAAACAGGAGAGGTTTACTCTCCAAAGAGATTCCTAAATTACTTTCACTGCTTGATTATACACTGAGAAATGAGAAAACATCTTCAAATGGCAGAACTGAGGCATATGTCTTATTGATCTGACTTGGGTACTTGTGAAGTCTGACCAGTTGCTCTGTCAGCAGCCTGACCATACTGATCCTGATTACCAATACTGCACCCAAAGTCAGTGCTTCACCCATCCAGGGTAACTTTGGAGGCAGGACATGGAGGAAAGGAGCCTGAATACTAGCAGACACCATCCTGCTGGCCGCAGCACGAGGAGATGCTGTAGTTGCGGGCAGCAGCGCAGACCCATGACACCTCCATGAGCAGAGTTGTCCTGGGTGCTAGACAGCTGGGTCACTCTCATGGACACTCATATCTTCTCTACTTGCTCTTGACATGAGGATGTTTCATTGCAGCCACAGCGTTGCCTTCACTGGTACACACCACAGCCGCTCCAGCGTGCCCCACGAGGGCAGGATGCCTGGTGGCCTCCCCTCTCCCAGTTTTCCATAAGCAAACACTCCTCTCTTCATCTCTGCCTGCTCCATGCTTCCAACGCAGCTCAGCAGAGCACTGCTCTTCAAACATCTCCACCAGTACCGAACGCAGCCCTTTCTGCTCCTGCTTGCCCCGGGAGTGGTGTGTCCTCTCGTCAAGCCAGGGCTAGTCCTCAGGGCCCCACACGTGCCCCTTCCCGCCATCTCCCGGGTGTCCACTCAGGGCACCTCCCATCGCAGTCGCATCAAATAAAGTACTGCTACATGCAAACAATATTCAAAAACTTCACCAAAGCCTTGGCTCCATTTCCTGTGGAAATCCTGTGATTTACAGCCAGTAACAGCGTAGGATTGAAGCTGCGGGGGATGATGGGGTCTCGTCATCTGCAATAAGTAAGAGTCCTGCTCTGAGGAGCCATCACCAGCTGGCAGATGGATCAGGCCTCGCCAAGCACCGCTCGCCGCTGCACCGGGAGGCCCCCGACCGCCTTCTGGGGCTCGGACACCGGCTCCTGCAAGGAGGAAAACACAGATGAACTGTTGCATTTTGCTCCCGGGAATGCTTTGAAAATAAGTACCTTTTGGTGCTCTCGGGGCCTCCCACCAGCACACAAGACATTCCTCAAAGGAAATTCCAGAAGCTCTCCCTGACTAGGAAGTGCCAGCTGATCCCCAGGCTGCCCAAATGCCGTGGATGAACAAGTGATTAGTGCGAACTGGGATGTTCTCTGGACATCCCAGGGTGCCACAAACGCAGGGCAGCAGTGCATGGCCACCTGCAACTCTGCTCCAAGCCCGCTGGCAAACGGTCTGGCTGGGAGATTAGAAAGGCACACCCAAAAATAAATGCAGCTCCAATGGTCTTCCAGCACTAGGATATTAGCAAGTCAGATCCAGAATTGCTGTAAAACTCATAAATTGTTAGATCTGGTGTTTTATTTGAAGTCCTTTTTATTTGAGAAGTCCTGAGTGCAAATTTCTGGGAGCCTTCAGTGCAACGCCTCAACAGTGCTCCACTTCCAAACATCTTTCCCATCCTCACAACATCCTTGAAAATCGACATCAAAGTCCGTGTGATCTTCTTGGGGAGCGGTACCATGGAAGCCAGAGTTGCTCTCAGTACTTGGCAATGTCTTAAGCTGTGCACTTAATTATAGAAGAGAGGGGAAAATATGACTTTACATAATGTAGGCGAGAGTCACACAGCTCTGCATTTCATTCCAATTATAGAAAAAAAAGAGAGTTCTGCATAGCTTTAGTGCGGGAAGTCCTAGTTGTATTAAGCTGGACTGACTCAACGCTCACTGGACGATTGCAAGGTCCTGTTCTTGAAGCCCCCTCCCTCCTTGCCTCGTCCTGCAATAATCTGAAGACACAAGCAAAGAATTTGGAGCACCTATTCATCACTCCGAGAATGGAAAACAGCAGCACTACATACAATTAAACACAGTTCCTAAAGAGAGAACAGACTGGGGAGGGATTTAATAATTATTGAGCCTAATTCTTCAATTCTTCTTTTCATCTTAAAGAGACTCTGATCAACTGACTGATTTTTGAATGGATAATTATAATTCAGTGGTGAAGATTTTCAGAGCATTCAAAAACAACACAAAAGAATAAATCCATAATCCTTAAATATTACCTTCTTTTAGTTGATCTCTTTTGATACAGTTTTCCCGCAATCCCTTGCACTCACAATTATAAAAACTGAAATTTTCCATCAACCCTAGAAATGCACAAACAGGTCCTGTTGGTGCAATTTTCCCAACAATCAGTTTTCCCAATAAGTTTTACAAAATAGAGGGCAAATCAGTTGTCAGAAAACAACATCCATCAGTCTTGGTGAGTGTAAATCCAAAGCAAGTCCACTAAATTCAGTCCCGTTACAGTTGTAACGCACTGGTATAAATGAGAAGAGCAAAGGTCAAAGATTATGAAAAGATAATGGTTATCAATGAGCTATCAGGGAGTGATTATGGTAGTGTCTAGAGGCCAAGGGAAGCCAAAATTTCCTTGTGATAACAGCACACACTAAGAGAAATTGTGACCTCAGGGAGCTTAAATGAATTTCCTGCTATCGGGATTATCCTGTGCATAATTTCAACAAGCTGTAGTAATTATGTAAGTTTGTTTGAATCTTCTGAATGTGTACATTTACTTAAATGGGGGCATTTTTAATAGTAAAAGTGAACTTAAGAGGATCAAGTCATTTAATACTGCTCAAAGGAACCAATGAACAATTGAGGATCAGAAAGTCTGTTAGGTTAAACTGCAAACTCAAGTCATCCTGGCAGGGTCGGGAATCAGCAGCATTACTGGGGATAGTGGCAGACGACTACCATGCAGACAGAAAGGCTGGAAAGCACTGAAAAATAAGAGCAGGAAATAAAATGTAGACTTACACACGCAAAATTAAAGTTAAGGTCTGTACATAAGTAAATCCAAGCAGGATGGGGCGAGAAAGAAGAAAGAGAAATCTTTTACTATATGAAGAAAAAAATAGAAACATCAAAACTAAATCAAACATATGTCTACTTTAGGTAAGAACATTAACACCAGCTTCTATTACATTTCTCAAACCCATTACAGTTAAAAAAACAAAACAAACCCTTTCATTTCTGTATAATCTTTGGGGCGTGAGTATGAAAAATGTCACCAAAAGGAGCTGAGTCCTTTCCAAGAGGGAGTCTAAGAAAACACTCTTTTTTCTTTCCAATTTGCAAAGTTTTCAAACAATTCCTGGCCACATTCCTATTCAAAGACTTCACTGGTACCAGAAATTGCAACAAATTAATTAAGAGAACATTCGTCAAGCTGCAGAGTTGTTAGATAGAACCTATTCTTAACTCAGGACAAGTTGTGACTAGCAGGGGATTCTTCTGTGCAAAACGCTGGTGTGTTAGAAGTGAAGTACAGGGGAAGTTCTTGCGTGCCCTCCCTTCTGGTTAACAACAGTAAAGGAAAACCATGCAGCTATTACTGGCCTTTGCTTTTGCTCCGCCACAGTTAGTCTCCATGACACAACGGAATCTAGTTACATCACTTTTTTTTTTCTAAGAAATATTAACATTCAGAGAGCAATGCCATACTGTTATGAAAAGCAACATGCAACATTAGCACTATTGTGGGAAGCCAAGAACAAACATTCCTAAGACAGTACCATCAAATCCATTCCAGAGGGCAACCTGGATTTTCCATTCTTATCCATGCCTCTGGGTAGGCACCAGTAACGTTTTTGAGGCGGTGCTCAGGCTGCAATATAAGGACTGAAAGTAACTGATCTAAACCTATTGTTCTCTGGAGGCTAAGCAAACAACTCGACATAGTAGGCTTTCAATACCAATGATAAAAAGTGCAAACATTTTATTCAGCAGGCGAGTTTGTGAAGAGGCTGCCACATATATCGGTCAATTGCTAAAATTTCTCACTTAACAGTCCTGCCTCTCGCAAGTTAATATTTTCCCGGAACCGAGACAGAAAGATTTTAATGATTGCAGCATCCTTCAGATCTTCTGAGCAAACCTAAACTTTTGCCAGTTTATTGACATCAGCCCCTGTTTACCAAATGCTCTTCAACCTAAAACCAATAAATGATTAACAAGGAACTTCTCAAGTCACTTTCCAGATGTTGTTTGTTGAGACATCCTCACACTACAGCGACAAATGGGGCAGACATAAGAGACCAGCAAGAGGTCTGACAGTAATGCAGCGGTGCAAGATCCTGCCCCTCAGCACAATATCCCCAAGGCTGGATAGCCTGGGTGAGCACCACTGCACAAAGGTTAAACCTACTTCCATTTATACAAGCGGAAACGTGTCCCAGCTGGTAGTCGTTAGGTTTTCAGGAACAGAACACTCGTATTTTCCCCAAACAGGTAGTAACAACAAGCCTTTAACACGAGAGCAAAGGGTAGCAGCTCGGTAGCTCTTACACTGTTTGATGTGCCTAGCACATTGCTCCCTTTTTTACTGCAGAACAAATCTTGAGATAGCTGCAAAGTTTTAAAGAACAAGCTGTGAAAAGCTATACCAACAGCAAGAAATGTGAGGAGCCCCATTTTTCCATTCTTTCACACCTCATTATTTCATTATATTTATATTCCTAAAAATATTGTTTTTTATTACAATACCAGTACAAAGCAATATATATGAGCAGAGCTCCATGCATACTACACTAGCATAATAAGGATGAATTATTTTTTTCCTGAACTATCAAGTGGGATAGGATCAAACAAAGGCTATATATGTATAGATAATATAAATGGATAGCAGAGCTGGAAGAAGGAATTTAAAGAATAACAAAATTAGAACTGATCTAGAAAAAAAAATAATGCAGCCATATTTTAGTGACCAGATTTGCAGGGAGAGGGCTGCACTGCAATCAGCTTTGCAAAATTTCAGTCTCACATGCCTGAAATCCTACAAAAACATGCATGTATTTTTCTGCCTTATGTTAAAATCTGTATTAATTGAGCCGCATTTGAATAAGAGACAAAAGAAGAGGATAATAGGACCTGTCTGGCTTGGGATTCAGACAAAACCCGCGGCCCTCACTTCAATGGGGACGTGATTCACTACTCTGCATTAAGCAAATAAGTCACTGTTTCAGAGAGAACGGGTATTTGGACACTCTCAGCAGCAAGCAAACGGGAACAGGAACACATCCTAGAAAAGGAACCTCTTCCTTCTCTCCCAAGCTCTCAACACTAACCCCTCACATGAAACATCCCAATTCAAGTGGACAAGTGACCCACAGGGAAAATCTAAACCAGCCTCATTTCAATGCAGGGCACTGCAATACATTCCCGGGTACTGGCACAGGAATGTTGCAGCTTTGTGTTGCAGGGCTTGTTTCCCCCCAACAAGGGAGCCGTGGGGTGGGAGAGGTCTCAGGGAGGGAGAGCCAGCGCCCTGACGCTTGGGCGCATCCCGGCCACCCTCCCCTGCTCGCTGCGGTTTCACAGGGACTGCCCAGGCCCAGCAGGAAGGACCGAATTCTCCTGCTCTCTGGAGGGTCCCGTTAGATATTGTGGCAAAGGATATTGAGGAAAGGATTTGTCCCTAACCTTCTAAAATTGTATTGGATTGCTAAGCCATGGGGAAACCTAATAATATGAGAAAGAAATCCATAATGAGGGATATTAGCTAGAGATATATGCCAAGCCGCAGAAGCCAAGTGAAACGCATGAAGCAATCTTGTGGGGCGCAAAAAAACAGTACCTATCCTGCCTCTCCATTTGGACCTCACTTCCAATTTCACTGCTGCAAACAGGCCCCACAAATAGCTGAGATCTTCCAGAACATTATTCGTCTGGAGACCCCTGGGTGCTGGAACTTGATAGGTGGTGATTTCTCCACAAAGCAGTTAATTGATAAATCAGTTCAGATTCTCTCCAAATGAGGTATTGACACAATAGCAGAGTGCAGAATGGGTCTGGAGGAACTGCGCAATAATATATTGCTTATAAACAACGCAAAAGCTCCTGTCAAAAGCAGCAAGAATTGTTCTTTCTAAAATCAAATCCATACTTTAACGATCTGTTTACCCTCGTTAAACACTTAAAAGGTTTTCTTAGAGCACTTTTTACCACGCAGATGTCCTATTTCACTCTGACACATACAGCATGCTCTTGTCATTCTCTTCATTGCTTAGCAGCTTGTTTTGCTTACTGTAACCTACAGATGTTATTTTATGTCATATCCTCTCCTTTGTAGTGCTCACTTACAAACAGAAAAATCCATGTATATTTTTGCCCCATCTGTCTTCATATTCTGTACAATGAGCTGAACCAAACAGACCCTCTGAGCAGCAAAAGGAAGTCACAGTAGAAAGGAACTGGGTAAGAACAGAATTTGATTGAAAAATATTTGGAATATATTCTTCTTTTCTTCATAAGTTCAGACGACTACAGCATCTCTGATGGAGAAGTAACTACTACAAACAAGTACGCAAGTAGATGTGATCCACAGATCACCTCACACTGATGCATTCTCTGACAAAGCAGGTTTCATTTCTTGGCTCACCTAGGACTGGTTATTTCACCTCTGCATAGCTCCGTGACCCTTTGAGGGCACTTCAATTTCACTTGACTAAGTCTTTGATTCTACCCTGGAAAGTTTTTCTCTGTACAATCAGAGAGGGGTAGGAGTAAGATTTTGGGTTCTCCTTAAGAAAGATAAAAAGCACCCGGTGTTCAGAAAGCATTGACTCCAGTACCAGACAGCACACTCCTATTCCATCTATAACTGTTTATTGTTGATATTCAGGAATAAGCTTAAGTAAAACACGCTTACTTCTCTGGGAGAAGCATAAGTCATACTGAATTACAGAACACAGGCCCTGGATAGATCACAGCATTGTGGATTCTCTCAGCATTTCCACAAAAACTACGGTTAACATGTAAAAATCTAAATTATGAATCTATTAGCTATATTTGCCAAAACTGACAGGAGAATTGGGTTGATAAGGTCGCAGGACATTTAATATAAGCTCAAAGGGCTGCACCAAATTAACCCTTGAATATTTCTCACTTAATGCTCTTAGGATCAAGGGCCATTTATTCCCCTGAGCTGCTGCTGAGATGCAGCCCTCCTCAGCTCCTGCCACCTTACAAACGAAACAGCCTGAAAAACTACCTGGTCAGCACGAGAGATTATTGACCCCTACAATAAATCACACTATTTTATGGTGAAACAAAAAGCACGCTAATTGGGAAACATATAGTGTGCAATCAATAGAGTTGCAACACAGAGTAACCAAGACCACGGTCTGGTCCGTTATTACCAACTCTTCCCAGCAAGCCTGGTTTGCGAGCGTGCACGCGTTACCAACAGAGCTTGGTGCAGCACACGTACTCTCACCCCGTAGAGACACAAACAGGAAGGTTGAGTACAAGCCTGGCAGCTCCTGGTTCTGCCGGAGAGTCACCAGGGAGCCACATGGAGGTGGCCCCAGGGTCCCTGTCTGTAGACCCAAAGGCCTTTCCTCCCCAGATACAAAGGACAAAGCCCTTGACTTGTTTTCAGCTGCTCCCAAGGCTATTTCAGACTATATGGCAGCGTTTGGTAACGCGGGAAGGATTTTTAGAAACAAATCCCTGCGGACGGGATAAGTGCTATCGCGATTAGTTTCAGGGGCAGCTCTGCGGTGCAAAAGCCCCATTAGTTCTACCATGCCTTCCTGCACTTTAACTCTCATTTCCCATTATTTTCCACCTGGCTGTCCACGCTGCCCCCGCGTTCGCGGGCTCCCTTCGGGGCGCTGAACAAAGCGGCAGGGTTCGCCACGCTGCTGCCCCTCGGCTCTGCCGCCTGCAGCGGCTGCCCGCGCCGCCCCGGAGCGAGTCGCGCTGCGCCAGCACCCGGGGAGAACGCACCGAGTCAGAAGAAAGGAGAACGGAAAACCAACATCCGCTGGTGCTTCTCTTTATTTCAAAAGCATTTGAAAGACTGAGTGGAAGGAAGGAGCCTGAAGCTTCCAAACTGCACTTTAAAGTATTTTACTTAAGTGTCAAGGACCAAAGCCCAAATGTCGGCTCTTCAGGGCTTTTTTCATGAATCACGGCAAATAGAGCCTGAGACAAGAAGGGAAAGGCAGTAAAGAGAAGTTAGCAAAATTCTCAGGAGGTTTGCACCGCTCTTCTCTTTTGTTTCTGTGATTTTATAGACATAGCAGCGCCTGCTTTTCAAATACTTATGATTTGGTAGAGTATTTGCAATATTGTACTGCTTCTTATTATTATTATTAATCTATAATAATTCTTTCAGAGTTTGCCTTGACTCTCTAACCTTGGAATATTTCCTAACAGCTTGTTGCTAACAGCTGGGAAGTGCTGTTTGCGTGACCTTCCCAATACCCCCTTGCACTGAAAACTCTTATTGGCCTCATTTTACCTTCATACACACTAAAAAACTAGAAACACCCAATCTTGCTGCCATTGTGATGGTAAGCAGCACTTCACCCAGGAAACAGATCTATTAAAATCAACATATAGATGAGGCAAATCAGCACGACTGCTGAGATTTCACTTTTGAGGTGACAGAGAATGGAAAATTACACCAGGAACGTGGCAGGCAATGGAGAATTCAAGGCTCTTCCCAGAAAGAACAAGAACCTTTCTCCTGGTTTTCCTGGGGTCTCACATGCCAAGGGCAGGGAGACTCTCACCTCTTAATCCACCTCCATGCCCGCAGTTTGGCAGTGATGATGCCACAGCCCAGGGTCAGCTGTGCAGCACCTGCCCGGGTGCCACCCAGAGCCACCACTCCAGGTAGGGCCAGTCCAGTGGCCCCAGCTCCTGCTCTGATCCCCTCGTGGGGTCACTACGGACAAGCCAGCCCTGCTACCACCGATGCAGAGCTGGTTCCTCCATGGCCCACCCCAAAACACTGACCCTTTCCCTCCCAGGACATGGCGCTGGTGTCAGTGCTCATCTGCATGCCATGAAATGCATTAAATGCTATTTTAAATGTTTGACCTGGGTCATTTCACAGTGACCTGCAGGACCCGTGTCAATCGCAAGGAAGGATTTGGATCCCATCAGAGCAGGGGGATGCACAGAGGCAAACACCGACTCCAGCCACACTGTGCAATGCCACGAGCGGGGCCCTTGGACCCCAGCACTGTTTTAAACTGCTAGATTTAAATGGGTTTCATTCATATTTACTTGGTGACAATCCTATTTTTAGCTTGTTTTCCTAACCAAAGGCTTACATAATCATAGCCTTTTTATAGCTTAACCAGCTTGGAAGTGTGAACCACATGAAAGATAGGGAACGGCCACCAGGTAAACAGGAGTCCTCTCAGCTGTGAGTGGAAGGACTGAGGTAAAAAAGAGAGATCCACATAAGTATCCCAAGTCCTGAGAAATGCAAACTTGACCTCACACATTCTTCGTTACCTGTCACACGATCCCAGCACACAGGCCCATGAGAAATGGCCATTAGTCACGGTGCTCACAGCCCCTCGGGGAAAAGTGGCACCGTGGCGGGAGCCCTTGAAGCGAAGCAGCTGCCTCACAGAAACGGAGCGAAACTCGGCCCGCGCGGAGGAACGGCCAAGAGCCCTTCACCCCGGTCAGGCCCTGCACTACTGAAAGCCCTAGAGGTGAAGCTCCTCACAGAGAAGTTGGCAAGATTTCCTGTGCTTTTAGGCACTGCTGTGACATCATCTTATTTAAAACCGGTTCCTCAACCTGGTTATGTACATCCCTTTCAAAGATGCAAATGCCAGCGGTGAGCTTTCTTCCTCCTCACTCTGCTCCCCAAGAGGTTTCCAATCCTACCTTTCTTTCCGCCCCTTTAGAGCTTTGAAAGTCGATGTCTGTGGAGAGGAACGGTCGGGCACCGTGGAAATGAAGCTTTCAATATCTTATTCTAAGGTTGGCAAAAGGAAAGTAAAAAGATTGAAATAGGATAAAAGATTATCTAAAAAGAAAATGAAATTCCTAGCAATAGTCTCGAGTTATGTCTATAGCACCTCAGCTTGTAACAAGATACAAAGATCATGCATCCTCTATTCAGCTAAGAAAGAAAATCTTGGTTGTTACTTTACTTTGTATTCTGCCCTCGTTCAGCACATTCTTCTGGAAACTCAAAGAGAACTCTGTAACCTGGATAGTAAATAATCTCTAGAGCTTTCCTCAGGTAGTGCAAATAGTCACAGTGCAAAAGCAGTCTAAGGTACTTTTGTACAAAGAGCCCTTGATAAGGTTTAACCAAACTTCACTTCCAACAACTCACATTCCTTTAATTTCTTCAGCTCCAATATTCCTTTCAGCTCTGCCAGCTGGGGCTTCTGCCCTTTCCCTCCTTCCTCATGCTCTCCTGTGATGGGAAGCAGCATTATCAGCATTTACAGATAAAAAGATTTTTTATTCATATTCATTACCGGACAATTATCAATCATATCATGTGTTCATTTGAATAGATACATCTGTAAGATATCAGTAGATGAAAATGCAGCCCTGGAAGCATTTATTTTTCCTTCAGCTTCCTCCTATAGCTTTGCTGCAGCATCACCTTCAGGTGCTAAAGTGTCAGACTGAGTTCACACTTGAGGAGTTTCCCCCAAGCTTTTCTACTTCATTCACTGGTATTATCAACGGCAGAGTGTTGACACCCAATTCACAATTGAATCTCTCCTTAAAGAACTTTAAGGCATTTAATATAGGGCTTGAGAGACACCCTGCAGCAGCCCCTGGGACAGAACACGTGTGTTTTGTGACGGCAGAGCCAAGGGAACACCCACAACCCTGACCAGGGCATTTGCAGGCCACACTATTTTACCCATCTTCATGGCATATTCAACACCGAGAAATCAATAAAGCTGAAGCTCTTTCAATAAAACAATCTGTAGACAAATTCCAAAGTATATTCACATATTGCAAGCTAGTCTCAATTTGCTACATTGCTATTATCCTCCAAGATAGCCCATTTTGTACAGCGAGCACAGCTGGGGGGAAGGAGTATGAGGTATATAAGAGCATACGATTTTGGGTTTCATGCGGCCACCTCTCTGCAGCTCAAAACCATCTCCCTTGGGCATGACGGACAGGAGCTACCCCTGGGACAACTCCTGCCACGTCTGGAAGCCAAGCAGTGGGAGCCAAAACCCCATGGAGGCCGAGGCAGATGCTCTGCAGGGCTTTGGGAACAGAAGCAAAAAGTGAGCAGGGTTGCAGCTCTAAGCTACTTCAAGGACCCAGAGAAGCCGGTCAGTCTAAGGCACAGCAGAAAATAGTACCAGCCGAAGTACCTCAAGCACAGTCTTCTCCACAGCAGGAAGCCTAAGGAGAGGCTCCACTATGCAGGACACACATTTTCCACCAACTCCATGAAGCATAATAGGACCAGCACGGATACTGAGGTTTCATCCCACAGTTTGGACTTCTCCAGACTCTCTCATTATAGCAAAATTAAGCTGAGCAGAAAACAAAAGCAAGTAAGAATGTTAAATACAGTAATTAGTCAATAGAAGCAAGGGTAGGAAACCATTTATTATGAGAATTAAGTGAATGATTCACAATGAATAATTTCTCTGGCAAATGTAGCTATTTTTTTCCCAATGGGAGGAAAGAATTCAGTTAAGAGTTCTGCAAATTGCCTTAACTCCGTGATCTGATCCCAATAGTCAGCTGCTTAAATTAGTTGTGACTGAGCAAGGAGTCTACCTTACATCATGGGGCACATGAAACTAAAATGAGAGTTCTTATGGAGCTGAATTTAAGCATTTAAGAAAATATTTGAGGTTTATTTTGCAGCTTTTGCTCTTCAGAGGTACTATTATCTCATGGTCACATAAAACCTGCCATGCCAGCACTCCCCCTTCCCCCTCCTCCATTCAGAAAACGAGCGTGAAGCTCAGCTACCTTCATGCCAGATGAAAGACTGCAACCAAAGGAGAGTCGTTAGACAGGGAATATTGAAACACAAGGCACAAATAACTCCCACATAATAACACTATAGATTCCAGCCCTTCCTTCATATTTCACTGATCAAATGACAAAGAAATGAACCCATCAGAGGTTCTAGGACGTATCATAAACTGGATATACTGCAGATAGAATAAATAAAACATTTTTATTGTAGTTAATAGCACCAGAGTGGCTCAAATTACATTTTAATAAAACTGTCTACTACTTGGATCGGCGGAGAGCCAGTACTGAGCAGCCTCTCCTCCCCTTTCTGCGGACAGAGGGTCTGATCCGGGCTGCCCGCGCCAGGGACCGCAGCGGCTCTGCCCCACGCTCAAAGGGGGGAGAGACAAGACACGGGCAGAGGGTGCCCTGGCCAGGGGCCTGGCCCGCTGCCCCTCTGCAGGGCACGTCGGGGGATCTGCGTCCTGCACGAGGCCGTGAGCGGAGGGTGGCACCGCTGCCACCGCTCGTCCCGACCCAGCTGCTCTGCCGGTCTGCACCGCTGGCCGCGAGGGACAAAAGGTGCCTGGGCCGGGGGGAAAACTACCCCAAGACGGACTAGGCACACTGTGACACAGGATTCACGCCAGGAGCATCAGGGAAGCGGGGCTCTTCAGGGAGAAACATCTGCAGGGAACGGCAGAAACAACCGGCAATTCTGGCAACTGTGCTCTCCTCTTTGTAGGTATTTTTAATTCCTTTCTAGCTGAGCTTGAAGCAAAACAAAAACAAATAAAAAATAAAAAAAATTAAAACCCTGAGCATTCACCAGCTTTGCCGTAATCACTGCTGCTCTTCAGCCAGCGCTCCCCTTTGAAAAGCACCTCAGCTTTTCTACATGCTAAGCAGTGCTTATCCTGATCAGTGCTTTTCTATTCCTAGATCAGGTAACATTGGAAATACCTGCACCAACTGAAAAGACACCTGAAGGTTGAGCCCTGCCCGCTCCCCTCCGCAGGTGATGGTCTCCGACACTGCGTTTCACTGGAAGCTCCGGCTCCTTCTTCCCGCACGGGTAGGACGTTGCCGAAGCGGCGCGGGTGTGCGGCGCTCATATATTCCCACCTCGTTCCTCCAGAAATTTACTTCAGGTCAAAGCGTGCCTGGTCTGAAGCCCTCGCCCCACCACGTATAATTTGCAGCACAGTCTTCCTGTCAGCACTGCAGTGCCACAGGGCACAAATGTATCCTTTGGGCTGACAAACCCAGCCAAATAAATTATTCCACAGCAATCCTAACAAAGGTAAACACTGAGCAGCGAACCCAGGAGTCTTCCCAGTGGAGGACAAGGCTGAGGCTGCCTCTGAATGCACACAGCTTAATAAAACAGGTACAAGCGACGATTCTGCAATTACAGATTGGCTACATCTGGCTTCCTGTTGACCTTCTTCCTTCAAACCAAAGGGACCCTTCCCTCTGTGTCCTGATTACAAGGAATGTGGGCAAGGCATGGTTAAGGACACAGCTAAGCACTCTGGTGCAATTGCACCCGCGAGGTCAGCAGCCTCGCTCAGGCTGGTGGGCCGAACGCTGTTTTCTACTTAGGACCGACTCTGAGCACAAAGATTGCTGCTGACTTGGAGACTCAGACACGGAGCATCTTTTACCTTCAGAAAGCACAAAGTTGGGCTTTGAACCTTTCCCAAGACTCAATTTTGTGAAAGACATAGGAGAATCATTGCCAGACCCTCTGTCTGCCATGAAGACAGCAATGAAGAGCTGCAATGGATACCCCCAAACGCTGTCAGCGCTTGGGAGATCTGCTTGAAAAACCCTGGGAGAAAACCCAAAGGAAAAGAGACTACCGGGCAGCATTTCAAAGCAACCCGTCAGCAGCCGAATCGGTGGCAGACTAGGGACAAATGTACAGCTAGAGCCTCGCAGCGCCCTGAGACCTGGATTTGCTCCCGTGCTCGTGGTGAGAGGATGGCTGCCCTGTGCTTTAGCGTCAGCACTTCTCATCTCCTCATCCCGATTCCTGCGTGGGATGGGGAACCCCCTGAGCGCAGGACAGAAGGACGAGCAGAGCCGCAGAGCCCAGCGCCGCTCCGGCCGCGCCAGCGGGATGCCGCAGACAAAAGGATTTTTTCCACCAGATTAAACCTGCAAATCCCCCGCCTCGCCGCCTGGCATTGTAATGCAGCCCCGCGCCGCGGAAAGTTAATGATTTGCCACTCCTCACAACCTACGCACGCCGACACCAGAGATTTGTGAGCAATTAATTGATAACACGCTACAATCTGAGATAAGTAATGAGCACTCGTACTCGCAAAGCTGCCAGTGTGCATCGCAGAGCTTCCTGATTTGGCCCAATCAGTGAAACATGCACCAAACTGCATCTGTAATAGCCTTATTCACCATCTAATTATCATTATTTGCATTTATGATAGGCTAAATGCAATGATGGGATCAGGCGCACAGGAAGCACTCACTGCTGGAGATAGAGGAATAGGAAAAGAGAAATCTCACTTCTAGAAAGGGACATTGCTAACAAATCAGGTCCAAAATTTGACCTAAAACACAATGGAGGAGACAATAAAGCAAGAAAATATCTTTTTCTTAAGAAAACACAGAGACAGTCCTTGGAGCAGGGACCCAAGTGCTCCCTGCCAGAGGCATAATTTCATCCCAGCATGTGGATGGGAGGATGCCACCGGCTCAGGACTGGGAGTCCCAGCACGGGGCTGTCTGCAGGCTCAGCCCAACTGCACGGGGCTGGTCCAGGACACTCCAGCCACCTCCCGAGGGCAGGTGAGGTCCTCACTTCCCCACAGAAGGACAGCAGCTTTCATCTTCCTCATCCTCAATACACTTTCTGCCACTGCACTAGGGTGAGAGAGGCTTGTGTCACCAGCACAACTTTTCTGGGAGAAAGCAATAGGTAAACCCAGCCCAGCTTCTGCTAGGAAAGGCTTCAGCGATTTCCTTCGTGGCTTTATCCCAAGGAGAGAGAGGCACCTCCTGGTAGCACTGAGAAAAGCACCCATACGACCTAGCTCTCAAGAGCCCAAGATGTACCTGCTCTCTTGCCAGCCTATTTATTTGGGGCTAACATTCACACTGAATCCATAATGTCTGAATATCTAGTCAGGTACCTAGCTCAGAGCTGGCAAGTCCATTGCTAGGCCCTGGTGCCTAAAAAGCAGGAGTTCCCATAACTGTTGGTCTCAGTTCTAACAACTCTGCCTCGGATTTCAAATAGAAAATAGAAATATTCCTGTCTCACTGAACAGTTGTGAGGCAGAGATGTAGCTTGGAAGGCGACTGGTCACGCAGATGCAGGAACAAAAGCTCTGCCAATACCAAGAGCAGCTGATAACATGGTTTTGTAAAATGCAGAAAGAGTTCGGACCCAATCCTGCAGAAAGCTCTGCAAAAGGGAGTTTCTTTGAAGGCTGAAATTGTCGTGGAAAGGTGAGGTTACATTTCTGTGCACTACAGGAGGGCACTGCTAAACGCTGCAGTGTGCATGGAGAGCACCCCTCATGCAGCAGCACCAGCCAGACCGACAAGCAAATGCACCCGCCTGGCTGCAGTGCCAGGGCTCTTGGAACAGGTTACCTCTGCCAGGCGGTCAATAAGCTTCTAAAATGCAGCAGAATTCCTAGGACAGTGTCATAACACACCAAAACAAATTACTTGTCATTTCTAACTATAGTCACGGTAACACATGTGGTTCTAGCATATCCATTATGCAGGTTCATATTAATTTGATTTGCAGGAGTTCTGCATTAATCTCTGCAGGAAAACTGAGAAAAATTTATTGCTTAAATATCCCTTTGCCAGAGCTTCTGCTTTGGTGGTCAAACTTGCCACGGTGAGAACTACAGAGAGCCGTGGTAGGTACTACAGCAGTGCAAATCTGTCCGGAAAACAGCTTTGCTTCTCCTTCCTCTACAACCAGTAATTACAGCAGTAATTTCTCTTGTCCTGGCAACTTCATACCATGTATTTCAGTGGAGAATCAGGTTCGGGGAGGCTTCTTGTGAATCTGGAGGCTAAGAAGCAGGACAAAACCTGCTAATCAGGGAAGGAATTGTCTCAGCTTCCTGACAAAAAGCAAAGCTCACCACTTTCAAAGCTGAAAGACGTCTTCCTGAAGCTATTATTAAAGAACATGCATATTAACTCATTTTGCATTGCTGTTTACAGAGCCTGTAAGAAAAAAGAACCCCCCAACCTGGCTCAAACCCTTCAACCTGTCTCAATGTGGAGCATACTGGATTTCTTCCCACTCTGGATAGTACAGACTGGTTTAAAATACAACCAGTTGGTAAATTCACTTCCTTTCTTCACATCAGATTCATCCTTCCTGATAGAACCGGAGCAGCAGAAGCCCCAGGGAGGGTCTTTATTGTCCCTCTGTGTCCCTAGAGAAGCCGCTGCCAGAGCACAGCCGCAGTTCCCAGCACTGGCAGCTCGCCGGTGTGCAGGGTGACGGACAGTCGTGTCTCGTGTCCACGAGCACCCTTTCCATGACAAAACATGAAGGGCTGCGCCAATTCCTGCTCTGTAGTTCGGCACAGAAACAGCACAAGGGTTTCGGGATTTTCCCACACAGGCAGTGGATGAGGAATGCTGCCTTCCTCCCGGTGGTGATGATACAGCAATCAAGTCCCGCAACTGCCATTCTACCTCTCTTCGGTGCTTCTCTTCTCAGCTAAGTACAAATTCTGATGTTTTCTCTGCAGTTTTTCTCCATTCCTTCCTCAGATCTTGCTTCCAGGGTGGGAGAAGAGCCTGCCAAGGCTTCTGCCTCCCATCCTGCAGCTGCTCCACTAGCTGCTGTCCCATTCCTACAGCCCTCCTGCAGGCCAGGCAGAAGTCTAGCCAAAAGACTGGACCCTCTTTCAGCAGCTATTTAAAACCCCACTGTCTATAATCTACCTTTGACTTTCAGGAACTCCCTTAATTCAGATCTTCCTTCTCACAGCAATTTAGGCAGCTGCTAATGATGTGATTTTATAAAATTAGCATTACTCACCTGTCCAAATGTTTATAGCTGGACTGTATGGCATTGTACGGGTCTGTGGGCGCTCCTACATCCTCCTAGGAGAGCATTGCTCTACCAGAAGGATTCAGCTCCCTCTGCTCCATTTTCACACAGCATTGTCATAAGCTGCAGACCAATGTTTGAAGATACCCCGTGCATGTTTTGCAGCTCTGCGTCTGTACCAAAACAGACAACTCCTTTCACAAGAAAATGTATACGGTGTAGGAACCAGGGATTTCATTTTCCCTTGGTGCAGAAGCACTCAATTCTTTCTATGAAATCCCCAATAATCCCCAATAAACCAAATAAAGCCTGAAGGGAAAGAGGAAGAAATAGCCCCATCATTCTATTTCTTATTATTAAAAAGAAAACCAGGTCTCCAGGATTAGAGTATAGCACTCAACTCTATAATGAATTATTTATCCTAAAAAAAGCTTTATTTTAAGATGAGAGAGAGCCTGTAGATTTTCTTCTTATATGTGCATTGACTAATTAGATTAATTAAGCATGCAAACACTTCTGAACAATCAGGCAGGTGGCAAATCACATCTAAGATGACTTGTATGATTCATTCTATCATCCTCACTTGACAAATGACATCCATTCCAGCAGGAAACCAGGGGAGAAAATAGCCTGTTATTTGCAATATACAGTACTGTTATTTTTGCGTATTATTTACCGCTTTAGAGAAAGTAAGATAATCAAACAAAGAATTTCCAGCCACTAATCCTCTTTCATACAAGGGCCCAGAAATATAATTCACTGCACTGCATTAAAACGACACAGTCTGGTAAAGCTATTAACAGCGTGACCGATGCCAAAACCCAGGAGATGAGGGGAAGGCGGTGGCCAGGCCAGGGAGCTGGGCAGAAGCAGGTCCCTCACGGACACCCGGGCACCGCGTTGGCCCCTCACACACAGAGCTGCTGAGGTCCCTGCACTCCGTCTGCACCGCGCAGGTGCCACCCCGGCCCCGTCTCAGGGGTGCTCCAGGGACCTGCCGAGCGACAAGACCCAGCTCAAACCTTGGCAAGCCCAAAGGCTCCATCAAAAACAGGGCCCCAGCTGAAACCAGAGCCACGAGGCTGGGAGCGGAAACGTAACAAACGCAGCAAGACCAGCAGCACAATCAACCCGTCAATCGGTTATCTCCGCAAAACCAGCGAAGGAGCCCAAAAACCAGAACAGCCAAGTCTGAATGGAGAGGATTTAGCAGTCTCTCCTCATCGTTATGAGCTTAAACGCTGAGGTTTTCGCGATGAGTTAATGAGTGGTTTGCACTGCTCCTTTTCTTGTGCGCTCTGGCGCTAATCAGGAGCAGCGAGCTACCTCAAAGCCTCATTACTAGCCTACAAAAAAAGCCACTGAATCCTCAAACAGAGGTTTTGCTGCAGCGGCACATTGCTATTTAGCTGGAGGGAGGCAGCAGAAAGCGAGTCAGCAGTGACATATTCTGTGCATCCAGCTGGGGGAAAAAGAAAACTCAAGTATATAATACCACATCTTATCGGAAGTAGTTAATCTGACATAACTTACTTAACAAAAATTACAGCCTATTAAGAAGGCATGCAAGCAATGCAGCTGAAAACAAGTCTACACGGGAATCAGCCAGCGTAATTATGGCTGGCTAAAAAATAGGAGAGACAGAGGGAAAAAATGTGCATAATTTACCAGCTGACAAATGTTCACGACAAACAGAAGAAAACAGGTCCTCGACAAAGAACAAATAGCCGCTCACTTTGTAGCTCACTTCAGAACTCAAAGATTTCTGGCTGTAAAGGGACCATTCTGCATCCTCGCAGACACACAGGGCGGCTCAGCCTGGGGAAGCCCGGCTTGGTTTTGCTTTCTGGGTAGACACGAGCGTGTCTGGAATCCTGCAAGATTAATATTTTTCTCCATCTCCTAACGAGATAATCAGAGGCACTGTGTAACATTAAGAACAAGAGCCCTCCTTCCGGAGCTGCACTTTAAATTCAGGACACACTCAGCTCTCGGCTGAGCGCAGCCGTGCGGGAGGCCCCGGCCTGAGTAGAATGCTCCGTGCGGCAGATAAGAGGGCTGGGAGGATTCGTGCCTCGCGCCCTGCTGTACCCGTGGTCGCAGGGCACAGAGGGGCATCGCTCGGTGTCGAGGGTGATTTCACACAGCACAGGGAGCGATTGTGGCACTGCTGTCCCTGCGCCGAGGCCGCAGCTCCCTTCTCCACGCTCAACCCTGCTCCGCGCTGGGGCAGGCAGCACCATCCACCGCTGCCGCGTGGAGCTGGATCCTAGGTGGGAAACAAGTCCTGGTGTTCGCCAGAGGGAAAACCTGCACCCAGAGCTGACGATGCTCTGGCGTTCGGTACTGTACGAGCCAGGGGTTAGCACGTGAACATGCCAATGGGTTTTATGATGCACACGGGGACCAGATGCAGAGCAAGTTGGGGAAAGAGCTATTCTAGAAAAGAGACATTCTAGCAACTATCTCGAGCCTGGACAAACTAGCAGCCTGGTTTTCGTAGTCTACAGGCGCCTGAAAAGCAGCTAGTTGGACTTTTTGCATCAGTAGACTTACAAATACTATGGCCTGAGGAAGCAAATGCGCCGATTGTGATCTTGAAACGCTGTCCATGCGCTCCCCTCCCCGGGTTGCGTCAGTGACCTGCGCTGTCACCTTGTTGAAATGCTGCTTGGGGTAAATTTCCATGATTTTTTTTTCTGGCAGATACAAGGGATTTGATCACATCAAAGTAAATAAATAAATAGAGAAAAAAAGGGGGGGAGGGGGGAGGGACCATTGACTGTGTGTCTGTGACCAAGACCTAATTAACAAAAATTAATTTGTTATCTAGAAAAAGAAAAGCACTATGACCATTATTTTACACACTCGCATGGTCTTTGAGGAGGCCAGTTTTCCCCAGCAGAAGACAATCATTAGCAATGCTCAGAAATGTTACTCCTAGTTAGAAGTTTAAGTGCCTTATTAGACACCTGACTTCTTTTATAAACAGGAGACCTCTTTTCAGGTAAGAGAAATCTTGACTAAGAAAGGAAATGAGAGAAGAAACAAGACTAAAAAGAGTTTTAAATAATCAGAAAGTTCTAAAAACAGCCTGTGTCTGAGTCTAATGTACCCCAAGACATGGCCAGGGGCAAGGGCTGGTCCTGGATGGGAACGTGCTTGTCTCTGCAAGCCCCAAGAGGGAAACACCGCAGGGCCAGATGCGGCAGGTTAAACCCTGCAGCCTCATCCTTCAAAACACTCACACTACAAACGCCCAGGGATTCGGGAGTGCGGCAGGCACAGGGCAGGAAACGCCGCATCCACAGGGATTTTTGTATCGTGATTCCCATGTGCCCTGGCTATAGAGCTGGCCCTTTGCTTTCTACTATCCCAAACCAAAGCATATCCCAAAGCTATCCCCCAAAGCACCACATTACCCCACACAAGGAGGCTCCGCAGGGGCGATGCACACGAGGCTGCAGGAAGGGTTGCAGTGAAGGAGCCTCCTCATGCTTTGATGGATAATTTATCCCGCAAAGAACGGGTGAAGGAGGTACGGAAGGAGGAAGCCCCAGACACCTGCCGTCATCGTCTTTAATGACTTCTACATTGCCTTTCTATTTCTATCGTCTAATTTACTCCTATTCCTGCTCTTTCAACACCTCTACCAAGTACTGCAAAATGTATTTTGACATCCTCTCAGAAATGCAAGGAGCAGAGCACAAGTGCTAGAAACATACGTGTCTGCACAGCAAGTGAAACCTAACATGTAATAACCTTAGCAATTTTCTTTAATACACTCTAGCTTTCCAACGTTGTTTCTCCAGCTTTCCGGAGCAAGCTAATTCCAGCATGAACACTGCAAGGTTCACTGCTGCTTTTTTTTTTTTTTTTTTTTTCCTTTTTTCCTTTAGAGGTCGGTCTCTCAAGTAATAGCTCCTGCGTTTTAGCTGTCAGCAATATTTCCTCTTTTTTTTTTTTTTCCTCCTTCCTCCCACCGCTCAGGCCAATCATCTTTTCCCGCCACAGCTGGAAAACCTGCCTGCTCCTTTGCTCCCTAATTATATTCTCCAATTCCTCTTCCTTCACTTCCATTCAATTCTTAAGCCACGCTGGTTGTTCTCCTTTCCTCCCTGCCATTTGAGAATGTTTTTCCTCCCACCTCCAGCCAGTCGAGATGACACATCCCCAGCAGCCACATTTAGTTCCATTCACGAGATCCTTGTCCCTCGCTAAGCGTCACCTTCCCGTCTAAACACCCGCAGCTGCCCAATTCCCACACGGACAGAGTGGGGGCAGTTTCAGGCGAGGACCTTGCACCTTCCAAGCCCAACTCCTTCCTTCCCGGCCTCCTACGGCAACCAAAGGTCCCCCGCCAGGACCCCACTCGCCAAGGGGCCAGCAGAGACCCTGGTAGCCCCCAGCAGGGCCCTACCTGCCCTCCCCGAGCAGCTCTTGGGCACAAGGAGCTCCGGAGAGACGGTGTCACGGAGCAGAGCAGCGATCCCTGCTGCATCCTGCAAGCATCTGCCTTTTCATTCACGACAGCTTCACAGCAGCCTTGCAGGAGGGGCTCAAAAAGAAAGAAGACTCAAGAGAGTCTTCTCTTGAGCAGGCATCCACGCCACATGATTTAACAGTCTGATTTTTTAATAACTTCATCAATAGGGATGTGTGTTAGAGCTTTCCTGGGCATATACATTTCCGTCTCATGAAATGACTCAGCCTTGGGAATTGACAGCAGACAAATAATTCTTCTCAATCCCTGTCTTTTCAAGCTCTCATTAGCTTTTATAAACAGCACAACCAAAACATGGTTGTTATTTAAGGGAGTTTAATCTCTGAGTATTTCTCAGAGACCCATCGCATTTAATCGGCTCCATGCATCACATGTGGAGCTTTCCAACACTATTAGCTGGCCAGAGGACACGTAATAGAAAGACTGTATCAGAAGCAGCAACACCACCCTTACGGATGTCAGATCAGGATGATCGCCAGGATTTCTAAGGCAAGCGGAACCAAGTGCCTCAAATCTCTTCAGCACTTTGCTCTGAACAGCTGGGTCAATCCACACACTACGTGGGGAGCTGCAGTTTTAGCTCATACGTTGCCCAAAATCTGTGGGTTGAGGACTGGGTGGGAAAAGAGATCCAGCACTGTGGATCGCACCTGGGCATCTCTGAGGTCACAGCCAAACCTCGATCCCGTCCTTTGCCAACTCGTGCTGCAGCCCAGCACGCTGCCTGCCTCCTCCAGGGCACGGGGAGAGGAAGGGCCTCCCTGCTCCTCCTCCGGATCCGTCCTGGCAGGAGCCGCTGCCGGTGGGGACATCTACACCGCTCGGAGGGACACAGAGTCTCCGTCTTGCAGCCAGCCGGACCGAGCCTGAACACACATTTCAATCCGCTGGGGCCGTTTTTTGCATGGTGACAATTAAAGCCGATATAAATTCTTTTATTAGCCCTCTGGAGCCAACAAGTCCAGAGAGCCTAGTGTTACGACAAGTACAAGATGCATTAGTCCGTCTACATAGATTTAAAGCAGTCAAAGAGCTCTCATGACTACAAAGAGTCAGGAAACGTAGCCACAAGGGTTTCTTTAACCCTTTTTATTAAAACCCAGATTCCTTCCATACTGCATACTTCCAGTAAAGCAGGTAGACCACTGCCACCAAATGCGAGCGTAAAATGGAAAAGAGTGAAAACAAATGACATTTCTCATGTGGATTCTCTTTCTGGACTATAGTTTTGCACAAAGACAAATTCTCATTAACACTTAAGAAGATATAAAGTAACATCAGCTTGCACAGAGTTGGATTAATACAGAATTCATTTCATTAATCGCCTTACTGAAATACTAAGCACTTAGGTCTACAATATTCAGCGAGTACAAACTCATTATCAGAACAATGTTCCTTTGGTAAGGCCCGAGACAAAAATAAAGCTACAGTCAACCAAAGATCAGAAATCCCAGAGAAATGCATGGAGTGCGTGCTCACACGAACACAGGTGCACGGTATGGGGACAGGATCCCATTCCTCCCCGTAAAGCCAACGGCTACATTTCTAACTACTTCTGTAGGGACAGCCCATGAGGCATTTTAGTCAAATTCTAAACATTTCACACGAATATGCATGTATATTTAAAGAGCTCATTTTTACCCGACATCTTTCAATAGTCTCTTAATTAATCAGAAACTTGCCAGTGTTTTCTCATCACAGAACAGAAAAAGACGTATCAAAATATGTGGTAACCTGTTGATTCCAGATGATAGAAAAGAAGCAAAGAAGAAAGTCCAAGGCACCATCTAGACTAAGATGCAGCCACATGCCATAGAGCATGGAGAAAGGCACACCAAATCTGCTGAGATTTTCTAGCAGGTTAATTCGGGATGATAATAGAATTTCAAAATTAGGTTGTGGAGGCAGGTGTAATCATTGCAAAGACTGATAGACTGTAAAGCACTAGTGTTCAAAACTTAATTTAAATCTTGGGTAGAATTCATATTAAAAGACTTATTAGGTGGTCTCTGTTAGACTGCTGTGAACTTTCCATTATATAAGGTAGTCTATAAAATATTTTCCAGCAGACTGTTTGCTGTCTTAATTATACAGTGTGATATATAATCTATATCATTGGCAGTTCATTCTCACCTTGGCACTTTTCCAGCAGTAAAATAATAAACCCATTGTATGTTTTCAAGTCAATAACTACCTCAAAAATAATAAAAACCCCTTTCACTTTAAAGACTCAGTTTAAAGGCTTATTTTTCTTTCTGAAGAGTAAAGCCTTTAAAGTCTGATAGGGATTAAATAACAACCAAAAGTCAACAGCTATAAGTATATCAAATCTTGAAGAGAAAATTCTCAGAAATTGTAAAACAGGTTTTTTGTTTTCTTCATGTGCTTAAAGCCTAAACTGTTTGGGTTCAAAAGACAGCGGGTTGATTAAAGAGGCTGCTAATAAAAGTGGCTTAGGCATTATATTTAGCTTCTAATAGAAAAAAAAATTAATTAACATTTGCATTGCGAGCCCTGGCCTCCCTGGGGGCACCGGCATTTCTCCGGGTACGGATCTGCTCTCGTCAAGGTTATCAATCACGTCGGGTGCCCAGCAGCCTCGGCCCCAGCCAGAAAAACCACCAGCTCCGGGTTCCTTCGTGGCCGCTTTTCTATTTGCGCTGTGTATAAATAACTGTGTATAATCAATATTGTAATTAAATTCACGCCATTATATATTACTGCACTTCCCAGCAGATTCATGACTAAGAAACTGCACCTGGAAAGAGTACAAGATGACATTGACTCTGTGCTGTTTAGGGCCATCACACAAATGCTGATCATTTTAATGGACTTCTTGTCCACTGCGATGTCTCGTTAGTGGCTCCAGTACAGCAGTATCAGGTGTTTATGAGCAGCCCCATTTCACATAGTCCCGAGGAATAATTAGGATAAAAATAATAATATCGGCAAACTGCAGAACATTCCATGTCCCAGATACAGGACATATTTCCCAAAATGTCAGGTGAAACATATATGTTCAACCTAGGAGTTTCTTCCAGCTTAAGAAGCTGCCTTCTGATTTCACAGGGTGTGAATGATTTGAAAGAACGAGTTATTCTTCTCATGTTATGTGAATTATTTATAACAGCAGAGCCACAGATTCAGTTCTTGAAAAAAAAACTCCAACTCCTTCAGGTCAGTGTCCTTAAATTACTTCTGCTGGAAAAAATTAACGTAGACAATGAGCACAAGCTTATTTCACTCCATTAACTTCCATGGTGTCATTGGGGAAAACGCTGCAGATTTTCCAAAAAGGTGCACTTAGAGTCCAGGTCACACCTGCAACCATCAGGAGATTGAGAACCGCATTTATGAATTGGGAGAGACAACACGTGGACATGTGTTGTCCCCCTTTGTCCCTCCACACCCACAATATTAATTTTCCACACAGCCTTATCAGAAACATCATTTTAACAACTGCCTTTGAACTGAGCCATGCAACGGATCTAAACAACATTGTAAAAATTAACGCCTGGCCAAAGCAGCAGCAGGGAAGCGGGCTGGCTCTGCGTCCCAGGGTTTACATGGTGTCTTTAGCACATCAGCACTGATCACTACTGCTGTGACACACCAGACTGGTCTGCTACGAGCTTGGCGTTGGACAGGTCGGCACTGCCAGGACTGCCACGAAGCATCTCAGGCCTGTGGCAGAATCTGCCATTAGCAACAGACCTTGCCCTAGTCAAAAGCCAGCCCGTGTCTGGCTATAAACACCACAGAACATTCCTCTGGGGTATTCAGCATTTTTTATAATCTCTTATGCAATAAAGACTTTAAGTCTCTTAGTTAGCTGGAAACAAGAAGGTTCCTGAAATGGTTTAACACCAGGTTATGCTCTTACTCCCCAAGTCTAATTTTCCACATACACAACTCATTTCATCAGAGATCAGCCTTCCCAGGAAGAAAACTGCTCTCTGGCTAAAGATCTAGCATCTGCCATCCTTATTCATCACCAGAGGTATCACATTTCTCCCAGGAAAATCAACAGAGGAGTCTGATTCACAAGCACTAACAAAAGTCAATTTTCCAAAGGCAGCCAAAGAACTGAGGAACTATCCCTTTCACTTCAGACAAGGCAGTTAACAACCTAACTCCACGCGTACTTGCAGCAATCGCTCCCCAGAACAGCCTGAGTCCCTTTAGAGAGGTTGCTATAAAGTATGAGATCAGATAAATGAGACCAGAAACAATATGATGTTGATCAACAAAACAAATTGGTGCCAACGACCACTTGGAATTAAAGTTATTTCCTCTGGTTTCCTTCTGGTTGCATGCTTTTGCAGACTATATAATCACTAAATAGCATTTTATATTTTCTTTATCTTATTAAAGATTCTCATAGAGTTTTATACAAAAACAAACAAAACAAAAAGCAAAAGGAGAGAGGTACAGCCTGAAAACACCGCTGGAATTGCTCTGAAAAACATTTTTTGATCTTTTCTGTATCACTAAAAAAGATACCTTAAAGTGAGTCCATTTAGGTGATGAATCACAGCCTTAGCAGAGATTTTACAGTCCACGATTGAGTCATAAAGGAAAATTAAAGCAGAGAAGTGAACCAGGGTAGCGAGTTGAGAGGACTGGGGCAGAGGCATTAGGCTGTGGGTGAAAACGTCCCAGCACTGCGAAAAGATAAAAAAGACATTCATCCCTGATCAACTCCGATCGCTCCAGCCCTGTGGGACTGAATGAGCCTTTTTTCTTAACCAGTGATTCATTCTAATCTGATATTGACAAAGCTTTTTATGCCCTCTGATCTGTTTCCTCTAAAAAAAAGCCTAATACTCATCTCCAACTGAGTTTCGTGTTCTATATCGCTACATTTTTTGGGACACAGAAATTTTACTTTTATAAAAGCTTCTCGTAGTTTTCATATTGTCCCAGATTTCAACTTCCCTATCACTGGAGTAGGATGTATAACAGCCTTTTTTCCTGTTTGCTTAAGGGATGTTTTAGGAATTGAAGGTCTGCCTTCTTCTTTTGGGGTTTAAATTTTATATTTATGTCTTTTCAGCCCTAGGCCTTCTCTTTTCCCAATTTATTTTTCCACTTACTTCAAGCCATCAACCTATCTCTGCCATTAGCTCTGATTTATAATGCCTAGGAACATAATCCAATCATGAATCTTCCTTGGGAATGCTGTAGTGGCATGAGAAAAGAACTCTGTTTAGCACTCTTTTCCAGGGAAGAAAACATTAAGAGGTTTCCAGAGCCATCAAAAAGGCTCTTTTGTCCGACATCCCCATTCCAGTCCCCACAAGGCATCAGCTCCTCAGAGAACGTGCCCATAACGCACGCACAGGCAGGAGGAGAGGGGGTTCCTGTCTCACAAAACCAACATCTCAAAAGCCTCCTCATCCACAAGAGCATTTGACTTGGACCTTTATAACCTCTCTCTAAAAAGAGCAGAAAAAGACCAGCTGAACAGATTAGCCAAGGGCAAAGATATGGGAGAACCCAATTTCAAATCCTTAGCCTGAGCTGGGCAAGTCTCAGATCTCCCTCAGCTGAGATGAGCATCTAACTTAGGTCATTCTGAGGTGTCTGCACAGCTACCCTCTCTCAGATTTCCATTTTCAAATTCAGTAATCCCATATTTTCCAATGTAGTTGGTGCAAATAGTTTTAATAAGTCACACTTTTTCCACATAAACACCTTCTATTAAAATTCCATATCGCTTTTATTGTCAGCCTATGAAAATTTCATAGATTTGCTCTTGGATGGACTATCCCATCCTTCATTTCAAAGCAATGCAGAGAAAGGCTGGAAAGCGCAGCCACCCTGCACCTCAAAGTCTGCAAAATCAGCACTGCAAGCAGAGAGAGCTGGATTTATTTATCCTGTCAATTCCATGATCTCACTTATGTTATTGCTTACTTTTTCCTATCTTTATCAGTTGGCCATTTCTGCTGTAAATCTTCTAAATGTAGAGTGGAGGAGGGCAGTAAAATGATCCTAGGATTTATTACACAGCTCTTGCAAGACGAAGTTTTGTGATGCAGAATACAGGAGATTCCTATGGAAATATGAGTCCCTTTTAGTCGTTTTGATCCTTTCAGCTAAAACTTTCTGAAGCCACATTGGTGACACAGGGGCCTAACCCCATTAGCTTTCAGTGCAACTTGTATCCAGTTGTTAATGCTGCTTTTGAAAATGGGAATTAGAATAAAGATATATATGATGCTACATAAAAATATCAAGTGCAGTTCACGAGGAAGTTGTTAGAAGAGCTCTACAATGTAATTTTATAGCCAGAAGTCACCATTTCAATCTGAGCAGTTTGGCAATTTTATACAGCAAGTGTCCTATATTCCTGTGCAGTTTCACAGTGTGTTCTCCTGAATACCAATGAAGATTCAGCCTGGACATGCAATGAATAGCAAATTAATATATACTGATTTGTCACTTGTCATAAAAAAGTCTTGCCGACAGTTCCCACACATCTCCTCTCAATTGTTTTGTCCAATCAATAAAAAGACTTATCTCTGACTTTCACATGAAAATGGAAAAGCATGAACATTTACCCATCTTGTAAAGCACAGTGCTCTTCTGAGAAATGTTTGGCAGATACTGCTTCTTACAGTAACACTTTACTTTAATGGTACTTTAATGCTGAATTGACAGCAAAAGTCCCATAGAAATGTTCGATGCATCCACATTAATGCTAAATAAAAGTCACTCTGATTTGAGGGAGATGCTGGGAGACCTTGCAGACTCCTCGGGAGCAGGAGATGCTCTCCAGCCTTGCAGGGGCAAGGATCCTTCACACACCCAAGTCCTCGCAGACTGTCCCCTTGCAGCCAGGGGTGCCCTCGGGTCACTGCTGGGAGCAGGGGCAGCGCGCACGGAGCTGGAATGCGATACCTGCACGAGCTGGGGCAAGAGCCATGAAAGACCCTTAATCGCCTCCCCGGGGAGCTCCTACAGTTGTGCACTATTTATCTTAAAGCCTACAGTTGTGCACTAATTATTTATCTTAAACTTATAGTAGAGAAGCACCACATCAGCCTCACAGAGATTCAGGATGGGATTTAAACTTAACGAGTTAAATTCGCAGCTCGGGTCCTAGAGACCCGACTAGAACACGGGTGTCCCGAGCAGGTTCCTGAGCTCACAGCCTGCCCTACTGCAGCTTCTTCCCCAAGAGCTGCTGCTCCTTGAGCTTTCCTTGCTCACAGAGCAGCCAGGCACCTTCCCCAGGTAAATAACAAATGCACTTGCATTTTCAAAGCAACGGAGTTGGGTGTGGGATTTCCCACTGCTTGGCAGCCTGCACAAAGCTCCTCCGTTGACGACAATCAGAGCTCAGAGAAATATGAGAAAACAGTTCCTGCCTTTCCTCCAGGTAAATTCCTGCATCAGGAAAGAGAAAATGTCTCAGAAAATGTATATAGCCTTTAACACAATGCTAGTTCTGATCATTCACTACCCTGATACTACTAGGAAAATATTGCCAATTTTGAGGATTTGAGCAGCTTAATTAACACCTCTTCCATTTCAAATAATAAAGCTTAAAAGTAATTAATAAAAAGGATGTGGCAATATCTGCAATAGTATTTCATATTTACTGCTGGAGAAATAATCTTTTAAAGAGGTTAAATAGGCACGAAAGGTGCAAGAGAGAAGAATAAATTCTTAGGCAAGTTCAAATTCAATTACGGGCTACACAGAAGGTACCAGGCAGCATCGCAGCAGCCAGACAGCTCCCTCATTTATAACAACTATAAAGCCAGTTTCTCCATCTGCAAAGCGGGCGATGGTGTTGACCTTCTTTGTATTCTTCCGTGACATGTACTAACGAAAGGCACGGCATAATAAACACAGCTTCCTCCCAGACTGCAATCCCATGAAGTTTCTGTGGACTGCAATTGTAACATCATCTTTTACTGTCCCAGCACACAGAGGTTGCTCTTAAAAACAAGGCAACGAATACAGGGAAAACATCCAAGTGGAAAATTTTGATAATCTTTGTTGAACAACAACAAATGGGAAATGAGACACAAGCAACAGTGGAGCAGCAACCAGCTCCACCAGGACTGACATCTTCATGTCCCAGAATGGGACTGAAGTGGGATTGAAATGGGGCAGCACCGCTTTTACTGTTGCATTTCATCTGGTCCATAAGGCTTCCTCCTCAAACGGGAGAGCCCGGACTCTTCAGGAGAAGGGCTACTTGCCAAGAATTGATTTCTGCCTCTCTAAGGCCGTGAGGAAAGAGGCCAGGCAGAGAGGTGGAGGGGGAAGCAGGCAGGCAAGTTAACATATTTGGAATAGTATTATCCCCAAATATCCACTTCTAACATTACAGTGTTGTATGATCCCCTTCCAGCTTTGGTAGATTATTGGGCCTAAATTTGATAGCTTAATAGCAGAGAGAACAAATGTTCACTACAGTTGGAAAATACAGAAATTCATATACGTCCTTCCTTCCTACCACTAGCCGCATTCTTGAGGAAAGAAACGTGAAATCTGCCAGGAGAAGGTCAAGACCACACAAAGAAAATAAATCATGGCATTGCTATGTGGACTTGTCTAAAGGTTAAGGATCTAAAGGACAAGCAGATACTCTAAAATATAAACAGCCCCTAGGGGATAATTGCTTAACCAACTCCATTTGAGCAGTCCTGAACAGATGGTTTAGTAGGTATATCGACTATCGCTGTTTTGTGAAACAATTTATTACCCGCTGAGACTGGGAGCAAGCGATCCTGCAGACGCGGAGCCGGTTACCTCTCTAATCCCGCACACCCGGCAGGATCTAGTGACCCAGAAACACATTCCCGGGAGCCGCATCTCCCGCAGGCAGCCGCTGCTGCAAGTAACACCACGCGCTGTCCTGTGCGCCCGCCTAGATTAGCCGCAAAACAAGCTGCTTGGCTGAATTTTTATCTCCTCTAAATTGCACAGACTGCTGCACGGTTCAAGGCACCTGAGATAACACTGGAGCTGCTGGCAGTGCATAAAAGACTCATCAAATCCCCACGTTGCTGTGAACGCGGGGCCCATTGCAGACTGCTCTGCTAGGGGCCTCCAAGTCCAAACTCTTCTCCCCTGCTTCCAGAGAGTGCACCTGGAGGCAGCACGTCTGCTCCTCGGTCTGGAGTGAGCGCTTAGCGCAAAGCAGCCAGAGATGGTTTACATCTCAGAGGCCAGATTTTCAGATCTTGGATTGAGAAATTGAGCTCCATGTGGCCGGCAATGAGCTCCTTGTACAGAGGGAACTTCCTGCTCCTGCCCATTTACATCTCATCCCATAAGGAATCCTTCCCTTCCTCTTTGTCTTCCCTAGGTCCACGCAAGGGAACAGGGCTGAAAGAAGCCTCAGAAGCCCTGGCAATTCGGACAATCTTCCGCTAATCCTCCCTCCAGGGCGCCCGCAATCCTTTAAAGTGTGACAGCGCGGAGGGGCTGCCCTCCCGGAGGCACCCGCCTCTATATCTTTATAAAACAGGCTCCTCTGCCAGCAGCAGGACACCCGGCAGGGCACAACGGGCATCACGCTAATGGCTTCGACCAGCCGTATATACATATATAGACATATCCACATGTCTCCTTATATATTTCATATATACACACATACACGCTCACACAATGCCAATGGTGCAGCACGCAGCGTGCAGCTGGATCCCACTTTTTTCTTCTCCATGACCAAACCATGGCTTTACACCTCAGTCACTCCCGGCTGTTCTCACCAACACATCCACAAGGAGAAAAAAATGGCCAAACCTGAAGGATTTCCAAGCCCCCCCATCTTAAAGGTTAGGATCATCATGAATGCACTTGGAGGTTCAGAAACGAAGGTATCTTAGACTGCATGTAAAACCCAAAAGTCTACGTGTATTACTAAAAGCATTTCTTTCATGAATTACTGCATTAAGGAAAAATGCACTAATTAAGAATAAAATTGCTTACAAATGAACTATTTCATGGACTCTAATAACAAGCTTAATTGATACAATTGAGGATTGTGTTATAATAGGCCTTAATGAAAAATACGAGATGTTTATAGATGTTCAAAAATAGGGCTGCTCAGTTAATAAAAAAAATTCTAAAAATACTGATTTACTTTTATTTGATGGTAATATTTTTTTCAAGAATGCTAGGTAACACAGAGCTTGTTGCACCACAAAGAGCAGATTAAAGTCAACACCTACATTAAAAAAAAAAAGCACCTTTAGCAGAGGTTCTACCTCACAAGCCATGCATACAAATACCCTTGCAGCCTTCTCCACAATTAACAGAGATGAAAAGAGAAACTATGCCTACACAAACAGACTTTGAAGCATCCTTTCATCTAGTTAAGAAAGGACTGAGATCCTCTTGCCATCACTTTGCCCTGTTTTATAGCTTCCTGTAGATCTTAAGTAAAATGTCAATCTGCTAGAAGCAAGTCCTACAGATATTTTTCAAATTGGAAATACCTGAAGGTTTATCACCTCCTTCCCATTCATGGAGCTCTTGACAAATATGAATGAAACTGATATTTTGCCTCCTCATTTCCTGCACTTGGGAGATTTTTTCCTCCGTAACTCATACGTGAGCGGGTCACTCCAGGGCACAGGGGAGCAGTACCGCTCCAAACCTGCTCGTCAGCCCGCGGGAAGGAGGCGCCTGAGCGGGGATCGCTCAACTATGAAACTAATAACAACAATAAGAATAAGCAGCAACGTGCACTGTAAGGTATGTGAACAGTTAGTAGTGGAAAAATGGGAAGTTAAAATAGCACTGTGTAAGAGAAGCTGGTGTCTCAGACCTGAATCTTCCCCAGGCTAAGAGAAGGGTCCTTGGGGTTTTGGGGGGGACCTGGAGCTGGAAGACACTGCAAAGGAAGCAAAGCGCTCGCCCGGGTCTGCTCCGAGGTACAACCTGCCCAGAGAAACCTCCCTTCTCTTCCCCCCTGAATTACAAACACGGTCTCATCACAACATGTTATTTACAGGTGCTCAGAGGAGAATGCAAACACACACCTCGTACGGAGCCGTTACCGCGCGGAGCCGAGCACTGCTCCGACGGGACCGCCACAGGGGGCTGACACCGCGAGCGCATCCCAGGGAACTGCGGATAAACCTGCCATTTACCCAGCTGCTCCAGTCCCCCTGCGGAAAACCACTGTGCAAAACACAGAGCGCCTGATTTGCGGCCTTAGCAAGAAATAAATCAGTGCACAATAAGTGATAAAAGAGGAACAATGCTGAAAGCTGCGGTTTGCACTCACACGATGCAGGAGTTGAAGGATTAAAAATAGACGAAAAAGCAGCTCCACAGTCACACTCGGAGCTCCACGCTTGAAAGGAAGACCTTGAAGATCAGATTCAAACACGAGCTAAGTAACACTAAATCACGTGCACAGAATACCAGATCACTCTCCCGCCTGTCACAGCTCTCCTGCTTGTTTGATACTTTAACTGATAATATTAAGACTCCTAAACTGAGGTATCCTGTTTGCTATATCCTTCTCCTGCCTTTTTTTTTTCCCCCACATGAAAAAAAATACGAGCAGTTATAACATGCAAATATTTTTAAAGATGAGGCTGTTTCTTTTGTGGAAATTCAGCACCTTTCATTGAAAATGGTAATTTGTACAGATGGGCAAAGCTTTTACAGGCAGGATTTCTCCCTCCCAGTCACTGAGCAGCCCTCGGCTCCCGGTGCCGGGTGTGAATATCCTGCTGGACGCTGCAGCGTGGAGGCGGGTGCATCGCACAGTGAACGGGAACGCTGCCTCTGGCACCAGCCATCCACAGCGACAGCACATTCCAAACACTTACGCCTCCAACCTTATCGCACCTTGGTGCTTAAAGGTACCTTGTTGGAATGTGAGTGATATATTCCTTATTTTAAAAGGACCTTCTTTTTCTTATCATTAAAAATGCCAAAGAGCAAGACAGCCCCAAAACCCATGGCCCCAAGACGAGGGCAGCGGCCAGATGCCTCCGCCCAAACCCGAGGCGCCACCGTGAGCAGGCGCAGCCTCTTGCTGCACATGCTGCTTGTGACCATCTGTGTTATCACCTCCTATACAAGAGCGCAACACGGAACACGTTACCTTTCTACAGCTTTGAGAAAAGAGCAAGTGCAATGTGCTGTCCTACCAAAGTCCATCTCATTCTAGGAGAATTTCTTGTAGCACAAGATCTCAAGGGTCTGGAGCGAGAGTGGAACCGAAGTCGGGTGGCCCTGCTCCGTGCCCAGCCGCCCAACCGCTGCCCTGCCCCATTTCCAGGAGGTTTGCACGGAGCTGAAGCTGCAGCCAGCCGAAGCACTGGCTTGAGAAATACTGAGGACGGAAAGCAAATTGCAACGTCTTGAAACGTCACATTCCTGAGGAGCCCAACACATGAGCACATGCACCTTTATCACAGAAAAACAGAGCAAATCCCCAAGCGTACAGGACCTGTTGCATTTGAGACTTGGCTCTACCAAAGAATTGCATCCATTTAGCCCAACCATTTAAAACTAAATTACACTAAAACAAGCTCGAATCTGTTTGTTAGAACAAGGTGTTGATATGCTCTGACATTAGAGATCTACACCAGTTTAACTGGATGAGTTTTTAATCCAACTGTTAAGACATCTTTTTTTTTTTTTTTTTTTTTTTTTTTGCATAAACACTCTAGGATAAAAAATTATAAGCCCGTCCAACAAAAGCAC
>JAWLRI010000640.1:2296943-2312308 GCA_034781795.1 Crypturellus tataupa
CCATTTTTATTGTATGTTTTTTTATTTCATCTTTTTATAAATGTTTTTTTTTTTTTTTTTTTTTTTTTTTTTTGCATACACAGTCTAGGATATAAATTTCTAAGCCCTTCCTACATAAGCACTTCCATCACTCCCGGCAAAATCCTGATTAACCTGCCAAGACTGCCATGTTTCTACAAGTTTTTTTTGTATGGGCTGGCTGCATTTCTTAAGTATTTAGCCTGCTTTTACCCTACTACTGCCTTGCTTTCTGCAGTTAATTCCCCAAGCAATAATCCCACTGACCTGAACTTGTTCCGATTTCTTCCTTGTTTTGCCTCAGGTTATTCGCTTTTCACCACTACACAGCTTCTTAAGGAACAATTTCCTCCTCCCAAATGTCTTCAGTAACAGCACCACGCAATAATTCCAACAGAAAAATATTTTTAAAAAATAAAATGTCCTAAATTCCAGACATTTACATTCCAAACAGAGGGGCAATACTGTTGTTTTTCCAAAGCATGCCATTCAGAATGATGACCTGATGTCCTTTGTTTAAAATGAAAAATTGGACTCAGAGGAGAGTACAGAGCAAAGTTTTCCTTGAGACGCTTAAGCACAAGGGGTTTCCACAGAATGAGCAGTTGTTCATTTCTTGCACACCTTATGTGCAATTTCTATGAAAACTAACTAAGGTCTGGGGGACTCTGAAAAACATCCTTAAAAACCTGCAAAGAGCATCTTTGGGAAAAGTCCTTTATTTAACAGAATCTCTCTATACAAAGCTCCAGAGAAAAACACCTGTCTCCTTTTCTTGAAAATTATTCTCCAATAATATATCCATGGATTTTTTTTTTTCCCACTTTATCACTTCCTAATATATCTGCCCCTTCCCTATTTTAGATTTATTCCAGGTGTAGAGGAAATTTAGAATTTGGTTGATTTACAATACAAGAATTTTGCACCAGTTTGTTTAATTATAATGACACTATTTCAGACAGGTGTTTTAATTGATTGCATTTTGTGGAAAAAAAGAAGTTAATATGGTTCATGCTCCTGGTCTTTCATTTAATCCATTTTGATTTCTGATTCTTTAAAGGAATACTTCTATAAACAGAAGGCAGGAAACTAGGAAACTCCCTAGTCTATTCTGTACTCAATGACTAACCAAGTACTTGAAATTGGCAAGTATAGCACTGAGCCAAAACAATAAAATTAAAGTATGTGCTGTATGTGAAGATACAACCTTAACCACAGAGAGACTAATAACTTCCATCATTAGCTATTTTACATATACATACACACACATTTATATGTTCAGAATTTAGTATAAGATTATCAAAAAGAAATAAACTATTTCTCCTATGAAGAAAAAAAAAAGAAAGTGGCAATGAATGCATTTCAAGTCTTGTTCTTCTGTGTATAAAGCCAACAAAATCTCCAAGGAACTGAGTGCCACAGTCGCTGTTAAGTGCTGAAGTGTTTCTGTGCTGCAGAGTCAGCTCCATCCCTCGGCTGTTTTCCCTGCAGGTGAAGAGGCTGCTGCAGCGCGTCCCTCACGGGGAGGATGCTGAGCAAAGGCACCAGGATTTGGGGAGTCTGTGGTTACGGGAGACACCCGCAGCCGTGGGAGGAGTCAGGTGAGGAATACAGCTCCCCTGATCTGCAAAGAGCTCTGTGTTTAGGGTCTGAGCAAAGAGGTCAGGAAATTCTTTTGGAGGTTCAGCCTTCTGGGTAGCCAGTAGCCAACATGAAGCATGTACTGATAAAAGAACTAATACAGACCTAAATGGCTTAAACAATCTGCAGCCTTTATCAAAAGGATTAATCTTTACATAGAGATGCAGCAATGATCAATAGTGCCCTTTAAAAAGTTGTAAATCATCAGTTTGGCAAATGATTCGTTTTCTTCACAGAGCTTGTTTTTCTCTAGGCTTGGAGCAGTGATGAATTTTGGAAAAATCAGGAAAGCCACAGAGGTTTTGCCGGCAGGACCATTCAAACCAGGATCAACCAGTTGCCTTCTCACAGTGTTTCCAGGGAAGAGAAATAGATGGCCAGGTGGATTGTTCACGGCTCCACACAGAACAACAATGCTAGAACTCATTACCTCTTTAGGGTGGTTGTATTTTCATTAAGTAAAAAAGATTTCTGGTTCAACTAGTGATTTTTTTTTTAATTTAATTCCCACCTGGAAAACTTAAAAAGAAAATAGCCATATCTATTATCTGGTGAAAGCTATTGCTTTGTGCACGGAAACAAATTATTTTAGGAACCATCCACTCAATCTTGTCACTTTTTATCGGCTCTGTTTCTAGAGATTAACAGATACTAACTGCAGGGCAGAACTTAGACATTCACATTTATTCATTTGTTTTTCAGTACTAAATGAAAGGCGCACAGAGTAGAAAGAAGAGTTAAACAGTTTGAAAATATCCGATGGCAGCTCAATAAGCAAATTCCCTTGCCTGTAGCTCTGTGCTATCTAAAACATAAACATGGTTAACCATGAGAAATTCCAAGTGCGAGAATAATATGAACAAGGAAGACAATTTGTGTCTCTTTATATAGAGGACCACGTGAGCAAACTGAACTGTGGAATTCAGACCTTGCCACTTGCATGCATGGAGCTCAGGGGCACGGAGGGGCTTCTGAAGCTTCCTCACCCCACCAGCAAGCAGCAGTCCACAAACTCACTGAAGCAAGAAGGTTCAAGACTTTTTTTTATGCAATATAGAATTAAATAACTATATCAAAATACAGACTAAATACCCTCAGTTAATCACAAGCAGGAAAAGTGTCCAAGAGAACCGTAATAAAAAGCTCAAGAGAACAAACACATAAAGTCACAACAAATTCAGAATCTAAAGAAGAAACATGCATGGACTTCCTAGAAGGGCAGGAGCGAGGCCTAGGCAGGGATTCAAGCACCTCTGCCAGCCAGGCTCTGCTTACTGCAGCACCAATTCCTCCAACATCACTCGATGGACTCATAAGAATGGGTTAGACGGAGGTCTCCTCGGGTGGAAGTACCGCATCGTTTCCACAGTCTGTGTCCAGCACTGCTGCCGCTGCACTCACGGCGCTGTCACCTCTACCAAACACTAAAACTGCCCCAGAATCGAGTGCCATTTGACAAATTTCAGTCTTTGCTAGAAAGGCTCTTCCTCTTTCTATTTTAAAAGCACACTTCTCTCTGCTACTCAGATAGAGCAAGCCAGCTACATTTCAGTTGAACTGTTCATCTGGATTTCAAGTCAGATATGCCAGGTAAACTTGAAATTGTAATAAAGAGAGGAAGATGTCACTCGAGGTTTACTATAAAAGCAACATCTCAAACACAGCGCCAAATTGATTCCGCAGCCCTCCCTTGTGTCAGTCTACCCATGTGCAAACACGAGGGAGGCACGTTCGTGTGACTAAATACTGCTGGGTAACTCGAAAAGGACACATCAGCTGTGGTCTATGTGATCAGGAAGGTCATACCGAATACATTTTTAAACACAGTTTCAGAAGATACATGCAAAAAAATCAGTGACAGCGAACTGCACTTTAGCATCACTTTTTTTCCCTAAGAGCTATAGTTGCTCTGCTCTTTTCAAAGTTGCTGTACATCTTCCTGATTGCTATAAAGCCCCATCTTTCGTTAGTTTGCTTATTATTGTTCTTCCCCCTCATCCTCCACCTTTTTCCCCCACCCAAGATTACTGAGAGCATTTTAGCTCCAGGGAAACTGTTCTCATCGTCCTTCTTCCCACATGGAACTAGCTGAAAGATATTCATGAAAGATTCACTAGGGCCAATCTTCTATGAGTATAAGCAACAGCAACATCAATATTTCAATGTCTAGAAAACGTGGCTATTCTCTTGCCTTGAGTAGGCTGTTGGAAATCATTGTGTTTTAATGAATTCAAAATTTCTTGAGAGCCTCTGCAGGTACCTTGCTTATGAAAATTCACGGTGGGGGGGAAAGGAGACCTTTCTCCAACAAATGTTTGGGGACAAGGAATGCGCCAGCCCTTTACAACATTCTTCGGGTGGTGTAGCTGGCAATGTGGCTGCTGATGTTTTCATCACGGTCCTTGTAGACCGTGAGTTTCTCAGGCAGTTTCAGCTGTCACAGTTGCTTAGAGTCCAGCGAGCTGTTTTTAGTTACTCATTCAAATATTCATAAGAAGCGAGGGCTGCAGTTTGCTGTCTGCTAACAACTTCATTTTCTGCTCACACTGAGCTCGTCCTTGCGGGCTGTCTCTTCCCGCGCGGATTGGCTTTTCCTCGGGCACGTGGTCTTGGAAGGATAATGGAGTTTCCTCGGGAGTCAGCTAAGGAAGCATGTCCTACCTTTTATCTCTGCTTGGCTGGACGATGAAAGTAATTGCAGAAGACAGTTATGGATTACCAGAGAGACATGTGAAATGATCAAACCTATATCAAGCACTGGTTCCTGCTACTAGAGAAAGCACATCCTTTAATTATTTACCTTGCGGGACAGCTCACACCTTAGGACGGTCACATTTTTGTGCAAATATTTACTTAACAATATTGTACTTGAGCAGAGTAATGAAAATAGGTGTAATTTCATGTAATGTTCTCGGCAAAGACCAATGGACTGTGACATTTCCCAGCATGGGGGAAATCACTAGAGTGCGACGCTCCTATTATTTCATTACAACTCTTGCTAAACAACCCTTCAGGCCATCAAAATTCTGCATTTTTAGCAAAAGGAATTAGCTAACTAAGATGAATCCACAACTAATAATAGTGTGTGGTAGACTTCCTAATAGAAAATACTACTTAAAACACATGAACGCCCAGATGCATTTCAATTAAGACACAGTATTCACAGAAAGCTAAGCAGCATCTTGCAGCGTGGAAGGGCAGCTTCCCATCCGTACGGTAATTTGACAAGAGGAAAAATTGCTTCCCAAAGTAGGAAGCCTCAAATAGACACAATAACCCAAAAGGAAGAGGTTGCTCCTGCCTCCCGTTCTCTATTAAACTGCTGCCCAGAACCTGTACCTGTGTGAGTTTTAAATATATATGTCACTGGGCATCACTTTTTTTTTTAGTGCTACTGTTTTATGAAAGGGCTGAACTTCTGTCAATACAACAACCTAGATATATAGTATCATAAAATGACCATCCTTTTAATTACGTTTTCATATCACTTCCTTTCAATTTTAAGCTTTTTGTTGAAAGTGCTAATTTATACCCTTACTGAATATAAGTATATAATAGCCCTAGGCAGCAGTAAAGCCTTCTGCATAAGCTACACAAAAAGAGGGAACAGGTACAATATAAATTTTGCATTTGTCCCATTCTACTCCAAATCTGATTAAAAAAAAAAAAAAAAAAAAAAAAAAAAAAAAAAAAAAAAAAAAAAAAAAAAAAAAGCACTGTCACAGGTTAAGCAAAAAAGATTACGGTTTCATAGCTAATGCAAGATAAAAATCACCTCTTGAAAGGGAAGGGGGGGAGAGTAAATACTAAAGCCCAATAACACCATTTGTTTACATTAGAGAAACACCCACTATCACAGAGACTGTTAAGATACTGTCAGCATTTGTATTATGGTCCCATATTTCAAAGTCTTTGAGCTGGCCATGAGAAGTCACTTTGAAAATTGAATCCAGAACGCAGACTGAAGTTAGCTGCATTCAGCCTATTATCATTGTTACGTGGACGCCAAAAAATATATAATAAAAATAAATAAATGAATACAGAAAAAGAAAGAACAGCAACAACTAAATCACAACCAGGTGTATCGATGAGATTTTGACACTAAAGGCATCTCAGGCTCACGTTGCTTGTCTTTAAAACACGAGTGAATAACCAAAGGAAAAAAAAAAAGACAAAGTATTTTATACAGCTGCTACTACAGCTTATATATAGTTGTTACTATAGCTTTCATGTACGCCCCAGCATAAATCTAAGTGAACAAATCACTCAAGAGCACCATGCAATGGACGAAGCAGTGAAAAGCAATAAGCAGGAGCTGGCAGCACCTGCAGCACCCATTTGTTTGAGCAGTGACAGAGCAGGCGTCCTGCCTGCCTGAGCAGGGGCAAGGGAGGTCTAATTTGATAGATTCTGACCTTGCATGAAATGCCTTCAGCTCTCCCCTCCCCAATCTATTTATCCTTCAAATATTTTCCTTTCCAAGGCTCCTGCCGGGTAAAGGTTAATGAACTAATCTGTGACTGAACGCTAACATATGCAATGTATGTGCAGAAAAATGCACATCCCATTTTTAACATTTCTCTGGAAGCAACTATGGTCTCTTATAGCTGCAATTTTAAAAGAATGCAATTATGGTATACAATTTCAGCTACCTCTGAGCTGAGGCCACTGGGGCCACACAAAGAATTAATATATTGTTGTGCAATACATATGTGAAATCATGTTCCACTAATACGCTTCTCTGAAGATACAGTGCAATCCCTCTCAGCTAAAAGACATATTTTTCCTTTCTTCTGTTTGAGAAATACCTATTAACAGCCTGAAGGCTTATTTTCAGTTTCTAAAAAGTCAATACTGTTTGCCAGCCAAATTAGCATTAACTAATGCCACAAAAGACCTCCTCCTCTTGACAGAGACAAAGCATTAAAAACCCCAAACCCACAAATGCTGGAGGTAACAGATGCAGTCGTGCTGCTCTGCTGGAGAGGAGGGAATTATGAGAGATGAGGGCTCTTCACAGAAGTGCCTTGCACAAGCTGCTCGGCCCTGGCGGGGCTCTCTGCTGAGCCCAGATACGAGCTGAGATAAAACACCAGAAGAGAGGTTGGACCCGTGTCAGAGACGAGTCTAACCGATAGGCAGAGCTAACGTGTGCGAACCTGCAGCTTCCATCAGGATCAGACATGACTTCAGGGGTGTTTAAGCAGATCACCTTTAGCTGCTTTCCTTGGTGCAAGACATGGTGAATCCAGGATTAAGTTCACTGGGAGTAACATCCAGTCATTCATTTCTTGTCTTTGGAATGGACTTCACAAGGCTGGACCAGGAATACATTTGTCCAGGGAGGTCCAACACCTAGTTGGCGCAGACTTATCTTACACGTGGGTCAAAAAAGGAAAGAGAAAGTTGGATCATATTTATTAATCATAATAGTTTGAATTGCAATGAATGAGGCTATAAAATCATTTGTAGGCAAATGACTCCTAATATCTGTTTAACTGAGCTCACAGCAAAGTGATCAGCACTGTTAATAAAACTTTGAAAAATACCTCATGAAATGATGTACCATCTTATACTGAGAGCAGCTCAAGACAGTTCCTGAGCACAGTTTTGGGTAGATTACAGAGTAACTTTTGAAGGTTTAGTTTATCAGACACAAAGGGCAACTATAACAAGCAGTTAATCAACCCAGAAGAGAATTAACCACTAAATAAAATAACGTATGTCTTGGTTAGGCCTCAGAAGAGCATGAAAAATACCTCATAAAGAGTATAGACACACACAAGAACAGGTACTTACTGATGTTCATCTTTCAAAGAGCATCAATTTGTGCACTTTGGTAGAGTTCCCTATGAATTGATTTTTCAGCATTTCTGAGTCGGGGCCTGGTTCTCCCAGACTATCACGTTGCATGTTTGGTGCTGCACTCAAGCCTGTGCTTCTCATGCAGATCCTGCCTCAGGTTCAGCCAGATCCCAGCCCGGTCAGAGCCCACGTGCAGAAGGGAAGAACAATTTTGGAAGCTGTACAGAAACCTTTAATAAAGCCCAAAGCTGTGGCTGTGCAAGCCTGAGAGTTCATGGCTAAACTCCAAAGCTCACCTTCCAAAGGGAAACCCTCTACGTTCTACACAAGGCCATAAGAGCCCTTGCAAGATCATTTCAGCTTTCTGAACTGCGGGAACATAAAGTATTTTTTTGTTGGATATAGAGAAGCTCATGACAGATAACTCAAAAAAGCTGCTGCTCGCAGGTTAAGAACTTGCCTGTTTTATATATCTATTAGGAGGCGAGGTTCAAGGCACGGCTGTAAGCAACTCTGCTCCAGCTTCCAGCGAGGAATCGCTCAGGGACCACAGCCAAAACACAAGAGCACCAGGATTACTCTGCTTTTTCTTTGTTTTTATCCTCTAGTCACTGCTACAGCACAACCTACAGGACTTAAGCACCACTCAAATCTTTTTCTTCATTCAAGCTTGCATTTTTGCACATAAACAAGACAAAAACTGCCCCTGCAGCAATTTATTGGGCCTATCTTGTGCCCTACTTACACCAGCCTATTCCAGTCACCCTTTATTTCGTGTTTTATAGAAGAGAACAGCTTAACTACATTCACAAAACAGCAGTTATCTACAATAGAGTATTAACAAGCAGCAAAACATCCCACCCCTTCACTCACCCCAGCTCAGCATAATATTCATATTACCAAGTGTCCTCCTGCAGCCTTCTGCTTCACCCCAACAGCATTATTTTCCTAACAGAACTGTGCTAGAGTGTATTTATTTAATATTTTCTTTGTACAACGTTCCTGAATGTGTTGCCAAGTAAGAGTGCATTGGGTGAGAGAAGTTTCCATATAAACAGTATTAAACAAAATCATCTTTATGAGGACATGAACCAATGTTGACTTGTTTACTTCCAGTGAAAGATTCACTGAAATGGGAAGACCAGATGTTCTAGGACACTACGGTGCTCTTAAGGGAAAACTGATCCTTCATGAGATGAGCAATGTGTTTCTGCACTTAAATATCAAATTTACAGGGGGCAAAAGAGAGAAATTGTATACTGTACACAGAACAGAACAGGATGTTTTTTACTGTAGAGACACAAAATTTCCTGGTTCAGAAGATTTTCAAATTAAAAAGCTAATCCTAATAACTGCAGTGGTTGTATTTGCATCAGCCTTGCCCTTGAGCTGCAGCACTGAGCGAGCATTGAATTGCTGCATCATGTGCAAGGGTTTGGGGCAACAGCAAGGTGCTTAATGTCAGGAAAATCACACCAAAAGGGGGGGAAAAAGGGAAAAGGGTCCATCAACAGACACTTAAGTAGCATTTACAATAAACACAGTTGCAGCTAACCTTGGAGAGAAAACCTAGTGGTTTCTAACAGTGGCAGTAAATCCAACAGTACTACCTAAAACCTGCACTCCTACCACACACATCACTTCTTCTATGCAGGATTTTCAAGAGTAAAGGAGGATTTTCCGCTCGTGGGTCCAGGCTGGCTTAGGTGTTCCCCTTCTACCTCTTTGCGCACCTTCCCTTTGCCCAGCTTTACATTTTAATGCATTTTTCCAAAACAGACGACACTTCTGGCGCATTTGGCTTTCCCTAACAGTTTTACGACTCTCTCAGACCGAAACACTACAGAAATGCTACAGAGCCGTTTGGATTCCCAATCTGCAGATAGAGCCAGTTGGATTCCCAATCTGTGGCTGGTGGAGCGAGGCAGCCGGCCGAGCTGCGGACCGAGGGGGCCACCTAGCCCCGTGCCACGGAATCGGCTGCCGCACACCTTCCCGCAACAAAGTGGGGTTTTAGCAGGGTTTTAGCAGCATTTGGGGGGGTAAGCGTATGAGGGACCATTAAACGGTTGGGGACAGACACTTCACCGGCCTCCGAGCGTGGAGGCTGCGCTGGGAACGCGCTGTGTTTTGCTCTGGAAGGACGAGAAACGAAGAAAGGCTCTAAAGCATCCGTCAGACAACAAACTCTTCCCCACGTACCTCCTCGTTCAGGGGTTTATTTTAAAAATGGAGTTTGCAAACTGGCACCCGAGACCTTGAGCCCCCACCAGGAACAGTGACCCCCAAAATCTCACCGTGCCCCTCGCGCGCGACCTTCCAGCTGCGTGTGTTGCTACAGGGAAACCCAGAATACCTGCGGTAATCAGCCTCTTCTGGCACTGCCCTATTAACAATCACCAGCCTCTCAAAAGACGTCATTACTATATATTGAATTTTACTGTACTCTGATTAAGACAGCATCTTTATTTATTTATTTTTACCTGGGAAGAGCATTGCCACGCTACTGACAGATGTGCTCTGCACTGGGTCCCTTGTGCTTCAGTTAAATCCTACTAATTTTCACCCAATTTTAAGACGAAGAGGTGGCTTTCAATCCCTTCCCTGCACACTTTTTCAGATGAGAGTCTCTCATTTCTATGTGTTTCCACTTAACCAGGTCTCATCCACGATACTGCCTCCTGCATCAGTTCGGGGAACCAGACAGTGAGAAGATCTGCCCCTAAATCTCTCCGCACAGGATAGTCACACTTGTGAAAGAGTTGGTCCTCACAGCAGAAACTCCTCTCAAGTGGTGCCAGGAGAGGCAGTGCTGCCAGACATGGACACCCCAGCACTTTCACACCGCGGCATGAGTGTTCCCTTCAAGACAGTAGGGCCAAATTAACGTTTGCTGAATGCTTCAGGGTCCTCAGGAAACAAAGGCTGCAAAGTGCAAAATATCGTGTTCTCCTCTGTGCATTCATTCAATCTCTGTGGACGCTCGTTATGCTGGGAGGGGAGAAATACCTGCCGTGCACAAGATATTTGGGGCGACCAGGATGATGCGTGGTTTTAATCACAACATCTGCGAAGCGGTTCCACTTCAGGAAAGCTTTGGTGTGGCAGCAAGAGCAGAAAGAAAGAATGAACGGCAGGGTGAGGAACAGCACTGTTTCAGGAGACGTCATTAAAAAGAAAAATCTCAAAATGCTGCCCTTTCTACCATAGAAGGAGGATGTTTCCAGCCGCTCTGCCTAAGCAAATGAGGTCCTATTTGTTTCTCAAACTACAGCACACAACAGAACTAAGAAAAGAGACTCAAAGACTTTGGCTTCCGTGTTCAGCCCCTTTTCATCGATTATTTTCTGTCTGGCTGTCATCTGTGCCAGCCTTCTGAAGCCACCCCGTCACAAACCCTGTGCTGTAACAGACCGTCTCAGTCTTCATCATAAAACATTTCATCAGCTGAATATTTCAAGGTTTTCATTACCATCATAAGGAAGCATTAATGGTGATAAAATAATCAGTCAGCAAAAATTCTATTACTTTTCCGTTAGTGAATGTGGTCATTACATCCTCACTCAAAGTTTCTCATTTCCTGAGGGATGAGAGCAACTAATAGCTAAAAAGCACAGAGACAGTACAACTGACACTCATGAAATGCATAATCCCATTGCCATAGAAAAAAATCCCACTGAAACTGCACCCTGAATATCTGTTTCAGGTAGGTGATTCAAAAGGCTCTTGCTTTTATTCAGACTAAGAACAAAAACCGGTACGAGAGAGATGAAGCCACATAGCACAGCCCTTCTCCTCTGCACTGTCTTGTGTGTTGTCTTCCTACGCACTGAAAGTTCATTCTTTTATCTGGATTAGCTAGTTAAAATGGACAGTATTCCCTTTAAATGGCTCTCCACATTTCTCTCCATGGATTACTTTAAAGGAATCGCCACGCTGTGCTTCAAACAGGTCCGCTCTCCTCACAGGTGTTCATTAAAGGGTGCTCAACCCTAATCCCCTTAGTACCAAAGAATGCAGTTTTTTTAAAAGGACCTGGGCTAAACTAGCATTGCCAAATCCCTCAGTGCTCTAAAATACAGACTTTCCAAAAGAAGAATTTCCTTAGCTATCTTAGGGACCACATATTCTCATCCTCTAACAAATATTGACCTACTTAGTTTTATCTTTCAGGTCCACAGAGGAGAAATAGCCACTCCAGCACACAGTCAATTCGCATATTTCTAGTTGCTGGTGAGAGTACATATTAAAAAAAACACCTATAAATAATAGAGGTGAATCTCTCAGCAGCCTTTGCTGGAAAACCAACTTCATAGAGAAGAAAGGTTGAATAAACAAACAGCTTTTCACATGCTTTCCTCACTCTCCTTCACAAGAGAGTCGTGCAGCATCTCAACCACCATTTCTCCCAAGTTTCCCCAGATTTGCCCAGATTTACCCAGACTTGCACAGATTTAGCAGCATTCAACTAGCACTTTGGCACAACAGGAGAAGCCAGGAGGTCAAAGCAGCTGGTGCTGAGGCAATTCACATTCACTTCCCATTACATTTAGCCTGGTCCCCTGGAGTAAATGCCCTCAGGACATGATGGTTTGATGCCTTCACCTCCTGAGTCTCCTCCCAAAGAAGGCAACAGAGGGTGTCCAGTGTTCTCGAAAATCTCAGGCAAACCTGAGATTTTGGGTGCAAAAGGTAAGGTCAAACGATTTGGTCTGCCTTGTACCCCAGATGCACAATTAGCTGCTTCTGCCCTGCAGGTTTGTTGCACAGCCCAGCAGACCTTCGCATCCCGGCTCGCAGTGAAACACGTTCCCTGTGGGTAGCAGCAGGAGGCAGCCGCCACCAGCTCGCAATACAGCCCTTTGCAAGGCCTGGGCATTTGCAGATCCTGCAGAAAGAGTTTTTAAGCACCTCCAGTATCTTTCTCTGAAGATTAATAAATCCCTATTGTTAACAAATCTTAACAAATTTCTCCAGTTTTGGTGAGTGTTGAAGTGCACTTTAGCCAGATAGGAAGGCAGAGAGGCAGCTAAACACAGAAAGTTGATGATAGGGGACAAAAAAAAAAAAAAAAAAGGAGAACAAGAATTCTCATCCATGGCCCCTAACTTTGTCCAATAGCACCATCTTAACACATCAAACATAGGGAAACAGCAGCATCCCAAAAAAGAGACTGCAAGTGAGGGCAACCATCACCTGGCAGCCTGTGCAGGAGCAGAATGCTCTGCCCAAAGGTTGCTCATGCATTTTACATGAAACCACACTCGACTAATGCAGCTAGACAGCTCCTGGAGCAGGACTCCCCTGCCCCTGCCTGCCTAGGACCCTGTTCGCACCATATGCTGCAGGAGTGTTGTTTCTGACATGCTATTTCTGGCTCAGCAGTGAGTGTGAAGGCAACGACTGCAGGAACAGCTTCAGTGAAGGGGCTAGAAATGCCCCAACCCCACGTTATCCAGTAGGAAAATCAAGGGTTGCATCTCACTATGATTTTAATGTGCAAATGTGCTGCAGACAAGCAGAAGGAAATGCACAAACTACTTCTGTTGCAAGAATTCTGCTGGCAACGCCTGGGCCTTCACTGCAACTTTGTGCAACGCCAGCAAATTATTCTGTGCAGGGTTGAACCAGACTCACATGGTTTGTCGTCTACTGTGCTGCACCTTTTAAATATACAAGGACAAACATTGTATAATGCTACAAAATTCACACGTGAATTGAAATTCTATTGATTGTAATTGTTTAAAGCAAAGCAACAAGTTTCACTGAAAACGCAGGAAGGAAAAAGGGCTTTTCATACAGAGTTATTCAAAGGAAAAAAAAAAGAAAACCACACCCCACAGAAACACCCCAGAGTCACAGACACTGACAGGCCTCTGACTTCTAATAAACAAGTAACCAGAAACTCACCTCTTATATAAGGAGCTTTGATCTACGCTAAACATGTCAATAACACATTTCCCAGAGAAGTGCGTTTCAAATTCAAAGTAGTATTTGAGTCACCATGAGACTTATTTTTGTACAAATCACTAACAAAAAAAAGTGTCTAAATTTCATTTCTAATTATCACAGCATTATTATTCATTGCAGTGTGTGCTGGTATTTGACATGCATAAAAACTAAGTCTGCAAGTTTAAGCAAGACAAAATGCCAAGACTATGTCCTCTCATTTGGAATTTTGTTGCTGTAGGTATTCCTTGAAATTGGATTACTCTTTAATGCCTTACTGAACACTGAATTAAACAATATCACCACTATCAACCTAGATTCAATCAACTAGCCTTTATGCACTAGTAAAACATAAGATACTGATATGCACATATCTAAGGAAGTAAAAAGTAAAAGCTATGAATTCTGATGTTCAATGTAATCAAAAGCATTATTTTTAGAACTTTGGGTAAGCAAAAGAAAAATGACTTCAAATATATCTGTCCAATAAACACTAAATCCTAATTATTTGCCTAATTGAGGGGTTTAAAATGTCCCATTAGTTTTGATTTATTTCCAGAGTGAATGAGAGTCTTGGGTCGTGCTCAAATTCTGTATGTTTCTTCATGCTACTTAAACACTATTTTGACTTTCTGTGAGATCCTTCCGTTAGAGGGTGAATTTTACCCTCACTATTAAGATATGATCTCAAATCCACTCATTCAAACAGGACAAATCAAGACTCTACAGTGTGAGCTTACAAACATATTTTCCTTAAACAGGGGAGTCCAAGGTGTTTCTTGAATTCCAGGTGCTGTCTGCTCCCCAAACCCGTACGTGTTGGGTAAAACAAGGTTAACATACAAATTGCCACTGTAACTACTGCTTCATTTAGACAAGAATATTCTTGATTATACGTTTTTGCACACTAACATAACAAAACCAAAACAGTTAATGTTTGACAAACGTGGTTAGAGTTTGCCTAAGGAAACAGAACTCCCTATAGCCCATATTCATTCTACAGTATACACTTTCTCCTCTTTTGCCCATACTTCTCCCCACGGGCTGCAGAAGATCACAAGGTTATAGCGACTGTAAGCCAAGACTGTAACCTCAGTACAAAGAAACAGCTTTTTTGTGGTCTCTACTTTGGTTTTCTTCTTTTGACACTCATAGTGGAACAAAGGTGAAGTCCCTGGTCCCTGCTCCATGGACAGACGAGGGTTTCAAGAGGCAAGTAAATAAAGTCTGGAACTAATTAGCAGCCAAATACCTTTACAGTTTCTACACACTGCTTTCTTAATTACTGTAGGAGTAAATATTTTCCTCCTCACACTTTCCCACTGAACACTCGCTGAGGCATAAAGTCCCTGAGCCTAACCCTACCATGGTCTCTGTCCACACGATGTCTCACCCTTGAAACATTAGAGAAACGGTGGCACATTCTGCTCAGGATGCACCAGGCCTTCCAACACAACCAATGCCTCTGCTCGGTAGCTTCCCGGGTCGCGAGGCGTTGGAACTGTTCCATGAAAACATTCGGCTTTGAGATGAGAGCTTGCTCCCAGCAGGGCTCTGGGCAGACAGGCTGGGCAGGGAGGACTCCCTTGCATCACCTGCACCCTCAGCAAGACAGTAAATTAGTCACCTACCCTGCAAAGAACCAGTCAGGTTGGCAGGTCCTCCACCTTCTCTATCTGAGCTGAAGTGAGGCTGGACAGAACTGGATGCAGCTTCCACCTCTTGAAGGCAAGCAGCCAGGCAGCTTATTTCCTGCAAGAGAAGAGAGAAATTGGAGTTAGCCTTACTGATGAGTGTCGCACAGCTTCAGCCATGCCATGAAAACCCAAACAGAAAGCTGAGAGAGCGTATGGGAAGCGGGGCAGGGGGAATTGAGGCTTGTTTCAGCAGAACGTTTGCTCTGTGTTGGTAAAGACGCCCTATCCTCCCCCAGCTGCCCAGACCCCCTGTCC
>JAWLRI010000640.1:2312408-2357556 GCA_034781795.1 Crypturellus tataupa
GGCTTGTTTCAGCAGAACGTTTGCTCTGTGTTGGTAAAGACGCCCTATCCTCCCCCAGCTGCCCAGACCCCCTGTCCCGGAGTGCTGCTTCTCCACGATACTCATCCAGCAAGCCCAAACTCCTCAGGTCCCTCCAGCGAGGGGGCTGGCAGCAGGGGCCTCTGTCGGGGGCTGCTGTGATGGCTGCGGACGGCAGCAGGAATCACCCAGCCCAGCTCCACACGTGGGCACCGGGCTGCCTGCAGCACCTCGGCCCAGGCCAGAGCAACCCGGAGGAGCGGAGCTGCCCGCGCCCGCCCTCCTCTTTCCGGGGATTTGTTTCCACATTTGTGAATTACACACATCTTCATATCATATGGAATTGCTGAAGTGATCAGAAAGGAATCACTCCTTCCTCAGCGTGGCCCCCCAACCTTCTGCTTCATGCCAGGCAAGTTGGAGTTTGACCGTTTCTACTCATTTAAAAGAAGAGATTTGCTGGTTCTAATGTTCCGGTCAGCAAACAAGCTCAAAACAAATATATCCATTTCTACATCAGTCTACAAATTTACATGGCTTGTCCTGAGCATAAGACACTCTTTTCCTACACCAGACTGGACCCTGTACATGTTTACAGTCTCAGCCAGGACTTCTAGTCTCTCTCAATATTTCTGCTCTCGCACCCATAACCACACACCTAGAAAAGCCAACGTGCTTAAAAGTTGCCTTTGTACGTGAAAAGTGCTATAATTAGCACTAGGTAAGGAGCTTCAGTTCCTTAGCTGTCCTTTTAGCCATTTCTTTTATTATTTGGGTTTATACTACTTAAACAAAAACACCCACCCACAATTATAAAGGATGACTTCTTCCCATTAAAATAATGCAGAATTCTGCCTATAGGAGGACATTTTAACACTCACTACTCTAAGTAGGATTGCTAGGGAGATGTATAAATGCTGTTGGACTGAATCGGTGCAAGTGTTTATCAAGATTGTTGGCTTGATAAACTCCACTTACACGTGGGACAAGTCCTCACATATCCTTTGAGACGCTGCTGCAAAGACTGCGGCTAAAAGAAAGAGAATAAACATTTCTTTACACCCGCACGAAGTAATAGGCTTAACTTACAGCGAGGAAGATTTAAGTTAGACATTAGCAGCAGCTTTACAGTGGAGAGGCTAATCAGGAGATCTCCTAGGGAGGCGGTGACATCTCTATCAGTGCAGGTTTTTCATTACAGCTTAGACAACATTTCACAGGGGTGGGTGCCACTGCCACTCCTTTTTTTCTACCGTTCTGTTTATCCATATTTGGATGCAGAAGCCACAGCTTTTGCCTGAGTTTATCTGGAAGGTATTAGGAAACATCTCCAGGTACAGCGTGAAGCCTCCGCAGGTTAATTAACCCACAGTGACTCAGGAGGTATCGGGGCGTCACGAGAAAGAGCAGGAGGATGTGCTGGAACAGGGGGAGGGCGATTCATCCCCTGCACTCAGCTTATTTTCTGCCTGGGAGCTTTTAAAAGCCCTCTGGCCAGACAGCAGGGCAACAAAACACCAGTATGCTGGTCATGGTGATTATTAATTAATAAAAGGTTCACATTTTTATCCTTATCTTGAAGTCTCAGAGAAACCCTGTTGGGTTTGAGTATTTGCGTCAGTTTATAATCATCAACACGGTAGCAACAATAAAACGTTTGAACTAAAATAAATCATGTCCCAGGTACAGTGGTAGTACTGCAGAGGCATAAGCACATGAGAACTGGGAAGCAAAACTATTAAAATAACAACTAAATAAAGATCTGTTGGCTCTGCTATTCCCTGCTCTGAAAATGACGTCTGTTCTCCAGCAGGACCTTAAATCGCTGACATTTGAGGGAATTATATGGGATTTTTTTCCCTTTTCTTTTTCCTATTTTTTAAAATAAAATTCAGTCCCAGCACACCCTACACCCACCAGTCGCATCCCAGCAATGGTCCAAACGGGCAGGAGGATTTAACTTCTGCTAATTGGTCAGAGTTTGCCACTGAGTGGATAAGAGACAGAGCAAATTGCCTAGGAGTTTCCACAGGTGATAATTTGAGACACAGCCTCAGAGCAAGTCAAATAAGGCTGCAATCCAGGCTGGAGACGTTACTCTCTGTGCGGAATACGCGTCTCGGCGCTCCCAGCACCGTGGCCGCTCTGAACGCTAGAGAGCAGCCTCTGCCCAGCGCACAGCGCTGGGAACATTCCTCCCTCTCCTTTCGGAAAGCAGCAGGATGCTGATCTCTAACCCAAAACCGCAGTGCACTGCACTGAGCAAAACCATTCTGGCTTCCCATCATGGTCGGCTTAACTTAAATGTGCTCAGTATCATCGCGTCATTGCATTTCTTCCAGATAGCAGCCAGAATACTTCGCACTTAGTCCCCAGGGCACCACACAATTTGATTGGGGATCTCCTCTTCATATCTTGGTTGTTTGTATTTCTGCATCACTTGGAACTAAAAACAGACAGGGTTTCAATGGGGAAGCTTGGTAAGGAGCCACTCCTCTGCTCACATCTTCAGCCTCAGCTTAAAAACAGTTAAGTCAGACAGGAAGTTTACAGCAACATTGGGAATAAGACACAGCTTGGACCTAAATAGCACCAAAAGTGCAGCTGAATTGCCAATCCTTTTGCTAAAGTTTGGTGATTCACAGGGTGAAATAGCTCCAGGTCCACAGCTAAAAACCTACCAGGAGTTTTCTTGAAAATCTACTTCGCAAACTTATACTGCAAATAACTACTTTAGTGTTATTCAGTTCTATATATTTATCTATACATCTATATCTATAGACAGATATCTATATCTATCTATCTAGATATTTAGTTCTATTCAAAACAGCTTCAAAAGACCCAGAAAAGGAAGACAAGTCCTTTGCTTACTAGTACTGTCTATCCTAAAATGATTACAATATGAGAACAGTATGAGAACTCTGAAATAAAACACAAAATAGAGGGATTTTTTGTCTACAAACATGACATTTGAAGTTGTATTTTCTAAAACACTTGATGATCACTATACATAATTCATCACTATGGCCATCAAATAACCTGCCAGGTCTCTATGACTTGAGTTCGAAGGGGATTTTATCAGATATGGATTTAATAGGGCTATTACCCTCTTTGGGGCTAGACAGCAACGGCAGTGCCTTGTACCTCTGCTCTCCCAGCCACCACTGTTTCCATTCGTTCCCTCATTTTGGACCCGAGTGCTCAGTTCAGAGCAGCATTATTTTGCGCACTACCCAGACGCTGCCTAGCACAGAAGGCCTTAGGGTGCCTCAATGCAACCGCAATGCAGACCTTGCGACAACATTGCGTTTTGCCAAGTTGCAAAGATAATTACCACAAATCACGCAGCATCATTGCAGACTCTGCCCGAGCGCCTCATTTCATCAACTATAGCTCAGCCTGAACGACTGCACCGTACTCATGAGTACGTTAGGAAGGAAAAAAGGGTAACATCTGCAGTAGTGATCCGGCTCCCTTCTGCTCCAGCAAAAGGGCTGCTGAACCCATCTCCCTGCAGGGAACATTGGATCGGAACGGTGGGACCAGGCACAGCAAGGTCCACAGCGCCCGTCAGCACCCATCCTTGGCGTCCTCCTTGCAGGAAAATTAAGGAAACTCTCAACTCCTCCACATCCCTACTGTTTTACCGCACAAAGAAATAGCGAAAGGAAGCAAATGTCCAATTTGCATATTTTTAGTTCTGCAGTAATTACCGTATGTGAGGAAACATTTACTAGAGTGTAAATACGAAGGGTGGTTATTTGGCTTGAAATATGGGAATAGAAGATAAAAATGAGGCAAAAGGAAAAAGAACCAAATTGAGGTTTAATAAAATAAGTTTTGTCTCAATTATTCTCTCATTGAAACAGGGATGTCAAACATTCTCAGATTAGTCAACTTTCGGATTAAAATAAGAAGTTTAAATTATTTCTACAAGTGTAAAATTAACTTTGTTGGGTGATTTATATATAAGAAATTACTGCAAGTCCTCTTGTGGAAAACGAAGATAGCAGATAAATAGTTGTTTGTTTTTAAAACATTGTACAAATGGAATTTTCCATGAAAACAAAGAACTTAAGATCCTTTTTCTCTCTCTTGCTGCTCAGCACATTTGATGCTGGATAGCAGAAGTTCTGTACCAGAACATCACTACTTTGTTTTCCTAAAATATTTTTTTTCCATAAAATATGATTACTTTTTTTTAAAAAAACTCAGCTAGTGCTGATCAAAAAAGACTGCACACAATGGTTTTCCAAATGAAAATTGCAGATTTGATTAACCTGATTTTTTAAAAAAATATACAAAGCTGAATTTTTTTTTTTAAAGAAAACAAGAACAGCATGTCACTTTTTACTTTTACATTATAATAACCTACCCATCTCCTCTTTATCAACATGCTCCGTTAAGAATGAAAAAAAAAAAAAAAAAAAAAAAAAAAAAAAGTATGTTTGAATATCTCTTTCTGTAAATATCCAAGTTTCATTCAGGATGAAAAGGGTGTACAAGAATGCCACTTTCCAGCTGGCTTTTGACAACCCCTTTGCCCCGTGTCCCTGAACGCCTGCTGAGTTTTCCTAGGCAGGAACTTCCCGGAGTTCAGAGCCCCGGGCATGGATAACTGCCGAATTCCCAGCAACACGGGGTACAGAAGCAGCTCGTGCGGGGCCTGTTCCGGGCTGCCCAGACCTGCTCTGCTCAGCCCGCTGCAGATGCGGCCGCCCGGCACCACCGAGGGCCAACGCACCCAGCGTGATGCCGGGTTGGAAAGATGCGATTCGGAAACAAGGTGTTTAATGGTCCCCGCAGTGTCTTGCGCTACAGAGAGCGATCATCTGTGAGAGCAGCCCGTGCCCTGCATTAGATGACATAACACCACCCAACCCTCCATCACAAAACGATGCCGTGTGTTATGGACACTTCTGTTGACTTCACTATGCACAAACCTAACAAGATGTAACAGTTGTTACAGGATCAAGGTCTCAGCCTTTCTTTTTTCCCCCCTCCCACCCACATGTAACATCCAGATTAAGGTCATTAGGACCATAATCAATCTGGGTGCTTTCTGCAGTCGGGAGAGATGCATTTGTGCAGAAAATGATCCAGTCCTCCTTATACCTGAATAACATTCTGGACAAGGTTGTCTCTCTGCAAAGTGGAGGAGTTTCCTCATAGGGTGCCCTAAGTAAGTGTCTGAAATTGGACAGTCTCTCCCTAATGCCACATCTGTGCTGTTCAAAGCAGCAATCATTTCGTTTTGCAGACTACTTACTTTAATCCATCGCTATCCGAAGCCTGCATGCAACAACACAGGAGTAGAAAAGATGTAATCTTATCAGAAGGAGCATGCACCATTTAGGGAGAGCAAGCATTAAAAGTGACAACCGAAGCCAAGAGTCCTGGGGGAGGGAGGACTGGTTTGTCCTATAATTAAATTCACCCGCCATTTGCCAACCTCCTTAATCCTGTTTTGAGTGGGAGTCATTTTCCAACAGGGAAAATAATACACATGGAACCAGACAAGTTGTTTCAGGCAGAGGGGCGGGCGGCACGGGAAGCCTCTCCGCATAGTTTCCACTCCTGCTTCCTGCTGCCGCCCGCAGCACGCAGGGCAGCGCGAGCGGCACGAGGGGCGGCCGGGAGCGCCGCTGCCCACCCGCTCGGCCCGCCGGCTGCAGCGCTCCCGGCTCCAGCCCAGAGCGTGTCCAGAGGGCGGGAGACGGGACAGCCGCAGAGTTCAAACACTCGCCTGCGCCACCCAGAACGGCCTCATCCCCCTCAACGACTGACGGGAGAGCTCTCATTGCAAGCATTTAGCCAAGGTCCCTGGAACTCCAAAAGCTCTCTGGAGCTTTTGCAAACCTAAGGCTTAAACTTCCCATGCCAGACACCTTGTCTGAACCTTTACTCTGCCAGTGATTTCCTCTGTGGTTTTCACGTCCTCAGTCTGTTGCCCGCTGTATCGTGGTATTAATAGATCTCCCCACCACAAAGAATTGAAATAGAGGCAGATAAATTGACTTTTTGCATGCTTCTCAAGTAAAGGAAGCGCTTTAACACATACTAGTGTGCTAGTATCCCTACTAAACCCCACCTAAAGCTCAGGAGTGAATAATAAACAACCTCAAACTTGGGATCAGAACTTGCTCTTCCAAGTGTAGATCCATGCAAAACTGGATTTTGGCCTTAATCTCCAGTAAAACCTGTCCCTGCTGGATAAGGGCAATATATAAAATAACGTTCTTGTTTGTGAGGAGGGGGTTGCCCAGCTCTGCTTTGTTCAAGGGAACCTACCTAGACGTTACTGGTCTGATCTCTGCAAGACACTGACCGTTAGCAGTCTCCAACTGACTTGGTCAAAGTCAAAAGGTTTTTCCTTGAGCTGAAGTAGTTCAAAAATCCGAGATGCCTCTCAGCTCTTCCTGCCAACTATTTGGCTGAAAAGTTAAACCCAACATTTCTAGGCCCGCCAGAGGAGCCAAACAAGGGGGCTGAGGCAGAAACCTTGATTCAGAACCTCTTCCCAGCACTAACCACCTAAGGAGAAACCCAGCCAGCTCCGTGTTTCATGCATGAACTCTTCTCGCTGCTACTTATTGGGTAACTTTTGGTTAAGAGATTTTTGGCACACATTTTCAGTAAAGTTGACAGCTAAATAATATGTCATCTGGCTTTCAGCAAAGCAATTACTAAGTAAAACACTGAAGGAGTAAACGACAGGTTACAACACCTAGAACAAGATGCCACACCTGAAAAAGCTAATATTACCTGAATAACTATTATCTGTAATCACCAAAATATGTTGAAATTATTGCTTTATTTAGTGGAGATTAAGCCACCTGCTCTTAAAAACACATGCAAGGGACATGTTCACTGCTTTTTCCCCCGCATACTGAAGAGACACTGTAATTATTGCATGAGCACATTACTGGAAGTGATGGGAGAGCCGCACGTTTCCGAGCTGGCTCCCTCGGAGACGCTGCACCCTCAGCTCAGCTCTTCACACCTCGAGAGGCAACACAGAGATTCTGACCCTGTTTCAGAGCTCATGAGCAGGACTGTGCAAATACTTGATTTTCAGAAAAATAAACACAAAACAGTCTCAATTGGAAGGTATTCTGTCCTTACACTGAAATGAACCCTCTCTCATTCCTCATTGCCAGCAAACCATTTTTGAGGGTCTATCAAAATACTGCTTTCAAGCCAAAGCATTTTATTTCTAGTCCAGCTGGAAGAAAAAGAGCTTAAAATAAAAATGTCTTAATTACATAATTTAATTTTCTCCCCCACATTTGGTTGAAAAAATTAGTTAAAACATTTCAGTGTATGCAACCCATAATATTGCAAACCATATTTTCTTGGTGGAAAAAGTAAAGGCAAAGTTTGCTCTTTCTGCTTACTGGCAATGACGTGCGCTGCAGGAAAACATATTTTTGAAATACTTTCCAAATATTGAATCAGAAACATGTTGCCACAATATATTGTTTCTCTATCATATTTAAGCCATCAAGGTTTTTCTTTAAGCCTTGCTCTCGGCTTTACATTTCACAGTAGCAGTCCTGGTAGGAGTACTGAAAACAAGTATTAGTAATACCCATCCAAGGATATTAGAGCTCCCTAATCAAAGGCCCTCCCTGGTAAGCAAATTGTGAGGATAACCACAGCAACAAGCAGCAGATGGAGAAGGCTCCTACAAACTCCTACTTTCCTTCCATGCTCTGCAACAAGCCAATGCTGGCAATAATGTTTCATCCACCATTAAGCTGTCTGAGAGCCCAGGGCATCCTAAAAACCATGATTTTGATAGCGAGGCTGCTCAAAAATACCACGTGTGCCTTACAATTTCATTACAGCAGTGTTGCATATGGTAGGATGTTTCTGAAGCTACGAAAAATCACTGCACCATAGTGGTAAATACATCTTAAAGCAATTAAATGCATTTGCGCAGTCTTTAAAAACAAGATATTCCGTCATCTCAGCCATAAAGCAAGTATCTGGAACAAAGATGGTCCTGGAAAAGGGACTGAACCAAAATGTGACCTGCTCCGCACTTCCCAGCAAGGCTCTCCCCACGCGCCAGCCGGAGGGTAATTTATTACCAAGACAAGCTTTAAAAACATGAAAATGACTCTATACTAATCCAAATATATTTAGCTTTAAAGGAGGCATTAATCTTTCTCTGCAGCCAAATTTCTGAATGGCAAATACTAGCAGTTGTAATGAAAACCAGTTTCATCAGAACCAACAAATATCTGAAGCTTAAAATGACTATATTTCATACAGTTACTAGGAATTCTGTGGAAGTTTTTATAAACTGTTAAGCAAAATATTAGGAAAGCATTAGAATAATCCTTTGCAATAAACTGTTTTATAACCATTGTAGCAATCCAGATCTGAACAGAAGATGGTGCTGTTTGATCTTCTCCCCTAGCATTGTACTACCTCTGCTCCCAACTCATCAATATTAGCATGTTATTCCTGATGTATTACTACACTATATATAGCTATAAATATTACCTAATTATTAAATAATGCAGGGATTTCACAGCATTTTTATCCAGACTTCATTTCAAGGTGTATTTTTAGAACACCTTACCTCCTGAAAGCATGAGGTTTGGCATCTACAGGTCCATTATCAAGTGCATGATGGAAACAGCACCTATCATGACTCTGTCTTGTCACGAGGAAGACGTGTCCTAAAAATTAAACTTTTTAAAAAGTCATAAAAATAATAAGCCCAGCAAAAGTGATTAACAAGACAAAAGTGATTAACAAGTCATTAGAAGTGCCAAATCTGGTTTCAGTTTGCAAACTTCCGTTAGTGTGCGAGCAGTACAGAAAGGAGGGTTAGCTTTCAATTTAAATCTGCGCAATTCATCTGCCAAAAGCAGGAAAATTCAAAAGAGTAGCTGCGAAAATCATTTCACATTTTAATGTTTTCAGTTCCCATGCTAACTTTTGGTGTATAATTGAGATTCAGGCGTTTTCCTCTCCCACCGTTAGTGCCACAACTGTGTCTCCTCCTGCCTGCGGAGCTCCGTGCTCCGGTCCTGGGCTGGCCCTCTGCCTTCTCCCATTTGCTCAACGTCGCATTCAAACTGCTCGGCCTCCCTTGGAAGTCCTTGGCAGAAATAACCTTCCTGAGCTGCCGCTTCTATTTTTAACTACATCTTCTCTTCACCAGTTGTATCCACTTAATGGATATGTCTGCTTAGGCACCCTCTACCACACACTGTCCTGTGATGCCTACAGGACCCAACATGGCTGTAAAAAGTCTTTTAACCCTTCCAATGTCTCTTCAGGAATGACAATTACATAGAGATACTAAAATATAATATTTTCAAAGCAATACTAAAGTCATAGACACAGATGATTATATTCAAACACGTTCTAGCAATTTAGTAGGACCATCAACATGAAGACAGGCGTGCACACAAGTGTTTTCAGGAGTGCTTGCGTGGGTCGAGCCTCCTCTGCAAGCTGCTGGCTACATCAGAGCGCGAATTACCCTAAAGCCCAAGCAACAGCTCTAATTGCTCCAAGCAGCTGAAGTTTCAGATTCAAAGTTTCTTTGAACATCAACTTGGAAAACAAAGAGCCCTGGCAAAAAGTCGGCATGGAGCTGGTCAAACAAACAAGTCAACAACACCACATAAGGCAGCAGGCAAACAGGAACCGAGTCTGGCACACAACTTGTTCCAAAACAGAACCAGGTTTTGTTTTGAAAATATGTATTTCTTTCCACAAACAGATATTTCATTTTCTTACCCAGGAAAATGGACATTTATCAGTGTCCCTAGCACTGAGCTCTTCCCATTCCCTCACTGCTCAACACTTTTCAAAGGGGAAAGCCTTTGGAGGAAAGGTCAAGGAAGAGGAAGGTTTCCTTGCAAAAAAGGAAAAAAAGGGGTGGGGGGAAGGGACGTGTGAGAGAACTTCTACTGAAGGTTCTAGACACATTTGGAGAATGAAAAAATAAATTGGTATCTTTAAAAATGGAAAGAGTTACACAACTCCTGCACAGAGTCCGCACATGTCAAATGCAGATCAAGTTGCCCCTTGTGGGTTGGAGCACACAGCTCTGCCGAGGCTCTCGCCCCCTGAGCCATGAGGAGCTTCCCCACGTGAGCAGGGGCAAAGATCTCCTTCTTCAGCCCCTGCAGTTCCTGGACAGAAGTTGTGTCCTCCACCCCATCACAGGCGGCCTGGGGCAAGACCTTGCTGCCTTAAGACACTAGGCCCATCTATTAATCCCCCTACAAGATCGAAACAAATTAACTCAAGCCTTTCTCAGAGTTTTACCGTGCCCATATTCTGCTTTACAGTTTCCCTCTACAAATGCTGGAGCAGACACACAGCCTGAGCAAAGGTTTTCAACTCAGTTACTCCCTCTGACGGAGGGCGCAAACACTTTCAAGACGTACATGGAAACGAACACCATCGGGTCCCGGCTCTGGAGCATTCTCTGGGATTGGGCCAGGCTGCCGGGCTCTCCCTCCCCAGCACGCAGTGTCCCGCTCCCCACGGCCTCCCCGCTTTCACCAGAGCCCCAGTCGTAAGAGCAGTCCATGCTCGCTCCTCAAGCATGTGTCTCGCCTCCTTGGTTTATAAACCCCTACTCAGGCACTCTGCCTCAGTGCGCAGGGATCCAGGGCTCGCGCCATGGGGTGGGGAGCAGAGACCATGGATGGGCAAGAAGGATGGGGCTATCCCTGTGGCAGCAGTACCAATTTATGCTCAGGAAACTGTCAAAACCCATTCAAAATTAAAGAACTGACAAATGCAAGGCACCCAAACGTACATACAGACACCAAAGGCAAACTCCCACATAGCTACGTTTTCCTTTCGCAACACTGCTGCAGATCCTGTGTGCTCTCCTACCTTTCTCTGGAGTAATTCCTGCCCGCCTCTCATTCCTTGCTCTCAAATGGAAGGAGGTAGTTTCTGTCCTGGCCAAACTGTCAGATTCCACTGAAGTACAAGTACAAGCAAAAAAATCTCCAGGATTTTGTTGAATCCAATTATTGAGATGCAACTTGTTGTACATCTGATTCACATTAAATGCCTTTGAGTTCTCCCCGCAAAACCATTGAAACTAAGTGGCTGTGACATTTGATCTTTATAGTGAAGGTGTAGGGTTAAATTTGCATGTTTTGCTGGCCTTTCATCTTCTGATGATTGCATCCCCTCCTTAGATAGCAACATGCTTAGTTCTTTAGTCCTGATGAGACCCCCGCGCTCCATGGCATGGGGGAGCCACCCTCCTGCACGCACTATCTGCTGCTGTCACATAGTGCTTCCTCCTGCCTCCCCAGGCTCCCTGGGGCTGCAGAGCCACTCAGGGGCAAGTTGCACATCACTTGGGAGTGACATTAGAGGTGGGCAGGGCTCTGAGCTGTGCGATACCCCAGCACCTACAGAGCGCTGCAGGGACAGAGCAGAACGTGACCACCAGAAAAAGGAGTGACAAACTGCGCATCACACACATCTCTACCCTGTGGTTCCAACAGCATATTTGAAGAATCCAGGAGACGGATTCTATTACCTTCTTTACAGATCAGGAAGGTTATCAGCAAAGTATCTATTTAATGAATTTGCAACTTCCATAATTTTCCCTACCAGAGCAACAGGCTGATGAGAACAAAGGAAGAATTTCCTATTCCATGGAGTATGTAGATATTTAGAATGCATCCCCTACCCATATAATTCCCAGATGTTCCATTTAAGTCTATTCCATTATTGATCTACTTAGTTTGGTTATTCTAGGAAGGATTCACCCTGACTGGCCTGTGGCTTGTTCATTTCCCAGAGGTTGTGTTCACACCTACCCATCCGGGCAGGCACGGGTTCCTGCCATACGGGCATCCCGGAGCATCAGCGCCTTCTCAACCAGGAAGAGTTGGGCACTGTCCAAGATGCAGATGAAAAGATCAACCAAATGTGACCACTAGTAAGGATCCATGACTCCCCTCATTCACCCAAAAATTTCTGGTAAGGTCAACGGAGACTTCTATGCAGCTGAAGAACAGACAACAGCCACAAATCAAGCAGTGATTAAATAATAATAAGCATTGACCCACACAGCATCAAACAGGGAAAAAAAGCACCATTTTCAAAAAAATTACCTCACGTATGACCAGTGTCTTTACTGACCACAAGGAGTCAGGACAGACATTGAAAAGAGATGAGACTGATCAGGGCTCCTGCACGAAAACACCGCCTGCGATGCCGCTTCACAGCGGAGAGAAGCTATTAGTGCAGCTCTGCGCGGGAGGAGGGATGGACCCAGCTGCTCCCTTCCAACAGCAGGGCCAGGACCTCATGCCAGCTCCTCCGGGCAGCTGCGAGGTGCACCAAGAGGACACGTAATGTTGGTGCCTGTGTGCTACCTGCAGACTTGCACCCAAAGCACCAAGTGCCCTCTGCCTGCCAGGAGGCTATGGCCTCCGCAGCTGTGATCGATTTCCTGCTCGCATCACCTATTCCCCAAGAAACACAGATAGGCACCAAATTTAAATGCTGAAGAGGAGAAAAGGGAACAGGCGAGGCCTGAAGAGAGATTTCTTTAGCAAGAGAGGATCTGTTAGCCCTCCTATTTCTTTTTTGTAAAATATGCACTTTCTCCTGACCAGACACCAGAAAGTCATTCTTTAAGTCTGCAAGAATCAGCCAGTCAGTTGATGGGGCTGGGAAACATCCAAGACGACAGCAGAAAACACAGGACGACTTTAGACAACTTTAGATTATAAATTATGTTGAGATGAAGAAAACCTGCAGTATTTCTTGTGTTGGTATAACATGACCACTGGGATTTATTACCCTGAGCATATCTCATGTCATATGAGAACTTCTATGCCTGGGAATAACACAGCTCTATTGCAATACACAAAAGTACAACTGCTGATGAACTGATTACTCGGAACACAGTGTTTTTTTCTTTTCCGCTCGAGTCCCTTCTCCGCTTTTCCCAGACACTTAGAACAGTTACCGTTTCCACATTAGCTTATCTAAGCTTACAACCAAGCTGCATTCCCATTAAATACTCTGTAAAGTTAAAATGCCTTGATATAGCAACTTTAACCAGCTACTCAAATATAAAGTGTTCCATGCCTATCTATGCCTTCAAAAATTTCTCTCTCAGTCCTCAGCAGAGGGAATACCCCACAGACCACAAAATACACACAGAAGTGGTATGTGTAACTGTCCGTGACACAGGAGTAAGCTAATCAAAACATTTGAAGTTTTTAATGGGAAATGTTTTAAATCATTTAAAACAACAAAAGATCTAGTTTTTCCATACAGGAAGTTAAAAATAAAAAAGCAGTAATTTGAACTGAAAAACTGAAGGATTTGTTTCTGTTCGGTGAGGATGGGCCCTCTCAATTAAATGCAACTGAATTTTGGGGACTTACCTAGTTGTCACGTGCCAGCCATGCCAGTGCCCATGGACTCAGGAAACCAAATGAAAGTGTCCCCTGTCCCTCCTAATTCAGCAGAGCAGAGAACAAAGTCCAATGACAAGAGTTTCAGCAGCAGGGATAATTTTGAAATATTGCAAATACAACACATTTGCTTTGAAGAAAGACTGAAGCCACCTAAGCTTGTATGTAAAGCAACTTTTAGCAAAAATTTTACGATTTTTTTTTCCATTTGAAACCCGGCACTACATCACACCACTGCAGCTCGCTGTTAGTAACATGAACTCCATGAACTCAGCACAACTGAGCCACTGAGGCAAAACTCACTTTTTCCTGCTTCATCAGCAAAACTGAGACAGGAAAACATTCTGTGGGGTTGCACAAGAGCTGCCAGGGCTTGGAATGAGATCCTCTGCAGTGTAGTGTGGGCTAGGAAGATGCCAAAAGGAGCCGGCGCTCTTCTGCCTCCTTGAGTCAGAGCCCTGGTGTAAATACAACCCCGTGCTCTGATATTCACAAGGTCATTTTGCTGCCTAGAACAACAGTGCTTGCTGTCTCCATAAATTTATCATCATATTTAGACCATCTATCTGAAAATCCTTCCAAATGCCTCTAGAGAAACAGTAAACACAGAGTATCAAATCCATTTTCCAGTCACATACCAAGAGGGCTTTTCCCCCACTCTGAAGGGTACAGCCAGTACAACTACACAAGCACAGGGTAGTTCTCTCAGCCCAACAACCAGAATTAACTGCTTCCACCCACATCTCAGTGGCTTGGTAAATATTAGCACATTGGTGCTGTTATCCACCCCTTTAGTCTCCAAACTTCACATTAAACAGCAAATCTTCTGCCTTTTAATAGGTATGAGCATGACGTAAAAATAATAAATTCAGATTGCTGGATCTGACACTTAAGTATCTGGGTTTACCATAGTTTTCTGGGTTTACCATATCTTACTGCAGGAAAATCTGATGCTGAAGAACACTAAACCTCATTTTGATGGAATTTTTGTGCTGGAAGATTTGTACAAAAAATATCCCAGTCCAAAGTTCACTTAAAACACCACAAAGGCTCCCATTGATCCCCCGACCCCTCCATTTTCAATATGATCCTAAATCTATCAGTTTTGCACTGGGCAAAAGATACAGGATGAAGCTCTCTGCAGTTCTATTTTTCTAGTTTGTCATCATACGTTGAGAAAGAAGTTCCCAGCAAACCTATAATGAGGAGTTATTAATAAGCAGCTCATCAGAGCACTAAAGTGAAAGATAGGATTAAATCACAGCATTTTACACCTCTTTTTTCATCATAAAACCACACAAATTTTAAGATATCATAACCTCTTCAGCATAGACCTAACTGTGCTCCCCATAAAAATCAATGCAAGAATTATCAGTGACGTTCAAGGGAACAGATTGGACTAATATGAAGTTCTTTTGAAAAATCTCATCTTCAAGTCCAAAAGAAATGTTGACAACTTAGGTCACTGGAAATTTGAAGGGTAATTCTGAGAAATAAATAAATAAATAAATACAACCTCTGTATCTAAATGCACTACAACAGCAGTTTGTCTCTTTGAAAGAGGAAGCGTAATTCCCAATTATTTGGCTCTCTTCCCTGTTCTGAAAGCAGCCAGCAGGCTGTACACCCCATGCTCAGGTGAAATTAGCCAAGATCCGGGAAACCTCAGGACTTGAGAGGTTCCCTTAGACTTCTCAGACCAAACAACTTGAAACTCTTATGCCTAAAAGAGAGTTTCAAAGCCAGGCAAAATCAGTGATAGTGTTGTTCTTAGCGTTCTTTCATTTTATAATTTATTGAGTGCTAATACTTTCCTTCTCTCCTCTTTGTATACAAAGAGGAGTTTATGACCAGCCAAGCATCAGAGACAAGTTTGACCTGTGTGCTGTCATAAATCAGGTGCCAGGATCAGATGGAGACGCTTAGGAAGCAGACTAAAGGAACTCTTGAATTACACCTGTGGAAAGTGCTCTGCTCTAAATAATTTGACCCCACAGCACACACTTTCTTTCAAAGGCTGCAGCAACAACGAAGGAGAGGATGTGAACTGTTACAGGTCCCATTCAACAGGAACACGTGGATGCTGTGGATTTACACTGTGAGGATAACTAAATCTGCATTGATCCGATTTTGTCAATACCTAAATACAATTTTAAGTCTACTTTTTTTCCCTGCATACTCTTCCTGTTGAGTTACTGAAAAAAACATTGTTAGAATTAAATTCAAATTTTTGTAACAATCTTGTTGAATTATATCAGAAGTAATAACTGAACCTTACAGATTGTGGGATTGATGCAAACTGCTCAAATTTACAACTTCTTCTGTGGGCTAAATCTATAACAATGTATTTGGGCTCCAGACTACAGGGATTTTCCTGCAGTTATTTCTATCCTTCACATTATCACTATCCTTGACCCTGAATATTGTCCTCGCTCTGGAAGACAATGGCTCTGTGGCTTTTTCTTGAGCCACTTGAGGACGCCTTTTTGTGGTTTCCAGAGCTGTAGGAGGCACAACGGGCAGATTCCACACTCCCATGAACAAGATGAACCAAATCGGAACCTCAGAGGCTGTTTCCAGAGAAGTCCCCAGGAGCCGCACGTGGTCATTCACGTATGACTTTGAAAGCACTGACCTTGGTTATTACCGAGGGCAAAACACCACAGTCCCTCCACCACGTTCATTCATTCACTGCTCTTGCATTCTAGAAGAGCCCCTGAACGATGTTTTCCTTTGGCGGAGTCTTTGGATTTTGACAAGCCTATGCCATTTTAACAAAGAGTTGAGCTGTGCTTTTGGCCCAGATACTACTTTAGTTTCTTCTTAGTTTTCTGAGGAGAGTACACTAGGACTTTTCCTAAGGAAAACAACAAAGGAGAAGAAAATAACTCTTTGACATCTGTTCCTTTGACTTCCAGCCAATTAGCAAACCAACACTGCTAAGTGTTGTTTGCTGTTGTTTTTCTAAAATATTTTTCAGTATTTCCCACAAATCTTAGGCTAATAAAGTAGGCTTAAAGCCTCACGGAATATGCCAGTTGTTAAGAAGATAGATATTTTTGCAGAAAACAGATTGCTCTGTTTTTTATACGTGTATATAGGTATGACAAACAACAAAATGTAATGAGAGCATTTTTACAAAGACACATAGCATATTTGTAAGAGAGAAACACTTTCTATTCCTTTGACTATTCTTGACCAGGTCTTGCTTTCCAATGCCAGAGAGAAACCCCTGTTTCCAATAGCGCAGTTGGTCCTGCATAACCAAATCAGCTCCATAATCAGCAGTATCTTCTTGGCATCTTAGGATAGATTCTTTCCAATCTTAAGAACACGACATTGCCGCATATTAATAGTAGAAAGGAGGTTAAAATAAGGAAAAATTAGCTCACTGAATAGATTTATCTAAAAGGACAAGAGAAAACAGTTTAAAAAACATAGTAAAAGAAGAGTTCATTATCTTTTGTGTTACTTCACTGGTGTGCTGCTACATTTTCTCCGTATGTTTGTCACTGTCAGTCTGCAGACTCTGTCTATGCTGGGCTCAAAAGAGATGAACTGAAAATCCAGAAGACCAAAATTAACCTGTTAAAATGGATATAGATTAGAACTGACAGCAACAGGACAGGCTTGTTGTTTCTTGGAGATCTGGCTTTCGGCTGGATTTCCGTAGTCCCTCAGCTTCCCTGTCAGGACTGGCCAACACAGCTGCAAGTATCAGGGCTGAATTCAATGGCAACGATACAGATTAAGAATCCACGGGACCAAAACTGCCAGCACCTAAACGGAGCAGTCACTGCACAGTAAAGTTTTGCAGCTCTTCCTGAGATATATCAAACGCAGGCAAATCATTCAATGGTGAATGTTTAGTTCAACTTACTACATCCCTCAGTCACGTAATTCTTTCAGCACCTGGAGCTTAAATATACAAGGATAAGGAATATCCCCAGTAACAGCGTATTTGCAATGAATTTAAAACAGGTTGGCTCCACAATAGCTCTTTAAAGCAATGACTCTTCTGCACATTAAAGATGCACATATCTCTGCCAACTGACAGGCAGATAGCAGTGCTAGTGGTTATTCCTTTAATCTCTGTTTCTCATTGACTTTTATTCTAGCTATGTCACTTAAAAGTTTTTCTTACAAACATATAACACTGAAGGCTTAAAAACCAAGATTTACTTGCATTGCCTGTCTTTACGGTTGAATTTATGAGAGATAACATAAACAGCAATGAATTCAACAGAGCCATGAAGGAGAAAGACATCAATTACACAGATTACATCACTGGCCGATTTCATCTTCCCAAAGCCAGAAGATGTTCTATTGAGTTTGATGTGCCAGGACCCAAAATTGGGACACATATCAAGACAAATATTTTAAAAAGCAAGTACACATTGTTGCTCTGAGATATGATTGTTTTAAATATAAACAGTTATGCAAATAGGAAACATATTGCCTGAAATACTGAAATGCAATGCACAGTAACCAGCAAAAGTAAAAAATCAAGCGGTCAGACCCTTACTCAGATCTTTGAGCCTAGCTGCTTTGGCATCTGCAGCTCTGCCCTCTTCACCTTTGTTAGATCTGGCCCAGATAGGAGCACAGATAAAGTAAAACTAGACTTAGGCAGTACTGCAAACCTGCAATGCCAGGTAAAACTGCTGATCCATATTCATCATTTATTTGCTTTTATTATTCTCCTTTCCTCTCTCCTCTCCCAGCAAAATTCCCACAGTTCTAGCTGAAGCAGCGACTGTGATCCTCAAAACACGGGCACAGCTGGGCAGGGAAAATGTTTCTGTATCGGGATCTTCATCCCTGGTTTAAGACAACTGACATTCATTAGACTTTTGTTTCGCAAGTTCTGCAGAGGTGCAAAGAGCTTAGAGCCACACTACTCTTCCAAAACTTTTCCTTGGAATTTGGTGCTCACTGGTTTATCATGCCAGTGAGTTTCCCTGAGGAAACACAGTTCCTGTTTAGGCTTTGTAACTTAAAATGGTGTCAAATGGTACAGAATTAACGGCAGAAAACAGAGAGAAAATACTGGTCTTCCTTCACTGCACCTTTCCTTGGAATCACCGTGTGTTGAGTACAGCAGATAAACGGCCTCCAAACACGAGTGTAGAGGAGCTCAAACCTGCTTCGGCTGGATCAGCCCCAAGAGCCGAGGCAATAGCTGCTATAAAACCCTTCTGCTCAGCTCGTGCTGCTCCTGCTTGCACGAAGAGGGATTCACACGAGCGTTGCTAGCTCAGGTCCCCTCTGCAGGAAGATTTATATACACCATAGTCACCTCAAGAAATAAACGTAGCTTCTCTATGTGAGCACCATGGTAAATTTGTATTTAAGGAAGCAGCCAAAGCCATGTCAGTAAGCCCTTTTGATTAAGTCAGTGTTGTAAAGAAGACAAAACGAAGTTAAAGGGGAGGCTGTTGTAAGCAGATCAAAGTTTATCCCCCAGCCAGGTAGCCGGGATGTGCCACAAACTGACATATGCAGCAATAAAAGTAAATAATAGTGATCAGTTCAAAGGAGACTTGGATCCATGTTTGTGGAAGAAACCAGAAGCCACAGCCACCAACTGAACTTGTAAGTTCAGGATGTGATGGATTGCTTGATTTGATTTTTTCAGGGTTAATAAGGGCAAGCCTCAATGGGTCAATAACCTTCTCTCCTCTTGTATACATTCTCCTGGTATGTAAGCTAACAGCATTAGACAGTCAAAGCAGAAAAAGAACTAAACAAAAAAAAAAAAATTGTAGTGAGGCTCATAGCCTCGTCAAGGATTTGATGTGACAAGCTGTAGTTCTGCAGCAGGGCCTGAATGTAAAACACTGAAGGGCAAAGCACTTACTTTTGACCTGAGCACATTTGGGTGGTAAAATGATGAAAGACAAGAAGAGTTAAACTGAAAAGGACACAACTGAGAAATAAAAGCCTGAGGTCTTCACCTTCTCCATTCTTTTCTGAAGAACGGAAAAACCAAAAATCACAAAAAGCACATGACACCATTCAGCAAAAACATGTCCCACAGAGCACATGAGGGAAATCAATTTATTTTGCAGAAGCATTGCCTGACTGTAAGTGGACAGACTGTGAAATTAAAACAGAATTACAGCATTCAATTCCCAAGCAAGAACAAAAAGGCAGGGTATGGAGAAATCATTCATCCACCAGGGATCAAACACCCCAAAACTCAGATCTCGAGAAAGGAACTGTTCCCTGCATTCCGCTGGGAAGCAGGTCAGCAGTATCTGTGAAAAGGAGGCAACTCAAGCAAGCAACTCTCAGGTGGCTGAAAGCCCTCAGAAGACAACAACCTCTGTCACTGAGAGTGAAACAGGTAGGAGATGACAAGGACTGGAGTTTCTCTGTTGCACAGAGAAAGTAGCAGGTGGTAGAAGCCAGATGGCAAAAACAAGACTCCAGGCTGATTTGCAGGGAACCAGTCACTGCTCATGGTTCTTCAGTGACAGAATTTGCCCCTGAATCCAAGGCTGAAGTCCTGTCTGTATATAGACAATTTTCTTAATTGAAATCAGCTGCAAGCTCACACAACATAGATGAACTGAAGGGATTACATGGCTCACAGCAAATGTGAGGCTAGAAGGATTTCCAAAGGTCCATCCCCTGCCTCCAGTCCAGCCCATGTTTGTCTAACCTGTTCTTAAAAAGATCCTAAAAGAGAAGTTTCTTAAATCTTCCTCCATGAACTGAACTATTCCTCATACTGGAAGTATTTTCAGTATATGTGAATCTTTCTATTAAAAGAAAAAATAAAAAGAAAATAGGAAGAACAATAGCATTTCTACATTCAGATTCTAAACTACAATCCAGTTGCCTGATTTGCCTTACTTAAAACATTTTGTATTGTCACAGGAGGGTCTTTCCCATTGAGTCTTCAATGTCTTCAAAACATTCTCTGTAAGAAGTAACTAGATTCAGTAACCACACTTCCACAGTTGATTCCACTTTTCAGTAACAAGGAAAGTGTTGCTGGAAACATGATTCTCTTTGTTACTTAATGCTGATGAATTACTCGACCAAAACGAATTAGTTCTTGAATGGAAAAGTTGTATATGTGAGCTAGGCATGGTCTCTGGAAAAAGCACTGCAGTAGATCAGCCTTCCTTTATGGGATGAATATAGAAGAACTGCATACTCTATTTTTGAAGTCTACAAAATCCACCCAAATATTACTTAGCTTGCCTTCCCACTCTCCACTTAGTGAAAGTAAGCAGAATTACTAATGAACTGGATACTATTCATTTTGGAGAAAAAAAAATCGCAATGTTTAGGAAATCTAAGTCATTCCAATTGGTCTTTATTTGACCTAAAGTACCAAGTGCTTTCTTTGGCCTAAAGTACCAAATCCATTCAAGGGATTTCTGTCAACAGGTAACAACAGCCACTTAAAAGCCATTTCTGTTCTAGAAAGGTTGTCTTTTACTGTGGTCTTATTGACACCATGGATTGACATGGGTTCAGATTGGACAAAACTAATCACCAGTTCAAGATACTCTGCACTTCATCAAACAATACTTTGCTGAAATGAAGAAGTATAAAACCAGGCAATAGCTCCTGGATATAGACCAAAGAGTCCACCTCTAGTAAGGGTGAGTTGTCACCCTGCAAGAACCAATTAGGTGTAAACAGTGTTCCAGACCACAGAAGAGAGAAAAAGTACTTTCCTCATCAGCACCTATTCTGCAAGTAACTACTATTTTAACTTTCAATTCAGTTTAGTATATAAAGGAATATTTTATCACTGTGAAGTCTTAGAAGAAGGGGCTAAGTGCTATATATTACTGTTTTTATATAATTCCGTTCATCATGTTGATAAAATGAAGTAGAGACACATTAACCAGTCTGTTTAGTGGACACAGGGACACTAGAAGTTGATTCATCGGTCTTAAAATAACTGTTTAAGACAAGCAAGCTTAATTGCTGTGAGGATGTTCCTATTTCACTCCACTAACCACAGAGGTTAGTGCATAATCTGACTAGTTTAAGATGTGCTCTTAAACGTATTGTGGATGAAACCTCCTGCTGACTGACTGAAGCAAAGGAAAAAGGAAGAAACCCTAAAAACTATCTTTGTGGCAAAATTGATAAAGAGAACCCAGAACATACAGTCTACAAGATCAGTCATCAATAAGATTATCGAGTTATTTCCTGCATACTCACAGTAATGACAAAATACTTTGAATCAAGATAATTTCTGGTGGATTGCATGCAAAAATCATTGTGGGAACTTCAAGGGGGCACTTCATAAATGGCAAAACTTGCTACAGGCAAAGTCACCAGTTTTCCGCCTAACCCCATCCAGGACATCTACAGCCTGGAGGGAGATGCGGCTCAGGAAGTTTTGAGTCTAACTATTGTTATTTATTGCTCTTTTTTGTGGCATAAAATTTTCCACTTGTGGACTTTCCATTTTTCAACAGGTTTGAAAGGTATTGTTTTCATGGTAACTTTCTACAGAAAATGAAGAAAATAAAAATTGAAACGTTTTACCAGTTCTCACTAGAAGGATGAGAAAAAGGGGAGAATCCCAGGGAGATCTGGACAAATTCAGCTAAATTTAAACAGAGTTAAATTAAATTACACTGAATCACTGAGAATCTCCCATTGTTAATCAAAGAACAGTTTATCCAAGGCCACCATGAGCAGCAATTCCTGAAGCCACAATTTGCTTTCTTTAAACACTAATGCCAACATAAAACAAACTATTTGAGAATGGTGAATACAAGTTTAAAGCACTCCAAGAGCAGCATTTCATGCAGCAACTAACATGCAGTGTAGGAAAATCAGATATGGGAGATCCAAACAAGACTAACAACCAAGTGGAGAAAACTGGTGCTGAACAGAGGTTACAGAAACAAATCCTTTTGCATCAGGGACAAATAAATGCAGAGAATAGCAGAGAAAGGGGTGTATCTGACTAGCATTATACCTGGAAGAGTTCAGTGAGTTTTGGAAAATGCTAAGTGACTGAACCTGAGCAAAAATTCATTGCAGAAGTTTAATTCAAGAAGTTCAACAAATGAAGCACAGACTCTCATATTTTTAATTTGTGCAAATGCAGAAAAACACCGTGAAATTAATCTGTTCTGCACTGGGTGGTACCCAAGTCCCCAAAGCTTTAAGCATTTTATGACCAGACTTTCTGTAAATTATAGAAACTCAGCACACAGTTGGCTAACAGGTGTCCTGTTTACTGGCCAGCTTAAAAAGGATTTTCAGTGGTTCTTAAAAACAATAACAACAAAAAATTCTTCTTTTTAATGCAAAACAACAATTACCTTCTAAGGGTGATGAAAATCTTGTCATTCTGTTTTTCTCTTTCCTATAATACCACATTGTGAATCCAGACACAAGAATAAAGGATCAGATTTGCTTTTGCAAGATATTATGGAAAAAATAAGAGCAAATCAAAGTCGTGATCTAATGTTTTCTTTAGTCTCTCAAAGGCTACATACAGTTTACAGTACTTAGTGTTACACAATATACTTAAGATCTAGAGAGAGAAAAAAAGAAATTTCTTACAAATGCACATTAGGAACACTAGATTTAAATCAAGGAAGCAACATAAACTACAGCAAAAGGAGGCAGATTTGCAGCAGCTGTAGGCAGATATCTGTAGGCAGATAAAAGTAAATGAAATTCTCCTTCTAACATAATAATGGGCATAAACCATTAAAGATCTTATTTTGTATGAACACTTACAAAGTAGGATATTTATAAAGGATGGCACTTGGAGTATGTGCTGATGAAAATCTAATAGTCAACACAGATCTGGCTAAATTCAGATCAAATTCCTCCCTCAGTTACAGCCCAATTGCCAAAATGATAATGCCCAGGATTTGGAACCTCCACACTGTCTGACCAATGTTGCCCTATATCTCATCTCTCTGCAAAGGGCCAAATAATTCAGAACAAAATACACAAAATGCAAATTTTCCATTTTAATGGAAATTTTCCAGTATTCAAGTCATGGCATACATAAAATCAGGTACATACCAGTGATATCATTAAAATTTCCCTTTGTTTCCCCCCCCTCCAAAAAAAGAGGTGTCACTAATCCTATAAATTGGTCTGTAAGCATTCAAGGCTGCAGAGGTATTTTGGCACTCAAAAGAACATTGGTTTCCTGTGGTGGGCAAAGCAAGACACTGGCATCACCATCTCCACCACAGGTGAGATTTTCGGTGACAAAGGTTTACTCGCATAAGGCAGATACCAGACTCCTACACAACCAAGGAGTCAGCAGGTAACGGAAGCCCAGCTTCCCATTTTGATTTCTGGATACTGCTGCTCAACTGATTAGAGTTGTCTCTAACCGGGAAATGAGGAGAGATCCCAGGTCTCTCTCACTTCCATGTTCAGAAGAGCTGAAAATCCCCATGGTTGCACTCATCTTACTGTAAGCCTCCTTAGTGGTCACAAGCCCAAGTTGCTTCATATTCAGGGGGTAGTTTTGAAGGGAGCTTTGGGCAGCGGTCTGTGTTTCTGGTTCTGCACTGGTGCCAGGGAAGGTTAGGCCATGTCTCTCAAACGGCTCCTTCCAGAACTTCCATTTTCTCAAGAACTGCTCCGAGAGGAACCCCGATAGGCTACGAGCACTCGCTGCTGAGGGGAGATCAAGGCTGAGCCCAGCGGCATCAACGCTCATGAGCAAACAAGTGAGAGCCCAGAGAGGCTCTGCCAGCACCACTCGGCCGCAACTAACTCCCTCCCCAGAACACAGCCGTTCACACGAACCACCAGTGCCAGAAGATGGAGGAAAGAAAAGCAGCAGTGGAAAATGTTTCACCAGCACTTCGGGTTAGTACTTAAATAGAGCCACACGGCACTGTGCGACTGAGTCATTTCCGTGATTGCCTAGTGCCTTTGCACAACCAAAGAGGAAAAATTAAAAAAAAAAAAAAGAAAAAAAAAGAAAAAGGCAATTAGTGCCTTAGCATTACACTAAACAGAGCCTATTTTTCCCCCCTCTCCTTTCCCACCCAAATAGCTGGGAGTTGAACTCTTTGATTTGTCAAAACCACCATGGAGAACAACGCTTTGCCAGGGCCAGGAGGCCGTCATCCCTGCCACATGCTTTCCCTATCCCCAAGTACAATTCTCTGTACTTCTGCTCACAGGTACCTACATGACCCTGATAGCAACGCCAAGTATTAGATAGAGGTGCAGAGATGTTACCAAACCGGAACACCTCACCGATTCGAGGCAACGGACAATGAAGCCACGACAACAAACGTTCACCAGTGTCGGCAGCCGTGCTGGCAGGGCTGCTGGATGGCCAGCGCCATCGGGACACGCGGAGACCGACCCCAGGCTTTCAGAACAAGGCAGGAAGAGGACAATTTTCTTTTGGATTAGCGAACGCTCCTTGAATATCTTCCCATACACACAAGGATACCTAGCTACGTATCCTCGTTTTGTCAGAATCTTTTATCTCCGTGTTAATTTTATGACCCCTTCAGTTCTCCTTCAGCTCGCAGGATGAAAGCGGATCTACAAAGGGGAGGGTCACTGCCAAAGGGCAGCTATATTTAATGCAGTTTCATGTGCTGGGTCACATAGCATTCCTAGGCTGAAAAGAAGGCTCTGTTGCTAGGACTTGAAAAACAAGTTGAAGGTAGTTACAGTCACACTACAACCAAGCCTCAGTCCATCTCACTGCAACTTCAGAGTTTTGCAGAATAACTAGAAAAAAATAAGGATTTGTCATATATCATTCTGTAGTGGGGAGGCGGGAGTAGCAGTATATTAGAAGTCCACATTTACTTCATTAGAAACAAACCCACAGGATCTACTTACTCACACTAGCATGAACTCTATTAATTCACTAAGCCTACTTGCATGGCCAAAGATTTCCTGTTACACATCCCCCCTCGTAAAAAACGTATTTCAGTTGATTGCTTTAAGTTCATACTAGATACGTAGTGGCTAGTGAGGGTAAGGGAGGCATGTTTGCTCAGGAAAACGTTGAAGCGTGTGTTTAATTTCAAGCATGTGCTCTCCAAGACCCACTGAACTCATGCTCATGGCTGAAAGAACACTTCGCTATAGACTGATTCTTCTGAATTCAGGCCAGAGGACACTTGAACAATTCCATAAAGTCGTGGTAGATGTTCCTCTGATGGGTGGGAGGGGAGGGAGGGTTTTTTCCCTCTAGAGTGACAGGCTCTGTTTATGCATGCAAACATGTCACAGCTAAAGTGAGGAAAGGTTGCAGCATCCGACATGCTCATTAGAGAGAAAAGAAGGTAAGAGACGTGCACAGCATCAGGCCTGCTCTAACTCAGGCACACTTAATTTTTCTGGAATGCAGCAATGGTCACTGCCATGAGTTCTCCATGCATGAATAATTAAAACAAAATAAACACCCTTAATGTCTACAGCTGCCTACAGGCTTCAGGAAAACTTGGTTCCATGCAATAAGTATTTTAGACTCCCAGATGGAAGCTGAACGTTTCATACAGAGGGGGCAGCCGGATGTGCGCGTGCATGTTCGTGTGTGATCAAAATGGACCCCTGAGGTAAGATTCACATGGATGGAAACTCCAGAAGCGACACAGCCAAATCAGATTACTCCAGATTTACACCAGGGTAAATAGCAGTCCAAAATATCTGCCATTTTAGTTTGTCTTGCTCATCTTTTGACATTTGGGGATTAAGAGACATTAACATACTAAAACGCACATGCATATGCGTACACACACAAGAATAACCCAGTATTTATCAGGATACATTTTTCAGAAACTGCCTCTTTCACAGGCACGTTTGACAAAGGTACAGCATTAACGCAAATAAGGGTCAATGATTATGGCAACATCTCTGTATTTCAGTAAAGCCTTTAAAAAATTAAAAAAAAAAAAAAAAAAAAAGGTGGAGGATCCCATCACAGCACCCTATGGAAAGTCACAATAAATAGCAAGCGATAGAGAAGCTAAAGCAAAATTTGCAATGTACTTTGCCTTAACATGTTTCTTACTAGTAGGGAAGCAAGATCAACAGGTGACTGGTCATCATCACTCAGCATGCCAGTGAGCAGAGAGAGGAAAATAAGCATACAAAGCAATTAATGAATCCCTCTCTTTTGTGTTGGTGAATCTTTTGAAGTTAAAGGCACTTTGTACCATGTAAAATGGGTTTTGAAGACAAAGACGCCCTCCTTCTCCCCGTCCCTACAGTGTCATGGCTCCTTGCCTGGGCTAAGGCTGTTACAGGGCTCTGCACTGCCCTCCAACTTCACCACTGCTCTGTCTGCAGCAGACTGAGCATCTCGAATGTGTAAACTGAGCTTCACAATCCATGGCTTAAGAGCTATCCCATGTGCCAGGGGATACCACGGATCAGGTTATTTCAGTTCTCCTTCTCCCCTGTTTAATACTCCACATGCAGAAAACCCAAAGCTATTAAGGAAACTGGCAGGGTTACAGCTCACAGGCCTCTGGGAGCCCTGGAAGCACCATACGAGTATCATAATTCCACATAAAGAAGTTTAAAAAAAAAAAAAAGTGGACAAGCCTCAAAGCACAAGCCATGCATCAACTGCCTGGGCAATTTCACACTACACAGCGCATGGCCCTTGTCCTAGCCTCTCTGCTCACATCCCTTCTGTTTCAAGGGCAAGTAGACAGCTAAGGAAAGACTAAAATATAGTGACTTGTCACCTTTTCTTCCAGGGAGAGGACAGGACACTTCTTTTGCCCCTGATTCTTTCTACTCAGCAGTGTCACTGGTGCTCTTTGCCCTCCAGAACAGGCATTCAGCTGGCACAGCTGCAGGCAGGACTTGCACTAAACCTGCAAACCAAAAAGGGCTTCTGCCTCCAGCTACTTCATCTTTTTAGGTACCAGGAGGTGCAAACTGAAGCCAGAGAAATACAAGGTAAGCTGAGGATACACCTAAAGTGTTGCAGTACCGCCTCTCATTTGTGGTTAATGAGTGTGGTTAATGATCTCCTGGGAGGGACAAACAGGCTTTGACACACAGCAGAAGAGAGGCTAACAATGTCACCAATGCGTCCCCTGGCCAGCACTTACAGGAAAACAATCTCACTGCTGCCTGCGTGAAGATAGGGCAGGAAGGATCTTCGTCTTGTTGGCACGTACACACATACATGCACACACTGTGCAAAACTGTTTGAAGAGCCTGCGGTCTTCTTATTAAATGAGTTGTGACTGCTTCCCAAAAGCTCCGAGTGCTACACAATGGCAGCACATGGCTAAAGAACCGCCACGAGACTCGGCTTTTGTCTTACCAGGCAATTATCAATTGGGCTCAAACTGCTTACAGAAATAACGGACATAGGTGGAGTGAAGTTTCAAAAGCTGATTTTTAATTTTTAAAATGGCATATCATACAGAGCAAGGGACCCAAACACTGACTACGGAGTAGAAACAGGAATAGCCTTGCAGAGCTCTGCACTGAACATAGCACATCCTCCCCTCTGCTCTTATCTGCTACGAGGCTGCCAACCAAGTGGGATTTTCATTTCATCCGGTCCAAACTTGGCCTGAAGTGAACACAGATGACTTCAACTTTCATTTTTTCACTCCAAACAGTCTAGATGAAGGAGCCAGGACACGTATAACATAGACAAAACGCTGATTTATGTAAGAGCTACAACGCTGGTCTTGTTTCTATAGTCAAAACCGTTTAAATTGGAGCTGGGTGGATGCATCAAAAATTACATCTGTGAACTTTTTTTTCACCCTTTAAAAACACTTATTTTCATATATTTCCCTGTCAGTATTCTGCACTTAACCCACACTTGCACTTAGACAAAATGATAGGAAGTAAATGTTAATGTTTCATGTGAAGAAGGCTTTGCACAGAGTAGTCCTCCCCACACGCACACCACAAACACTTAATATGCCCAAGCACTCAATAGGAACAACATCTGATGACTCCCACCAGGCTGAAAATATAAAAACTTTTTTCTTCATCTTCAAAGAACTGAAGATCTACACAACCCTGAAACAGTCAATTTACAATGAACTCCACATATTAAAAAAAAAAAAAATCTTCACATCTCAATTCAACTATAACAGAAAAGCAAAAATCACAAAAGATTCTTTGCTCTGCTCTGTTTTCAAATGCATATTCAGGAAGCACAGAGCCTACCTACCACCCAGAAGCAGTTACTGTGCTCATAGAGCCCTGTGCACATCAGCTGCTTCCATAAGGCAAGAGGGTGATGCCCATGTAACTTAAATAAGTGCTTTTATTACTAGACAAGACTGTAAATTAAGAGGCAGTAGGCAAATGAGAGTTTCAGAAGAACATGCATGTGTGCTATCGCAAAGTCCTGTGTCATATCACACACGCAGAATCACAAGGCAGTGAGCACTGTTCTATTACATTCATTAAAACCTGTTTTATTGAACAGGAGAAAATGAAGAAAACAGATGACAAAAAAATACAGATATATATAACTCATTGAAGCATGTGCAGCACTGCAGTGCACAAGTATCATTTGCTACATGAACATACAGTTTCCCTGTTAGGTTTGTGATCTCTCTTGTAGTTACCATTCATTAGGACTGAAACATAAATTTCAGATGAGAAACTGTCAAAAAATAAATACATCTAAGAGATGGAAAAGGCAAAGGAGCTGAATTCACTGAATATATAACCTGTTTTTTCACTAGATGCATTTTAATTACATTTTGCAGATGTTTTTCTGAATCTTTTGCCATAGCATGTGAAATTAATTTCAGAGGGGGAGGGAACACAAGAGGAGTTTTTCTATATTTACATGTTAAAGAGTACTTGCTTTCTAGGCATGGTAAAATGCTTTCTGCTATTAAGAGGGAGCACTCTGCAGGGACAGGACACACCAACACACAGCCCTGAGCAACTGGGAAGCAACTGCATTCCTGTGCAGCAGGTAGACACATAGGCACAAACCAGTCCTGGGTCCTGAACAAATTCAGTCTCAATGCAGGTTGGATTCCCACGCTTGTTCCAAGAAATTGTAATCAAATGCTAAAAATGGTCATTTCCCTGCCATTTTAAAAGTTTAAAGTATTTCTCCAATACTTAGAAAAGCTACATTCCAGCAACAAATGGATTAGAAGAAAATATATATATATGAAACTTCCATTTCCATTACCTATTTCAAGCAGTGCTTTGGCTTATTGTGAGGGACACAGTCAAAGAAGATTAATGTGTAGCTCTTCTCTTGAGGTGCAGGCAGGAGAGAGAGTCCAGTGGATTTCGTGGGGTATTTTGGTTTTAGGAGTTCAAAGAATACTTTCTTCTTCAAAGTCAAATTTCACCACCACCGGCCGGGTCAAGTTCCACTTCTTATTTTGGTTCCTATCCTCAATGAACTCCTCGTAAGGATCTTTCTTTGAAATGGCTTTCTTCGAGCGTACATAACCAAAAAAGACAGTTAACGCCAGGAAAGAGTAAAACAACATGACAAAGAGGATGAAGAAATAGGCGTTGTCATATGGTTTGTATTGTGGCTCTTTTTGTTCTGTAGCGTTTTTCCTTGTGTCCAGGTTCCTTTCCAGAAGTTGCAGAACACATTGCGAGATGAGAGAAGCTAAAGCTGTTCGGTTCATGTTGGGTAACTGAAAAGCACATCAGAAAGCGACGAGGGGAGCGAGCATCCCGGGGGCCCAAGCAACCTCTTGCCGAAGCGGGAACTTCACTGGCTTTAACAGGAGTCGCATCTGGCCTGGGATTCTTGCCTCTTTTGGTAAGGAATGCTGTTCCGCACTTTTTGGGTCTCAGTCATTTGATAATGAGGCATTTGGCTGATAAGGCTGCCCTGCCAGTGAAGTTAAGTCTATTAATAATACTAATAATGGAGCAAATACTTGCGGGGTGGATCTGCCAGGCTCCTGTACATGTGCAGTTTCCAACCCCTCTCTCTGTCCCTCTTTACCCTCCTGCCCCCACTACATTTGGGGAACAGATCTGTTCAGGACATCGAGCAAAGTGATTTTAAAGGCACCAGCAGGACGTAAGGGTTTGGAGAAAAAACAAAAATAAAGTAAAAAACAAATCGACAACAAAAGAGGAAAAACAGAAAAGTTCAAGAAGGTGCTTCTTAACCCTGTCTGCAATTGGAAGCATGTAAACAATCTCACGCATTTTCAGACAAGCATTTCCCAGCACCCTTCTTAAATGCTTTCGCTCAGCATCCAAAAGGCAGGCACAGATTCTGACACCTTTCCACATAGTCCCTAAGGAAAGAGCTATCAAAATAAACAGCCAACCTATGGAGTAAAACAGCATTCAGGAAAAAAAAATAAAATAACAAAAAGGCAGTGTTGCATCTAATCTTAATGCTGAATCTAAGTGTTGAGGTGTTATCACACACTCTGTGTCATATCCAAGAGATGACACCAGCTTTTATCTTTAAATTAAATGTGAACTAATGACTCTCAACGCAAATATGAAACCCCCAAGCTTAAATTGGAAGTTTAATGTGTAAAGTATTGTGTAAGGTGTAAGTATTAAGGCTGGCAGTTTGTAACTGCATGCTACCGCAAATACAGACCATACTGGAAATGCAGTTTTCTGCTTGGATATTATTCTTGTGCCTATAAATGTGTTCTGAAAAATTAAACACTTGACTCTCACAGACAAGTGGACTACGCTGAATATTTTCAGATGAGGAGCAAGGGGGTTAAGTCTTCTTCAGTGTGGTTTGTCACAGGTCATGTCTACTTGCATGATAATAGCAGAGCCCTGCTCTGTGGATTCCTGCTTCCTATTGCATTTTACAGGCTAGGTCACTCTAAAGTAAATTGTTGTTTTACAAAGCAGTGAAACCTTATCTCGCTACAGAGGAAAAAAAAAGAAAAAAGAAAGAAAGGGGAAAAAGGAGAAAAAAAAAAGAAAAAAAAAAGCCTTACTGCCACAAACGACAATGCCAGCTGTTTCTTTCTGTGATCTGAATTCTGGGGAGTAAGCACCATGACTTTGAAGTGGAGAGCACATCACCCGACTAGCAGTTTGCCAACTCTGCACTGTTTCTTTAGGCCTGACCCCCTGAACTGATTGTATGATGACTAATTCACATGCTAAGATTGCAGTATATCAGTATCACTAAACAGCCTGCATTTGTCATTAAGGGTTTCTTGTAAAAAGAAAGATGAAAGTGAAGTCTGTAATTTTATATGAGCAGCAGACTAGGCTATAAGTACATTTAGAATATGCAATGTCTAGAAGTAATGTTTATCTCCACATTTTAACTATTTGTTTTAAAATCAGCCTTAAAAAAAAAGGGGGGGGGGGGTGGAAGAAAAAGAAAAAAAAGAAAGAAAAAGGAAAAAATCCTATAAAGAGCTAAAGAGCTATGCCAAATCCTGTTCTTGGTTAGGACTAAACTGTAGGAGAGAGAGAGATCTTATTCACCTATTCTTGGGCTAAAGAGAACAGATCAGGGACCTGCTCATATTCCCACTTAAGAAGAAAAAGCTTTATCATGAGTTTAACTAAGCACAAGATACATTCATTAAACCATAAAAGCCTTCTCAAAAACTATGTCCAGTTTATACTTATGTAACTGAAAAGGATTTTCATTTAGGTTTTGCCACTTCTCCAGAAAATATTAAATAAACAAACAACACACACATACATACAACCAGCAGTTTAGAGAGAATCTGCTTCAGCAAGAGGCACATGCAATTCTTCATAAATCAAATTGGACACATGGTAATCCCTATGAATTTCTTGCCTGCCAGAGAAAAGCATGACTTCTGTTGGCCAGGTTTCTGGGAATTTTCAGTTTGGGCTTGTTTGAATGCATGCACATGTAGTGGGGGTGACCCATGCACAACAGTAGAAAAACAAGTGACCAAAAACCAAAACCAAATACAGATAAATTTGCAGGGAACAGTTGGGGGTTCATCATGAGCACGCAGTGCCACAGTACCCTGCTTCTTGAGGCTCAGCAATTATTACAGCACTTAATTCACATCACAGTCTGCAGTGGAACAACCACCACGGGTGCCTAAGCAGTCATTTGTACTTCTTCATGGAGCGATGGCACGAAGCCTTGTGCTTGCTCTGCCCATTGTCCCAATACCCAGATCCACGCTGGCCCTTGCATGGGCGCTCCATCACTGCATCAGTATCTGGCCACACATATCAACACCCTCGTTTCATGCCAGGAGCCGCTCACCAGCTCCATACCCAGGTACAGTAAGTACAACTTTGCATCTTCTTTTTCCAGCATGCCATAACCATGCCCCACTACAGGAGTAACTCCAGGTCACAGCAAGCCACTATTTCATATGCTACTATAGTTCATCGTTTTACAAGACTACTCATGGAGTAAACCCCCACACTACATAAAAAAGGGTGATACACAGAGAAAACTTGCAGTCTTAGCACTGACCAGCTGAGGAAGGGCTCAAAAGCTCCATAGGCACATGCACAAAAAAATTACCAACAACTGCACATACCATTACACTGTGCAACCAGGTGTGTTCCTGGGTAGAATGGTGCCACCACAACCTGCTGACCAGCCATGGGGGCATTACACCAGCTTCACCACCAACCAGACAAGACAGACACGCTAGGAGAGAACTGGGAAGCAACTCATCAGCAAGCTCAGCTGCACTTCCCTTCCTGAAACCCTCCTGCCCACACACACCTGTGTTGCATAAGATGATGAGACCCAAGCACAAATCAAAGGGAGATGCTCATTCACTCTTCTGCTCCTTCAACACAGCCCAGTTTCATTGCTGCTCAGGTATTTCTGTACTCTGCTTTTGCACACAGTTGAGCACATTAATGCTCTGTTAAGCTACACAAACAAACACAACTTTAAAGCTGGCTGCTCTCTCCTTTTTTCCCCCCTTCCCCACCCCCTAAACAGCCAGGAGTACGTAATGGTGCTTTGAACAGGATCCTAGTGAGCTATTTCCACAAAGTGATCCAATTCATTTTAGAGATGTAAGTACACAGAATTCTTAAAATGATGTGGGGGGCAGGGGGACAATGAGTGAAGATTAAAAAGAAAGTAAAAGATTAAAAGGAAAAGGCCATAAGAAAAACTCAAAGTGGGGGGGAAAGATCAAAAAGAGGATTAACCATGTTACTTGTTGTTCTTCAGAAATTAAAGAAGTATGGAGGATAAGGAATTTGTTTCCTTTTGGCCCTAGAAAAATGCCAATTATGGTAGCTAAATTGCCAGGATCACATATCAGTATGCTTTGGAAATGTGAGAAATGGATGGGAAATATAAACACAGGGCAATAGTTTACAGTTATGTTATGAATTAAGCCACAAAAATATCAAGATTTAGTCACCGAATAAGCTGCCAGAGTTAATCTTTCCTGATGAATTTGAGCAGAATCAGAATAGAAGCAACAGAACTGTCATTTCACGGACCCAAATTGCCCCGTTCGCTCATCGTCGGTGTCTCCTGGCCCTTGCGTGCCTGCCGCTTCCACCAGAATCAAGTGAGGGCTGGAGACCAAGCTCCTTATCTGCTGCCTGCATCTATTTTGGAAGGGTTGTTTTTTAAAGCTTCGAGCAAGTGAAATCCCCTGAGTTTATGTTTTGCAAGAGAATTTGTGATTCGCCGGGGCCCGCTCCTCCCTCGCACGTGGCCGGGCCATGGAAAGACCCTGCCTGGGTCAGTGGCGGCAGCGGGGGCCATCCCGCAGCACCCGGGAGCCCCCGCGCAGCTCCCGCATGGAGGCGCTCGCTCACATTGGCGCCTGCAGCCATGGGGGCCCTTCCCTGCCACCTCGGCATGGCTCCCGTGTGTGCCGCCTCTTCATCCCCAGCACACGGCCTCGACTTGGGGAAAGCCTGTGTGTTGCAGCATTGCGGCAACTGCAGCTCATTCCTCGCCGGCATGGGACATTTTGCTCCACCCAGGGTTCCCTCCAGCCCCAGTAGAGGCCATTATGTCCACTCAGGGCTCTATCCCTCTATTCCCAGCTGGTGACAGCCATTTTGCTCTGCTCCAAGTGCCCTCTATCCCCAGTGGTGGCCATTTTGTCCACCCAGGGCACCTCCATCCCACCCCGGGGAGGACATTTTGTCCACTCAAGGGCTCACCTTGCCCAACTGGCAGCACTGTCACCGCTGCTCCCCGTGTCCTCCCTCAGTGATCCACAGGATCAGTAAACACCTGAGGGGAAGAGGGACCCCACGTATGTGCCCGCGCGGCTGATTAATAATCCTCGTTAGCCCCAGAGCCTCGCAGCTGCCTACATCCCCTTTGTGTGATAGGCATCGAGGGACTAAAACAGCATTTCGGAAGCCTTATACACTTCAAAATTTATTCCTGCAGTGACTGCAGAGGCACTCAAATAGGCGGGATGCTGCAAAGAAGACTTTTCCACCTCTGAATTGGAAGGTTACGAACTACTGTGGGTTAAATGCGCAGAGTGCATGCACTAGTCATCTTTGAAAGGCTAATATTTAGCCTATCTTTTTTATAGACAGGCTGCATCCATTTGAGATTATATATATATGTGGAGAAAAAGAAATGAAGTATTTAAGAAAAAATAAAGATAATTGTACAAAGGCATTGGAAAGACTGAAAACATAAGTGATATAATTACGGGCAGCACAGGAAAAGATGTGAATCTGAGTGCTGGAAGGAGCCGAGTGAGGGAAGAGACAAGTGGCTTAAAGTTTACTAATTGCCTAAGGGACAAACTGCACTGCCGATGAAGACACCGAGTGGTTAATAAAGCTCCTGAACTGGTTCCAATTCTCAGACAAGGAAGCAATACTTTCGCTCTTATCAGCAAGTGCTCTTTCATATTTGTGTATCAGGCCAGCTTTATTAAATTATTCAGCAAAGGTCAAATGTGATTTGTCTTCCTGGTTTTATTATGATTTTTCGTGACATTGCCTGAGTGGTTGAATAATAAACAGTGTGTGTCAAAAAGCTACAATGCCTGAGATATCCACAGGCACTCTGAATTATAAACCCGTTTGGTCATCAGTTCTGAGGCGACCTATATGCATTAAACAAAGTTTCAAATTATATGCGAACAAGGCAATGTGCTGCTCTTGGAAACATGACAGCAGAGCAGAAACAAGCTCCATATACATATATATATATATGCGTGTGTGTATATGCATTTATGTGTGCGCACAGACACTGGTTTTGAAGCCTGCTTGTATGATAAATAGTTGGTAGGTTTTCAATCCTATTCCGTCCTCGCTAGCTGCCCCACTAGCTGAAGACCTACTAAAATGTTTCACTGCTTTTCGTAGATGAGAACTTCCCAACCTACGATAACGTGACCCAATACTCTGTGAGGGAATGTAGAATCAAAAAAACAACATATCAAACCAGCTATTTCCTACAGCAGCAGCAGAAACAGATGCCAGTTTTTATTATTTTACTATAGATAAAGATCTTAAATAGATTCAAATCAACCCTATGACTCCATATAAGTGCGTGCACTGAATAATACTGTGTAATTCAGTATGTTATATTATTATGACACTAGTGTTATTACATCTAGTGTTGTGTGTAGAAGATAAACTAACTCACAAGACTTTTTCAGGCACTTGTGAATTAGCATCGTGGTGTTGTTAATGAACGAAATACATATCAATGAATAAAAAATTTGCAACCAGGTATAAATGTTCACTTTGTTCCAGATTATTTTTCTTCATCCATAGGTAATATCTAGCAGTCATTGGAAGAACCAAAGAAATTAAATGTGGGATCTTGTAATCAGGGTGCTGGTTTTCTTACAAAGACCAGCGTAGAGAATGATACAAAGAGTTTTATGAAATCAAGATGATCTAGGGTTTTGGTGGTCTCATTGATATCTCTTTAAATTAATTTCTTGTCATTTTAAACAAGTATCTCTTGGTAATCTACTTTGAAGACTTTAAGATTCAAAGACTTTACACATAGAAAGCAGTGAAGACTTTCATGGTTACTAACATAGCAGAAATTTATGCTTTACACATTAGCAGTAAAAAACAGTCCTCTGACAAGAAGGAAGCTATTTCTTACATGTACAAAGATGTATCGGTCAGGGTTCGTATGCAAAAGAAACTGTACCAGGTAGTCTGTCATGCTACTTTTGAAAAAAAAAAAAAATACAGTGGCATTTGATAATTATGAATGTTTTGGGATTTCCAAAATTAAGTAACTTTGTATTTTTGCGTTACGTTTGGAGATATAGGTTACTCCTGTATCTGATTTTGTAGAAAAATCCAGCTCAACAGTATTTTTCACACCACCAGAGATGACACTAGGCATGCTCAATAATAATAATAACAATAGATACTAGCATAAATATATGCTGGAATGCACATAGTATTTCAATGGTGTTTGGGGAAGAAAGGTTATAAGTATATAAATTAAAAAAAAAAAAAAAAAGGATTCTCCAAAGTTCCCAGTCAGACCAATTCTCGTAACTGCAAGATGGACAGTTGGTTGAGCTGCTAATATCATTTCCTTCTAAAATATGCAGCCTCCAAAAATGGGTCAGGGGAAGGATCCCAAGATCCATTTTTTTGCACTCTCAGTGAATATTTTGGGGGCTTAATCCCTACAGAACATTCTTCCAAGACGACATTGCATCGACTGCTGTACCAGTAACAGCCTAATGTCACTGGCTTTCGGAGTGTTTAGGATTCATAGTGCTGGGTAGAGGGGAAAAAGAAAAAAAAAAAAAAAAAAAAAAAAACACCACTTTCAGCCTTGATTTCAATTTGCAAGAAGTGATCAACATTACCAAAAGTAATCCGTCAGGATCAAATATTCACACAGCAGATCAGAGTTCGGAAAGCTGAACCTAGTCACCCTACTCTGGACTCCTCATTTCCTCCAGGGAACACTCATTGCAGGTCCCCTTCTCCAAGGAAGGTACAAGGTTACTGGGTGTTTTTCTCCTCGTTTGCCTATACCCAGGCTCTGCTGCCCTACATGAACCTGTCAAGTGAGAAAGTATGGGAAAGCGAGAGAAAAAATAGTGGGAAAAGAAAAAAAGAAAAAAAAAAAAAAGAGAAAAGAGAGAAAGAAAAGAGGGGAGACGAGAGAGAAGAGTGGAGAAAAGAAAAAAAAAACAGAAAGGGAAAAGGAAAAGGAGAAAGAAAATTGAGGAAAAAAGAAAAAAAATGAGAAAAGAAACAGGAGAAAAAGTAAAAGTGGTAAAAGAAGAAAAAAGAAAAGAAAAAGGACACAAATGAACACTAAAAAGCAGAAATACAGTTCGGTGCAGGGAGTGGATAATAAGACCTCTACACTTCACTTGTCACTAGAGCTAAAAGTATGATAGAGAAATGTAACTCTGAAATGAAAAAAAAAAAAAGCTTTTTTCCTCCTCTATTTTCCGTACGTAACTGTCCTAGCTGCTTCCTTACAGATGGCCAGCAGAGGTACAGCACTGTTCCGGTTTGTCAGGAAGATGCACGGGTACCATTTGGAAAACACCCAGGCAGTGGATGCAGCAGCACAAAGCTGACGGGTGTGTTAGGGGTACCCAGACACAGGCACTGCCGGAGGCCACTGCAGCCGCAGGGTGTGTGCAGATACACTTACATGATACGTACAGTCTGAGTTGAAGATAACATGGTTTATTTCTTCATGATATTCAGATTAAAATGTATCAACGTATTTAGCACAATACTACATTTTAGGACGAAATCATCAGTGCTTTGCATGTCTTCATAACTGTTTATTCATTATAAATAGTAAATATTTACTGAACTTTTTACATGAAAGACGTTTTTTTTACAACACGTGTGTTGTCGGTAGAGGCTGCAACACAAAGATAGCATTTCATTTTTCCATCACCCTTAAGACCAATGTGTGAACTAATCTCTGTACTGAACCTAATCTAACTCACTACCTCATAGTCCTTAACGCTAGAAGGAATGTATTTGTGTTCTGCCTCCCTCTTTGTTCCTAGAATAGAGAGAAATAAATAACACCGCCTTCCATCTTCCTGTTCTTCTCAACATCACAAAACACAAATTTATTGACATTCTAAAATGTCACGATACAAACTTCTTGTAAACCTTTTTTCCTATTATTATTTTCTATAATGGATATCACTGTATAATTTAAACAAATGTATCAAATACAGGACCATTTCTGTTCAAGTCCTGTACATAACCAAAAATATGTAAACGTAATCGTGTTTTCGTACTGTTTCCTGAAAATGACCTTTAAATCGTGAGTAATAAGCTGGATTGTAGTTGTCCAGCACTCTGCAATGGTTCTGTATTTTATCATCAGGAATTATGCAATGCAAAAATAAAAGTACCTGCAAAAATATAGTTCTGATTCTATCTATATGACTTTGGATGATCCCAAAGTTTGTGTGAGGTACACAGTATTGCACATTGTTAGGCAGTTGTGAAAAATCAGAGTCGCGTTGTTGATTTTTTCCTTGTTTGTTCCAAAACATAGCATGGACTAGGAAAACTCCACATACAAAAAGGTAAAAATCTGGTTTTCGTGTTACACAAGATCTTGTTTGCTGGTTAAGCAAAACTCCTAAGTGACATTTATTGACAGTATGATTACAAACGCATGGCAAGATAACCAGCAAGTTACTCTGGAGGTTTGTGCACTCATCCTAGCTTCTTACAGACAGTGACATTTCCTCTTGATGACCATTTCCAGTGTGTAAAGGGAAGGAGATTCTGTTGCCCACACGTCAGAGGCTGAGCAAGTTTGCAGTTAGACTAGACTCAGCATCAGTTGTCAGATGAGTCAGAGTATGCAGAGCTCAACTAATTTTCAAAATTCTCTATTTGTCCCTATCAATGCACATTAATTTCAGCGATAAAAAAATGGAATGTTTTGCCAGGCAGTGGTATTAAATACTGCTCTGTTTCATATACCCATTTATACTGAACCACGTTGCATTTGTTTATTCGTTATTGCTTTTGGCCTTTGTCTTCTGTATAGTTTTGCCCAGCCTTCAAAGAGGTCTACTAAAAGCAATGACAGGAGAGAACATAACAAGTCTGCTTCTCTCATTGGGATTGCCCCAGTTTAGACTGCAGTGTGGTGAGAAGATCCCTCGTATCCAAGCATTGGAGTGAGACCGGAAAACAGGACCAGCTTTAACTTGAAGTGGACAGTTCATTTATGCAATATCTGGCTTCAGATAATGAAAGGCACCTGCAAAAAAGCAAAAGAAGCTTTTTATGTCATGCTATGACAACCTCACAGCATGGGGCCATGCCAACTACAGGTTGACATTGTCATATTTAATACTGAGATATCAAAGGAAAAAGACTAATATTTTTATTCCTAGGACAAGTTTGACAAAACTCTGTGTATCTGGGATTATATACTATAATGATTCTTGAGCTGACCTCATTAAGAACATGTGTTTCTAATAGTGGAATGCCAGTGGTTATTTCATTTTGGACAATCCTTATGTTTTACCTAATGGCAATCAGGTTTCATGTCTCAACAATTAATAACATCAAGATGTTGTTGACATCATTTAAGAAAATAATTATGCAGCAGAAATCTCGCTCGAACAATCAGCGATCTCAGCAGCGCGCTCAGCCCTGCTCTGGGGGAAGCAGCAGTGGAGCGTTAGGACCTGCTCTCATCATGGTCTTTGCAGCCGCAGAAGGCGGAGGTGCGCGCAGGGCTGCTCCGCGGGGCCGTACTCACTTTGTCCGTACTGTCCGTACTGGTAGCCGGTGACGGGGTCCATGCTGTAGCCCGTGGTGCTGTAGGTGGGCGGGCAGTAGGACTGCGACGTGGGCAGGCTGTCCAGGCTCTTCATGTGCTCGAGCCGCTGGCTGCAGCTGGCCGACACCGTGGTGGTGGGCTCGAGGCCCCCGGTTAAGGGGGACAGGGCATAATCAGTTTGGGGCTGGTGAGGCACCCCGCCGTGGTTGGTCAGGAGTCCCATTACCTACAACAAAAGGTGTAATAATACAAAGGTAAAGTACATGAAGGCCGTGTTGCGCACACAGCCACGGATGTATTGAACACTGAAGCCTGTCAGTTATTTCCCACAGATAAGTAGACTTGCTGTTCAACCGATCCTTTGGGTGCCTAATCCAAAGGAGGGCATCATTTACAAGAAGTGATAACACAAAGATGGCAAAGCAAGGAATGAAGCAACAAGGAGAAAAAAAAATAAAAAAAGAATAGATTGGCAGCTCTTGTGGCCCATGGGTGTTTATTCCTCACGGTCTTAATTATAAGACACCAAGAAACAGGTGATAGTTCATCAGTCACACTCCTGCCATTGTGCATAATCTACAAATGCAGGAAAGCTGTGAAAACCCTCACACAAATAATTGTTCTGAGGACAATAATCTCCGAAATTAAATCAATTTGGAGGGGATCACAGAAATATGACTGATCAATGGGAGTAAAACAAAACTGGAGTACTCAGGAGAACAGGCAGTGCTGGGAAGGGGCAGAGCAGATCAAACTCACACTGCTGATGCATGCACTGTCTGCCAGCTCCCTAAAAGTTGAAATAACTGGTCACAAATTTTTTTTCTCCTCCAAATTCAATCCTAAAAAAATATTAAAATTTATTAAGATTACTGTAAGTTTATTTTTCCACTTTAGGAACAACAAACATTTTTCTCATCCCTTTGGAAAACTACCTGCTCCTAAAAAATCTATCATGCTTAATGATCTAGCATTGGGTCATCAGGACACAATATTTGTTAAGCTAAAATATGTCTTCATTTCAGACTGAATTAATCTTCATCCTTCAAGATTAACACTAATAGACTTTAAAAAATTCACACACAAAAAATCTTTCATTTATGTTGAAAACTATTACTTGAGAAAGTATTTACATTAGCACAAGTAGCATAGTTTTGACTATATTTTAAAATACACATGGTTTTATCAGAAAAAAAGTTTTCAAAGTTAAGCAAATAGATCAATACTACCTCAAAAAATATACTACTTAAAGTAACTAAGCTCTTTTCTGTTTCAATAGAACAGAGCCCCAGACAACATCGTTTGAACATCGACAGCAAAAATGTGAATGCAAGAAAAAAAAAAAGGAGGGAGGAGGATTTTTTTTTTTAGCGGTTGTTCTAGAGATAGAGATTAGCCTTGAGATTTAAACTTGGAACCAGACACTGCCTCGAAATCACCCAAATTTCAGTAGCATCCATATCTCTTGTTTTGGCTGGGACCAACTTCCAGGAGATTTATCTTCTCTAACGAACAAAAATTAACATTTAATGAGTTTTAATTTGAAAGTTTAAAATTAACTACACTAACACAAGTCTTCAGGCATCTTTTTATTAAATACGTATGCGTCTAAACTCAGACACTTTTAAGACACTTTGAGGCAGAGAAAACTGAATTTGAACAGTAACCATCTCCTCAGAAATACCTCCTCCAGAGGCCTTAGGAATCATCCTGCAGTTGATTAGTATCTAAATAATTAGATTTTTGGTCATGTCTGTTTTGAAAGCTATAAGGGAAGTAGCCTCGAGGCAGGAGTCTTTCGTACGGTATGTGCCGTGACCTTATCACCCATACACGGAGTTACAGGAAGGGCAGAGCTGACTTTCACCTAATCAATTAGAAAGCCATTAATGGCCCTGCAATGTTCTGCACCCTCAGCCTAGCAGCGTGCAGGAGACACGTGAAAGCTCAGGTTTTGCAGGTCAGATCTGCTGCTGCTATGAAGCAGTATAGTTCTAAATATAATAATTAAGGAGTAAGAGAAATTTAATCAGTCTGTACAACATCTAGGTATAACATGTTCTGGATTAGCTTGGGAAAGCTGAGATGACACTTGTCACCCACACTGACATGGGTCCCAAAAAAGGTAGCAAGAACAAACAAGAAAAGGAAAACAAGGGCTGATCTAACAGCCAGGGCCAAATGCTGCTGTAACTGCTCAGAGCAAGTCCTATAAATGCCAGAGATCAGGTTGTAAGGCTTTTGGTTACATGATATGTTTTGTTCTCAATTAAAATAAAAACCACCCTGAAATGCTGATGTGGAGGCTTTGAGCTCATATTCCACAAATACCGTATACAATTGATAAAATTTTATGTTATTAGAAAACAAAGTGGCATTTAGGAACAACAACAACAAAAAAAGAGTGAACAGTAACCAGCAAACTGCACAAACACTTTGGAGAGCAACAATCCCAAATATTCATTAGACCAAATATCTCTAGCTGGTGGGATCAGCTTAACATCCCTAGACGAAGATCTGATCCAGAAAGAGGAGGAGAAATTGAATGATGAAAGCTTTCAAAACGTGTAAGCAACATCTGGTCCATTATCAGCTATTATAAAAAATACTTCTATTATCAACAAAATAAAGGCTATTAAACTGAGAAGAAGCTTATTCCATTTAAATGAAACATTATGCCTGTTAATGCGGTTGGTATTTTAGGATGCAGGACCTACCATAGGCATAATAAAATTCTCATATGTTTTAATTCATTTACGCATGCCTGCATTTAATATGCTTTGTGACCATGTCTGCAATTAATATGATTTATGAGAAAAGAACATGTGCAGTATTTTGGGGGTACAGTGATACATTTTTCCCCCTCCTGTGAATGAAAGATTTAATGAAACAGCTCAAGGAAAATTGTTGGCAGTTAACGTATTAAGTTGAACTGACAGAATCATGAGTAAACTTTAGTGGAGTTAATGATATCCTCTTATCTGACCCTGACACATTTGCAGCATGTAATTTACAGAAGCTCTGTCCAGGGAATCCTGACAAATGCTCCTAACGATGTCAGGGCAATGTTCCATTCTAATGGGAAGCAGATGTGGGTCAGATACCCTCATTCATCACTAACACTGAAAATTTCGGTCTCCTCCTAAGATGAATGGCATTACCTGCTGTTAGCTCTCTTCACTGTAGAAAAATCTCTCAAAAGCAAAATATTGTACAAAAAAGGGCTCTTGAAAAGGCTAATTTTACTGCATTGGAGCAAGAGGTTTTTAGAAAGTTGATTAAAATTAGTTAGCTGCATGGGTCTGTACCTACAGAATCTTAGAATGATGTTGCTGGTTCATTATATTTATATGAATATTTCTGCTATATAAAGCAAATAGAAAAAGAGAAATAAGGGTTTTGTTTTGTGCTAGAAAGCAAGCACTGGGAACCAAATCCTCCATTAATATGAACAGGAGCAAATACACTGACTGAACATCTTGGTGATCTGACCCTTCCACATACTCAAGTCAGATGAGACTTTTATCCTCATTTCACACCCCTAGACATCAGTAGTAGCTGCAGTGAAATCAGAGAAGATGCCCTGATGTACGTCTAGAATAGTTATGAAGATCACTTGATCCTTCAGAAATTACACTTTTATCTCTGGGAGATTACTTATGTTCAGGATGTTATCACAACCTGTTAATAAATTAGTCTATTTCCAGGTGCTCGATCATGGAATTGCATAAGGTTATCAAATTAATTCAAAGAAAAAGGAAACCTCTAGTTCCTGGCTGCATGGAAAAACTTACAAAAAAGGCAAGACAACTGAAAAGGCAAAAATAGAAAGCCCAGAGATGAACGTACACTCCAAACACATGGCTATATGAAAATTCAAAACTTTTTCAGGCTGTCACTTCTGGGTACTTGCAAGTGACCTTAAATTCTTAACATGACAATATGACCTCTAATAGCTCATAACAAACCTAAACTTGGGGTGATGATGGCTCTCTCACACCTGTCCTCCCTCACCGGAGTGCACAGTTTTGTTTTCTATTAAAGCACAACAAAAAAAAACTATTTTCTAAGCTAGAACCTACTATTGAAATGTTTGCCGGCAAACGGCCTGAGGGTGCGATCTACGAAGCTTTTACAAGACTCCCCACGCTGAACTCAAGCTATAATTCACATTCCCAGTAGAGATAGGATGCGATTTAATTCAAAACAGAAACATCCCTACAACGGCTATTGAGTGATCTTAATATCGAGTGAAGGTTGTCTGTAAAAAAAAAAAAAAAAAAAAAAAAAAAAAAAAAAAAAAAAAGAGAGAGAGAGACAGACAAGCCTTGTATTCCAACCAGAAGGGAAGAGTTGACTCACGCAGCTTCCATTAACATATATGTCAGGCCTCAAACTTGACTGATCTGCACAGGCTGCAAGGATAAGTACATGCTAGTTTGACCAGGGTAAACCTGTCTGTGTTCTGACTCAGCATTCAGGATTTCTTTTATAAGAACATGATAACTACTACCAGTATATTGACAAAAATCGAGAAAAATCTCTCTAGAGAAACAGGAATTCTATTCTCAATTCTGAAAGTAGTTGAGTTGTGTGCATTTAAACCCCCTTTCAAGAGAACACACTGCTTTCTACAGTAACTGCTGAAAATGTAATTTTGCTCTTTCAAATCTGACTGCAATACATTTTTAACTGATTCATGTTGTGGTATTTTTCATATCTTTCTTTGGACACCTAAAATACAGAGCATAACTAATGACTTGTGAAGCATCTGTGTCTACACATGGCAAAGGTCTCATTCATGTACCCATCCTTAATTGAATAAATATGCAAGTATTTAGATTTGTTAAAGAATTGGAACTCACCAACACAGCAAGGTTCAATACTGAGCATATTCTAAATAGTATAAATTACTTGTGAAAAAAAGTCAGTTCTGAAGTCTTCAAAACCACAAGATTGATAAGTAGATTGCCTTTTTTTTTTTTTTTTTTTTTTTTGTTTAATCTTTGAATCTTGTGTGGTCAATTGAATTTTTAAATTTACACAT
>JAWLRI010000640.1:2357656-2376633 GCA_034781795.1 Crypturellus tataupa
CCGGGGCGGATTTAGGGGTCAGAGCGGAAAACCCAATTGGGTTTTCCCGTTTTTTTCCCTTTCCCGACCTGATTGGCCCGGAATTCCCGGATCTCCACGTGGCGACAGGGGGGGGTCCTGCTGCACTGGCCCCCCCCCAGCATTGCAACGTCCCTCGTGCAGGGGGGCACGTGCGGAGGGTCCCCCCCCCCGGCCGCGGGCGCCGGTGGCGGCTGTCACCCTGCGTCGCCGACCAATTTGTCCTCCCGCGGGGGCCCTAATCCGCCGAGCGCGGCGCCCCGCGCCTCCGCGTGAGCTACGACGAGGCCCGCGAGCAGGTGGCCAGCGTGGCCGACGGCCTGGGCGCCTCGGCCGCCGTGGACGTGAGGACGCCGCTCCAGTTCGGTGCGTGCGGGGGGAAGCGGCGCGCCCGGCTCCCGGTCCCGGCTGGGCGGGTTCCCAGTGAGAGCCTCCCGGAGCGGCCGTGGTGCTCCAGCCCTGCCGGCCTCGAGCCCTGACAGCGGGGATGCCTTTAGGGGGGAACAGGACGAGCCCGCAGGGTGACTCCCCTCGGTGGGCCGGGGCTTAGGCACCTCTGACTCCGAAGTAAACGTCTGTCATCTTTACTCCTTGGCTTTTATTTTTCTTTTCCATGAGTGTGTATAACTGCTTTTCTAATTTATATTTAGTGGCATCCAAGTATGTAGTGCAGGTACACTTCCACTATACTGAAAAAAAAAAAAAAAAAAAACTTGTGTGCATACCAAAAACCCTTGTTTTTGTTTCAAGCAGCTGTTGAGGCTGCTGCTTTACTTAGTTCTGTGGTGTAACTGTGCCTTGAAGTGGTGACTAATCCCATCCTGTTTATCCTTCATACGTATCACCCGTGTCAGCACTTTTCCAAGCTCTTCAGCAGCAGAGATCTTCTGCACCTTTTGTCTTCTTTATTTTCATGTGTATCTTCTCAACTTTTGCAATGCCTTCCTCTGTAAGGCTAAAAATCCTAAACTACCCAGGAAAGACCAAGAACACTGCAAACACAGATGATATTTCATCCAAATCTTCCTAAATTCATCAACTATTTTCAGCTCCAGGCCTGATGTGACTCAGATGCCCAGTGAATCTGGCTTCCAATGCTTGTCCATTTTCAGCTATTTACAGATGTGAACTTACTGGCAAGTGGTATTCCTTTCGGCAAAGAATTACTCAGGGATAGGGTTCATTAAATGTCATTTCTTGGTTTTTTTTTTCATGCAGGTGTGCAGTTCCAAGATCTTTATGCATTTGCCAGCCAGTTTTTACTTTACTCTGAATAATTCAGTATTTTTGATGAAATTTGTCAACCTAGATATTTGCACTGTTTTCATACTTATACAGTGTTAAAGATGACAGATAATGTACCAGTTAAAAGACGGGAAACTAAACATGGACTAAGGACCTTGCCAAGGATTTCTGAAAATCAAAGCTCATTTTTCATAATCATATCAGCTCCTATCTACATCCTCATTGACTCTTTCAGTGAGCAGTAGTAGTTCTGTCAGGTGGGACTTCTCAGAGAGAGTCTTACAGAACCACCACCTCCTCATGAATTGTCAATATATTAAATTCTATTTTTTCCCCTACTTAGCAAGTACAAAGATTATATCTACTCATCTGTAGTTCATTAATGGAATTATCTCAGGATTACAAATGATTAAAAAATCCAAGAATCACGTTTTGAGTGGCTGTTATGTGTTACTCCAGACTTTTATACTTTTTTTTTTTTTTTTTTTTTTTTGTCTTGAATCTTTGAATCTTGTGAGGTCAATTGAATTTTTAAAGTTACACATGAAATCACCGCAAACACATTTGTTTACAAATTTAAAAATATTTTAAATTGAGAATTATACTTTATGGTATTTTTTCCCCCACCTCTCGGTTAGAAAGAATAATTAGAAAAGTTAGAAGATATTGAGAATGTGGGGTTAGGGAAAGCTTAGGTTTTGTTTGTAGAAGCAAAATTCTCACCTGAAAAAAGGTTTTGTCATAAAATACCAACCAGGCTTACTGCAAAAGCTCCATCTGGCATACAAAACCAAAGACTATTTCAAATTATATTAAGTTCAAGAGCAGGAAAGCTTCTGGGTAAATTACATCTTCTTATAATGCCCAAATTCAGTGCCTTGAAAGAGTCAAAAATTCAAATATTCAACTATGAATTTGCTGTACTGTTTAAGGACTGTCATATAACAAAAGGAGTTAAAAAATCAGATATGCACAATCCACCTTCTTGGGGGAAAGGAGGGGTCCAGAGAAAAAAGGTAGGAGGGACATCCAAAACATAAGGTTGCCATTTTGTTGTTTTTCAATAAATGTCATCATTACTCTTGCAAGATAACAATTATGAGACTGTTGAATCTATTTGTATCATAATCTAAAATTAGAAATAACCACAGAAAACCCCATTTGCTGATTTCCCCCCCCCCCCTTTTAAAGAAACTCATGCTCAGGCAAATTATATCATGTGAGTTCACTTTATTCCTCACAGAGAAATCCGTGACCTCAGTCTCATGTTCTCGGGTCATTAAGAGAACAGCTCTCAAAGCCAACACCGTCATATTGACAAAGATGTGACAAAGATCATGAGCTTCTCATTGCTGTGGGACTTGGAGGATCCACTTGGATCTTTTCTTCTGGGGACAATAGATTGGACAGTAACAATGTAGAGGAAAAAAAATATTACGGAATTAATAGTTGCTTTTCTTTCCCTCTGTCTCCATTAATGGGGAACTGCAAGCTTCTAGCTCTCAGTTCCTGTGGTTCCCTTAAAAACAGAGTTAACAAGACAGTATGAACCTGTCTCTCTCAACTGATTCGACAGCTGTCACAAGATCCATACTTCAGGTTAATGAAAACCAAGTGCTCTCAGAAGACTTGAGAGGCAAATCACTTAAGATCTATCTCACCAACAAGAGTTACAGGGTAATTCTTAAACTCTGGCAGGGAAATGTTTTGACAGTAGAAGAAAGAAACCTGACACAGCTTACATTTTTACTACTGTTCACAGAAAAGTTTGGGATTTTACTTCTGATCAAGATTATTTCTGAGCTCCTGGTGATCGCATGACAACAGCAAAGTCCATTAAAGGCTGCTGTGATCCACTATTTAACGTTCCATGCTCAACTTCTTTGGAAAACACAACCTTGAAAGATATTAGTTCAACACAGTTAAGGAAGAAGCAAGGAAAGACAGAGCTCAGAAATTGTGCGAGGAGAATGAGGAAAAATTGTGTCTAACAGGAGACGGATTACATACTTCGTAGTTCTTCCTTCTGTATAAACCTATTAATTACTGTTTAAGGCTGGGTATCGCACGGGGTAAGGGCAGGAGGCGAGTGGCCCCGTGAGCAGCAGCACAAGAGCTGTGGTCCTGACACCACGGCAGCCAGGTCCGCACTGGGGCCGCTGACAGAAAGCGCATGACAAGGTCAAGGGATGCCCACATACGTCGGAAAACACTTCTCCTTATCTTAAATGAGGCAGCTCAAAACATTCAACTCCTGTCCTAAAAACAAACGGTGCTCTGGTAGTACCATACACTTGCGCTTGCAAGATAAATGTTTTGACAGTCGCTCTTCTGCTTTACAGCGCAGGAAGCGGGGTGATTGCGCTCCAGTCCTGTACGTGCTTGCGAACACATAGATGCTATTCCTTAATAAGTCTGAGTTAACAATTGGTTGTTAAAAGAAAATGTACTGAGCAACTGAAACCTAATTTGAAAAGGAAATACAATATTCCCATAAATGCATGCATGAAAGCCAAGAAGCTGCATAATAGGCATAGAAAACACAAAAATATGCAATTTACATATATTACACACTAATAATCTCTGTTCTGACATTATGTTTAAAGAGCCCCGGCTGAGATGGAGCGCTTGCAGTTTGGTCGCTTTTCCATAAAATACAAACAAGGACCCTCCTGGCTATCAGTTCCCCGAGACATTAATCACTGTCTCATTCCTGCAAAAGTCAAGCCTTTGTAGGTCTGGGAGAGAGGTTCTCTCACCACAACCCGCCAATAACGACTAAACCAGACGAACAGGGAGAATCATCAGTCATCCTGAGAGCTGCAGATCTTGCCTTGATGTTGGGAAGCGCTGAATGTTAACAAGGTGGCACTTCAGCCCCAGCACCGCCGGGGTAGCTCCCAATAAGATACCGGTCCGCAGGACAGGTACTGAGGAGCACTCCCCTTCCCCAAACTGACCAAGACCTGCAGTCCTCTCATTTCTAGCGAGACAGCCAACATGATACAAATAAAGTTACTGCACTCTAGCTATTTCCACTGTCCTCACTCTTTTACACAGGATTTGCCTTAAAAGGGTTTTGTCTGTTGTATCCAAGAACAAACTGAAAGGAAACATCCACAGTGGGGGAAAAAAAAAAAAAAACACAACTCCAGGAGTCTGTGGCAGACCCTCATTGGGAAAAACTGAACTCAAATGGGAAACAGATTTGGTAAGAGCAGGATCTTGTGAATCTTCACAGATTTCTTCATAGATTTGTTGAATCTTTTTAGATTTGGTTTGTATGTTGGAGGGGTTGTTTATCAGAGAGATCATTCTGGTGTCAGACCTCGCTCCCAACCCCCCAATAATTCACCACAAATTCAGCTTTACAAACAATATACCCGGAGCGCTTGCCTGCGAAAGGGACACTGATGGGTGGAAACATTATGCTAATTGCTCACACACCCAGATTTATTGTGGCCAAAAACCCACCAGCGAGTAAAACACCCTCTTTCCGCCTCATCTAAATTCTACGCACACTTCCAGCATCTCAACATGCCCACTCAGCAGGAAAATTCCCATTTCTCTTTTTTCAAGAAAACCCTCCGCACAGAACTCGCAATGGGCTTTTTGGCTACACCTGCTTCACCCCCTCAATCAACTCATAGACACCTAAGGAGAGCAAAGAGCCCTGGGGAAGCTTGACAAGATGGAACACCCCAAAATGAGCTTACATTTTACACACAGGAGCGTCACATACACAGCACCAACCAACATCTTTGGCTCTTGTTTTGGGTGTAAAGCACAACTTATTTCACTCACATCCCACAAATTGTTTCACAAAGTCTATTTACCTGAGGTTATGTCCCTGAAGGATGGAAATAATTAGGTATACACAGAGTCTAGGTAAGTTGGGTTATAGCAAGTCTCTAAATGAGCACTGAGGCCTCAGAACTCTTTTGGAGCAGCCACTGCTAATTCCGATGAATATCTGGTACTGGGGTTTTTGGTTTTTTTGAGCAGCAGAGAGATCTTTATCAGCTCATCAAGTTACTCCTCCTGGTGCCAAGAAGCTGCTCCACATCTGATCACTGGCTGTGGGGACGCTGCCCCATGTACATTCACTGTGAGTCGACTGAGCAGCCCCCAGCAGTTGGTAGAAGGGCAGGAGCTCCAAACACGAGGGTGGGAAAAGGTTAGAGAATTCTAAGGAAAAAAGGAGTTTCCAAACATAAGGACAGAGGCGGGTGTAAAGAAGCACAGTAACTGATTAAAGTAGTCTAATCTCTTCTGCAATCTCCTTTTGATTATATCAAACCTCTAATCAGCAAGACTTTGGGCAAAAACCTGGCCTCACTTTTTTTGTCCCACTTTTGCCCCGACATCACAAGATTTCTTTACTGCTGCGCTCAACTTCTGTCTTCACAATAAAAGCTTTGTGAAAGAGAGAAAAAAAGAAAAAAAGATCCCATTTTCCATAACCAGAACCAATATGTATTTAGACTAACACTAACTACTTTTAACGGATTAACTCTGAACCCCCAAAAGATATTTATGTCGAAATTGTGGAAGACTTGCATACTATGAATCTGGTCATTTAAAAAAAAAGCAACTAATTTAATGTCATGGCTCTTGTTGGGGTTTGCATTTAGAAATCAGAATTCTTCAGAACAAAATCCATTCATGTCTTGTTGGAAGTATAACCATTTGTTTTCCTGTTGGTATTTTTTTTTCCTGAGGTTTCAAACCATAAAGTTTTGTACCCCACTCTATGCTATAGGAATCTGTGAAACTTAATTACATTTACTGTTACAAAAAAGGGTTTATGAACTTTTGCCTTTGGGCAAAAATGTTTATTTCATTGCCTTTGTTATTCATTCTTTTCAACTCCAGTGCCTTTGAACTTTTCAGCTGCACAGAGTTATCACCGTTGCACAGGAACCAGGAACTGTACTCGCGAGATGCAAACCACAAGTTGAAGAAAACGAAGGAGGCAAAGATATACGAGTCGTTATTTTGGCCACCCTTTGTGCCATTAAAATCTCATTTTCTGCCTATTAGAATGCCCTCTCCCTGCTTAGGCAGTGGTGATAGTCAGTGATTAGTGTGTAATTGAGTATAATTGTCTTTTCACTTTTCATTTGTGTCATTCTGAGCTTCTCTCTGTTTTTCTAACCACTGAGAGGAAAAAAGGGTAGAAAGAAGATAAAGCTGTTAAAACTCTCACTCTCAGCCTGAAGAGATTCACGATTGTAATTATAGATTGCATCCTCTTTGTGACTTACCAGAATTTAGTGGACATCTCCCTCCTAGCACCTGGGCGAAGCTCACACTAATAAACTAAACTCTCATCTACTTAAGCTTTGATTAATAATGTCAACTTCTGACAGATGCCACACATAGGAAAATTTAACCAACCTTTTGACACTCAATTATTGAGGCAATTTATTAACACGATCTCCTAAAAAGAGCTCATGCAAATTAGCAAAACAATTATGGCATGCATGCATTTACATATTGCCCAACAACGGGAATGCTCCAGGTTTATGTATTTCTAACTCGATTAGATCTCATGTCAGTGTGTGCAGTTCAGTCTGCAGTTTTCCCAGATGAGCTGGAAAGCCTCCATGAGGTTATCTTCAAGAGATATTTTATTCACAGAAAAGCTACAAGATCAGAGTTCCCGAACTTCTCATACCCAGGCACGGAGCTTCAGGAAAATAGGAGTGCATTACCAACGCCTGACAACTGAATGTAAACATGAAGGCTGCATGATTACATTATAAATCACTCAAAATTAAATATAAGCTATGAGCCTTGATTCAGCCAGTAGAAGGAAAAAAATAAAGAGATATGTATATATATATATAAAAAAAAGAAGGAAACCAGCAAACTGAAATCATGTGGCTTGTATAAAGAATACATTATGGTTTAAATTTGGCAATTCATTATACCGTGGCCTGAGGGAATAGACTCTTTGGTTCGGGTATACAGCAAATCCTCTGTCTGAAAACACAGGACTGACCTGAGGTGAAAGGCCATTGCCAATGGCAGGGTTCATGGGATTCGCGGGCCCGGACGGAGGCACAAAGCTGTCTGTATAGCTGGAAAAGCCGTGCCGGCTGCTGGGCAGGCAGTAGGCAGAGCCGCTCTCCGCGTTCGAGGGGAGGCTGCTTTGGTGCACGGTGCTCGGAGGAAGCGGCTGAGGTCTATGCACTGTACCGCTCGGATCAGACACAGCTAGGAGCAAGAGAAACATGTCGGTACGTTTTCCCGGCATAATAAATTCATTATGTGAGGCTTAACCCACTATAATTCCATCAGGACCTGCATCTTGGCTTAATAGAAGAGTATGTTGTTAATATTACTGAGTATCTAACTGGGCCAGCTAAACCATGCAAGACCTACTAAATCACCGTTATAAAATAGATTGTAAAAATCGTAACAGACCCATGCATTCTTGAAGTAATTTTTAGGGGGCATATGCCATTTAGAATCAACAAAAACCAACCAAACAAAAAAAAAATAGAGAGAGTTAGATAGAGGTTTATATCCTTAGTGGACTGGAGGTAGCCTTCCTCCTCCTCCAGGTCACAGCACAGTTCTTCCATGGTTTATAGTGAAAGCAGTAGTGATGAGGAAAAGTTTGGAGCTTGGCAAAATTGCCGTAGAAAGAGTGTGGGTTCAAAAACATCCACCAAATGGCAACGGTCCAAATCTCAGGGAAGCAGCAGGGAGAACATGGTAACTGGCTTATATAAAATCTCACCTGTAAGTTTTTGTTTTGTTTTTCCTTTAACAGAGAGAAAAAAAAAAAAAAAAAAAGTAGCCCAGCTTTAAAGCTCATTTCTGCCCCCAAACCAAAGGCAACGCCTCCTCGGTGCTGTGTTTGAGCACAAAACCCTCCTAGAGCAGGTCAGCCCCGGTAGCGCCATTGTGCCCGAGTGCCCGTTGGCTACCGTACCTTGCGGGATGGAGGTGGGCTGGTAGGACGGCTCCGAGAGCGGGTAGGTGGGCAGCGTCGGCATGGCGCTGGGCGGGAACCCTCCCGGGATGAGGTGGTTGAAAGCCATCAGCTGGTTGGCTCCCGCCTGCTTCCTCCAGCGAGCTCGACGGTTACTAAACCAGACCTACAAATGTTTTAATTAAGCACGTTTGATTTTCATACACTTCATGTAGGTGCATCAGCAATAAGAGCATCATGTGTCAAATGCATTTAGTGTTCAAGAAAGAGACATAAGTAATCCATACTGGGCACATCTGCCCTCAGTCTAAGTCCTAGGAGTCCTTGGCAGCCTCTCCCATGTTTAACAGCAGCTCCCAAACCCTACTTCTCCTTTCAAATACAGCCTCTCCAGGCAAACAAGATGAATAGTACTTTTAATAGCCCATCCATCCATCATAACCTTACTGTGCAAAAATTAATGTGAAAAGGAAGGCAGCCCTCCCTTTGATCCAACTGCTGGCCAGAGCTCTTTAGTCCACATTCTTCCCAGCAAGTTTTCATGTATTCATGTATGTGCAAAGCATCTCTCAAACTTAAGAGCAGATCAGAATTTCATCACAGAACTGTTCTGAAATCTGGTCTCGGGACAGGGAACCAAGCAGCTGGGGTTTGGAGCAGTTGGATGGTTTAAGTTGTGGGATAGTCTAAATTTTCCGTCAAGTGATCAAGGCACCCCAGCCCTGCCACCTCCGTTCCATCCCTGCAGAGGCCTGATCCACATATCTCATGTTTTTTCTGGACTTTGGATCTGCCTTGACAAAAACACTAAGAGGGTTTATCAAAAACATGACCATAGCAATGGCCCCAACTCCCATCATCATGTTTTTACAAATAAATCCACTGAAGTTCTGATCCCCAATTATTTTAACAACACTTTTTTGTTATCTACCACAGCCTTGTCCTTCTCACACAGTGACCTGGGCTTAAAACAAGTGAGATCCAATCTAGAGCCATAAGGGCTGGGGATTTGGTTTGAATTCCTTGTGGAAACAAAAGCAATGAATAAATAAGCTACTGCACTTTAGAGGCTCAAAATACAACATTCTTAAACAGGGTTGTCTTGGAAGAAGCAAAATCTATTTTATTAGTGCAACATGTATAAACTAAATAATTGTGCCGGGAGTTAGGCAAATGACTACATGGACAGAGTAAACGGAGGTGGTTTAAGTAGCCCAAGGACTTGAAAGTGATGCTCCCTTTTCAAGGCACATTTATTTTAGGCTCCCTGGTTTCTATGTCACTTTCGAAAATGGAATGCAAATCACAGAGCTGATTTGGGGCAAAAAAACACACCACTACTGTGTCCAGCCAAAATTTACATCTCTGAAGAACTCAAACAGAGATGACTTGAGAGCAGACAGCAACAAGACTTTTAAGGGAAGTATTGGAGAATGCAGTTTTCCAAGCATCTAGATTTGGGTTGACCAGAAATCACTCAGCAATAATAATATAAAATGTTATCTTGCATTGGCAGAGAATGGATTAAGTGACTTCATAGATTTCTTCCATCTCTATTTTCTAATATTTAGATCTTTCTTTTTATTATCATTTTTCTTTTAAGTAGTTTGCAACTGATCATGCCAACATCTTGTTTTGCTGATCTCAATGGGATATTCTTTAAGAGACGTATTTATTCACTTGGGAAACACAGCGGTCTAATGAGCCTTGACGTTTCCACCGCCCAATCGCAGACACAGTGCGTTCTATGTGCTTTTAAGGGAAAAAGATCTCTGAACCAACAGCACGAAACATCTGAGATGTGAATTTTGCAGGAAACCAGAGGATATTTTGTGTTAAATACAGTCCTGACCATTGCAAGCACGAGTGCCAAAAACATACAAAGTCCCAGGGCTGATGTATTGTTGGTGACACTTCACGTTCTAGCCAAAGAATTTTTTTTTGCCTGTTGCCTCATGGTATTTTTCCCAGCAACCATCCCCTACACTCTCCACATACCTCGTAATCCACAAACCTGGATGTCCAAAATTACACCTGGGAGCAGCTCCCAGTGGGCGCAGCAGTGGGTTCTGAAGATGCCCCAGGTGCAAGGTTGACCCCCCACATGCAGAGAGGACCCTCTCCAGACAAGGTCTTTGCTGTCAGTGTCCCCCAGCACTGCCACAGCCTCCCCTCAGAACAGCCTGCCCCGAGTGCCCCCATGCAGGCAGGAAGCCCTGTCAGAAGGTGGCCAGGAACCACGGCTTGGGGGGGTGCAAGACACATCGGTTGCGGTAGACAAGGCTATTCGTGTGATGGGAACCAGGATGTTTAATAATAATTTAAAAAGACCCCCCAAAAAATCAGAAAACTAGGCTAACCAGAGGGAATGAGGTCTCCTAACCAGCTCCCAGATCCTCGACTCACAGATTCATTTGAAAAAAAATCTTTGAATCAATCCTGCACAACCACTGATAAAACTGCTGGAGACTGCTGCAGAATATTGCATATCATGTTGAAGTGTGTGTTTATAAATGAAAGTGCCCCTTGTTTGAGCAAGGACCAGAAAAAGACAATCCAAATAACACCCTTTCTTTCCCATCTCCGTGAGCCTTCACACATTTGCAGCTGACCAATTTACCTGTATTAATTCCTCCTCCATCCCAGATTTTTTTTAAAAAAATCTGCAATTATAGAGTTATCTACTAGAAGAAAGAAAAGCTGTGTGCATTCTTAATCTTATTCAAGAGGGATAGCCTCAAAAAGAGGCACCATAAGTTTTCCATAAACCAAATCAGAAATGACTATAAAAATCTGCTGAAAAGTCCTCAATGCTTCTAAACCTGATTCCCTCATCCCATCTCCTACCAGGACTGTGCTGTTTGGAGTGTAAGCTCAAAGGATTTCAGAGAAGCTGAGTGCAAATAAAGACTTGCTGGCACCGCTCCTCCTTCCTCCATGATTTCCCAGTGCTGCTGGGAGAGACTTAAAAGCAGAGCCTGGACTTAAGAGTTTTCAAAGCTCGCTAACAGCTAAGGAGTTGTCACTTCTCTCCCCTCTGTCTTCTCTTGCAGACTACCCCTTCCTCTCAGCACGCCAGAGAAGAACAAAGAAAAAAAATATGCAAGCTCAGCACACATTAAAAGATTTTTAGTTTTTCCTCTGATATTCAAGATTTCTGAGCCTAGAGGACTTCTATTTGCATCCGAGACAATTATTGACTTAGTGCATCTGCATAACTGAGGCTGCAATAAACTTTTCGCAAAAAGTTTATAAGCTTGTAGCAAGTTTGACATGGGAACATTCAACTCCATCCTAGTAGCCTCAAGAGAGATGTCAGCCTGAATTTTCAGGCATGCTCTTCTTCTAACCATATTCTTCTTTTGGAAGCTTTCAAGCAAAACAACATAGGATTTGTGCAAGAGCAGCCTTTTCAGAATGGGATGTACTCATATTTTTGAGTTCTTTTCTACCGTCTCCCACTTGTTCACACAGAACATAACAGTCCCTTCAACACACAGATCATGAAGAGATGGGTCTGACTAGCCAACCTCTCAACCAGGGTGGATTCCTGGGCCTCCACCAGGCACAGGGCAAACCTGAACCCGTTTCCTCTCACCATGAGCAGGCTGGGGCTGATGGCAGCTCCTCCAGCTCATCATTGCGATAAGGCAAGCGTAGAACTTCCATAAACCTCCAGCTCGTCATTTAAAAATCCTTTGCCAAAAGATGAATAAAGTAACTCCCACCACCAGTCTGAACCAAACTCCTGACTGCTGCCAAAGACTGCCCAGTTCAGCCAGGTCTAAAAATAAACTTGATGTGGGAGTCATAAGGTGGCCAAGAAAAGATGCTACCCACAACATTCCTTCTGTGCTGTTTGTTACAGAAACCGTAACCGCACATCTCTGAAGCTCAGAAAAAGCCTTTGATCTTTATCTACAGTGGGGAAAATTTCACTTCTGAAATTAGCTTTCAGACTGATTCGGTAAAAATAGTCCAGAGACCTTAAGGACCTACATAGCAACTTAATGAAGCTTTTAATGAGTTTTAAATTGGACTAATGAGGCATTGCACTTTTGCTCACAATATGCAAAGCCTTAACATCACCCATACAAGGTCTGACATTCTTCTTTTTAGCTTCATGCTAGATCTTGAGGACTCTGAGTTTTCAAATTGCAGCTGACAAATGCTCCACTCGCAAGTCCTTTCGCCTCCCTTCACTATTGGGAGGCTCCAATGTGCACAGTAGGTCTGGGACACCCTTGGAAGAGGTAGCAAAAGACACGGCCTTGCTACCTTCACATGCCTCCTAGACTAAAACGTGGAAGAAAGCGACAAGGCTAAAGCACAGGCTCTGCAGAGGAATTGCAGCGAGCCTTAGAGCTCCTTATTATATACAGTGCTTGAGTATTTGTGACAGTTATAGTTACACATCTTGTGATTCTTGCAACATGGAGTTTGTTTCAACATTTCTCCCCGCCAAAGCTTTTCTTGTCCTTGGGATTAAGTGCATAGATAACATCCACAGTGTAGTGTCTGTTTTCAGTTGCTTGCAGCTTCCAAAAAATTCCCCTTGGGGGCTGAAATGTTCCAAGTTTGATCCGAGTCCAGAGTTGGCAATTTTTCTTCTCCCTTCCAACCAAATGACCAGCTTAGAAACACACATTTGGTCACTCTTCAACAGTGGGAAAGTGAGAAAATAAATGTTTTGGAGGTTTAAGAATCTCCCTTTCATGGGGAACAAGGACCACCCTAGGGAAGGGAGGGGAAGGGGAAACACAGAGGGTGGCAGGGTGGGAAAAACAGAACTTGAGACACAAGTGCTATACACAGGAGTGAGAATAGCAAGGCTGATCTGGTTCTGGTCAAATAAACATCTTCCCAGTACAATATAACAACTCTAAGAAACTGGTCCTTGCTGCTAACCCCCATCAGAAAAAGTTCTGGAGAAAGAGAATTTCAGGACTCGCACAGGCTGCAAAACTGGCTCTTTTATAGGACGCTTGAGCAGCAAGCAGTCAAAGAGACCTTTGTGTACATTTTCACATAAAATCGGGTATCTCTGATCTCTGTCATACTGTTACCAAAAAAGGATGATGACTAAAAAGCTCAAATGCTACATCAGTATGGCTAGTGAGCCCCCTCTGCCTCGCGTCTCCCAGGGTTATTTCTTCTCATAAGTCTTTTATTTCATGCCCATCGTAGGTGGCTATTTTAAGGGACTATAGAGAAGTGCTGAATGCTGATAAGGCAAATCCTGTATCCCTTAATCCACTGATAAATCACTTTGCCAGGCTTCAAGAGTACCAGACAGATGGAGTACCCGAGGAAACTACCCACAGGCTGGCTTCCCACTTCAACCCAGCTCATCTTTAATCCAGAAAGGTTTTGTTCTGGTATTTTAATCACTGATTGACTGGGAACTTTCTTCCATGCTGGGTTAGGTAAAATATCCATATGTCAGAAGTACTGGGGAATTTGCAAGGCTGTAGATCATAGGAGTGGTGTGAGACAAGGTGCATCTCAAGGGAACCAGGGAAGGAATGTAAAGAGTCACAGGGTTAAAGCCACATTAAGACAGCTGTTATGTTAATGAGTGCTCTGCTCTTCTGCTAGCTGTGGGTCATTGATTTAGAAAAACATGAACAAGGGCTTTTTCATTCTCTCATATCTTTCCACTGAAGCTAAAGCTTAAAAATATATATCCTAGATCCTGATTGCCTTGCTAATAGATCTTATATAGAAAGCTATCCTTATAATGCTTGTGCAAGGCTGATTCTCAGGGTTTGATTTGGTCTTTCCTGGCCCAATGACCCTCTACATGAATGTTGTGTTAGCACTTCACTTAGTAAACACATTAAGAACAGATTTATGTCCCACTGAGCTCGCCTTCCAGACAAACTCTTCCATACCTTTGATTTTCTTTCATGCTCATAACAGAACACTTAAAGTTGGGGTGTGACATCTTCTGCAAAAATATCCAGCAGGTAAAACCACTGAGCAGGAAAGTCTGGATGTGTCAGGACGGGTGCCCAACAGCTCAGCCGTGAGGCAAGCCACGTGCTTCCCTTCCGAGCTCGGAGTGGCACTCGGGATTACTTGTCCCAGTTTGCAGCACAAGTTACCCCTCCAGCAGTTTAACTTGTTTCAGACTACTCAGATGTCGCTGAAGTTGTGAAGACCCAATAATTTGGGAGTTATTTTGTTCTGAATTAAACTGACAGTTGGGATAAAAAAAAGATCCTATGAAACCTAAATCTAGTCAACTTCCTAGGATAAACTGCGGATACTGCACCAGTTACCGTGTTATCCTGCATGGCTCTATAGACACATTGTCCTTTTTAAAATGTTTCTCTTCTATTAATGCCTAAAAGAGCCAAACAGCAACAGATGTTAAAAAGCTATAAACTGGCACCACAGCTTAACTGATTATGTGCACGCTGCTGTCAAATGCACAAAATAAAGCGGGAGAGAGGACCTTGTTCTCTAAACTCTAAGTATTATATTTATGGTTGATATGGAGCAATTACCAAGGACAACACAAAACTGTTTTCAAAGCAGATGTTGTTTTAAAGAGCTGGAAAGCCCTCACCCACACACAGCTGCAGACACCTCTGAGGTTGCAGACCTCGTAGCTCCCTGTGTTCTCCCGCCATGAGCAGGAGGTGTGAGAGCACGAAGGGCCGGACGCAGCCACGGTCGGGCAGGTGCCCGCGGGCAGCGCATCGACACGCACCTGCACGCGCGCCTCCGTGAGCTTGGCCCTCTGCGCCAGCTCCTCCCGCGTGTAGATGTCCGGGTAGTGCGTCCGCTCGAAGGCCCGTTCCAGCTCCTCCAGCTGCTCCGCCGTGAAGGTGGTCCTGCTGCGGCGCTGCTTGCGCTTCAGCGGCAGGTCCGGCTCTGAGTCGATGTCCGAGCCCTCCTCCGACTGCGGCGCTGAGGCTCGAGAGAGATGAGAGCGAGAAAGTGAACTTTAGCTGACAATTAAAAAGAAAAATAATCAAAAGACTTGACCAACTGGCAATATTCCCCTCACATGAACTAAGCTGGTAAACTTAAAAAAAAAAAAAAAAAAAAAAAAAAAGGGAGAGAGAGAGAGAAATCAGAGATTTAAGTGTTACAAGGTGTGAATTTCCTCAACCAAGAAAAGGTCAGTTATAAATCCAGCACCTTGGCCAGACCCAAGAATATTTGAGGGCCACCAGAAACCTTTCTGAACGTATCAACTATTCAGGTTTCAGGAGGAGGCTCGACTTTTCAACTCCCCTTGCAACAGTTGGCAGTATTTGGGGAAGCCTGAGCAGTTCCTGCCTAGTGCCCAACAATCTCACAGGCAGCCCAGCCCTGGCCCTTCCCCTCAGCTCATGAGCAAATACTCCATACACCTGGGCAATAAATACTGCCATGTCATAAATTATGAATTCTCATCCCATAGATGCACACGCACAAGACCTTCCCTCTATAGATATATCACTAAAACCTCATTGCTGAAAAGATTATGGAAGTGATTAGAAAGGAAGAACCAGTAAGGAAATTCTCATACATAATCAGATTTTCTGTCCTGTACATTGTTTGTCCTGCTTCGTGAACAGTATTCTCCATGGTCACATTAGCTTATCTCAGTACACTTAAACTTCTCTGCTCTTCCACAGCTTAGCAGCTGGCCGTAGGCCCACCCAGCATAACCTTAAGACAGCCCAGAGAAGTGCTAAAATTCACAAAGATCTGACACCTTGTTGCACAGAGACGCCCTGCAAGAAAAGCACAGAGCTGTCGCCCATTTGCCTCACGTCTTCCAGTTACACAAGCAAGAGGATTCCAGCACATGCAACACCAAGAACCGAAATACACTGGTGGCATCGCTCCTTTCTCCGGAGATTTCACCCTTATCTCTCCTCACCTGGGAGGCTTCGCACCACGGACTGCAGCCGCCCGTGCTGGACCCGCAGGGTGCCCAAGGCGGGGGCGGACGGGGATGACCCGGTGCAGAGCGCAGGGCAGTCCAGCCGGCCTCCCGCCCGCGCCTGCAAGAGGAGCCACCTAAAGAGGGCAGGCGCTCGCCAGGCATCCCGGCTGCCACGCCGGGAGCTCCGAGTTAACCGCTTGTGCGACACCCGCTCGAGGCAGCCCGCGCGGCACAAACCAGCTGAACACGGCTGAGAACACAAAGCTGGAGAGAAGTCACTGTTGCTCAAGCTCCAGCTAACCCCCTCCACGCACTTTGTTCACTCCTAGCTGCTTTACATTTTTCAATTTCACTCAAGCTGTTTGAGCTAATAAATACACCTAATCTATTTATTTGGTCTTACAGCACGATAAGGACAAAGGGCTTTTTCAGACACCTCAGCTGAAGAGTTTATGAATTTCTGGACACAAAAGAAGAACAATTACTGCCAGCCCAGAGGCTCTTCTACGAGAGCTACCTGCGTTGTCCAGGCACCAGCAGCACTTTGGATCCAGGGTGCACTGAACATCAGGAGAAACTCCCGCAGAGCTCGACATCAGCGCTCTGCGAAAAGCACCCGCCCACGGGGTCTCTCACTTGCGTGGCAGCTTTGCCCGCGTACAGCCGGCAGGATCGAGCCCTCCTGGTTCTGGAGAACATTATCCCAAGAACAAAGAGCCGTGCAGCCGCCCCGGGCCAAACGGCTCCGCTCCGTCCTCACCCAACGGGTACGGCCGCATCGCTGCCTCGCTGTCTCCAGCGCCCACAGGGGGTTTTGGTGGGTTTTGCCCATTTCTGCTTATTAAAAAAAAAAGAAAAGAAATAAAAAGGCTTGGGGCAGACTGAAATTGAGCTGGAAGCAGGAAGCTGCTGTGGGAATTGTAGCCCAAGGAAAATGCCCGATGATGCATGTGGACACAGCAGCCCGTTCCAGGGGAGCCCACGTGTGTAAGATCTGCCCACACACCTATAAACACGCAGTGCAGACAGCCGCAAGCCGCTCAATTTCTGACCTGAACACCCTCACTCGGTGGGCTAAAGCTCAGTCAGAAGCCCCCAGGTGATCTTTCTAATAAGGATTTTATAAAGATTTTGTGGCATCTTGCAAAGTTCCTCTACAACCTGCGCTCACACTGACATGGGATGGCAGAACCCAACCCCTAGCTTAATCCATCTTCATTGCAGTTTTAGATTTTATTATTATGTTTTATGAGAAAACATAAAGGCAAAACAGTCACAAAAAGACTGAACAAAGTAGCTGGGAGTCCAGGACAGTATGTCTGAGACAAATACAAACATTAGCAATAAAGTAATAAAACTAAAGTAGGGGAAAAGGCATATCCAATTAAATGGCTTTTATAAGCACCTGATTGCATCAGTCTTGCCCTTCTGCAGGCCTGGCTACTGGCCGCAGATTTACTGAAAATATTGAGTTCCTTTATCTTATCTGATCCACTATATTAAAATCAGACCAATGTAATCTCAAACGCTAGCAGCACTTCTGTGCTGCAGTCTGTAATTTTTGGTTCTTAGGTAATCTCTTCAAAGATTATTAGTTTCATGGAAACTTCTGTGCTTACTTTTCCTATTAAAAACTTTTTAATACACGAGAAGCCTATCAGAGTATGGGCTAGCACACAACATGAACACGCCTCCGCCTTTAAGGAGCAGCGGTGGCGTTACATTTGCTCAGAGTCACTCAATTACCTCCTCTGCTCAGCAGTATCCGCCAATCCCCAGAGCATGCCCATCTTTCCCTGGGTACTACTAAACATCAGCAAAGAGGGGCAGGATTTGGGGCAGCTTCTCTCCCCAGCACCACACAACCAAGGCAGCGCATCTGAACCCTCCAAGCTCCCCCAACGCACACATCAACGCAGGGGAAGATGCCAAAGGCTCGAGCAGCAGCTGAGGGAGGTTTAATTGAAGGCGGCATTTAGAGAATTAAAGAGCAATTATTTGTCTCTTAACCCTGCTGACCTGCTCGGTGGCCTGAGGAAACACTCTGTCCGAACTACCACCATCACAGGCAAAAATCCCTGGGCTTGGTTTCAGAGGCATTTAGCATCCTAGAGTCCCACGACTTTCTAAACAGCGGGACGAGACACGTGGAGCAGAGGCCCTCGCCCACGGTCCTCCACACCGTGCTCCAAGGGATGTGCTTCGTTTGAAGAATAAATAACGAAAACGCAACAACCATTAAACTCTCTGTCCTAGGAGCAGCACAAGGCACTTCATAAACCCGGGAGAGAAGGGTTGTCTTTCTGCAAAGGAAAAACTTTGCAGGCAGCAATTCAGGGCTGTGAAATCACCCCATTAGGGATGCAGGAGTGTTAAGGTGGGCTTTTCTTCTGCCCGTAACAGCTCTGCCCTCCCTCGTGTATTTTGTCTGGCCACGGATGTCTCGGACAAGATGAGATCAGCAAAGAATTGACCCTTGCTGCAGCTTTTGCTGCCGGACAAGTTTGGTGCTTGCACTTGCTGCCTCTTTATATCTCTTTGCGCGGGATGAACCCGAGGGGATCTCTGCTGGGAGATGCCGAGTGAGGTACCTCTGCCCCCAGCGAAGGGTGCGCGGGGCAGGCGCCCATCACCGTGGCGCCGCGGCTCCCACGAGGGGCGACCCGGAGCGTGTTGGCTCGGGCACGCCGGGGGCTGCCGCCCGCCGAGCGCCGCCCGGCCTTTGTGAGCAGGGGATTTCTGCCGGCGGCTTTTGTCGGGCCCTCAGAAACGGCCTGCGGCAGGGGCCCATTCGCCCGATTTCCACGCTCCATCTGTGGCATCCATCAGCGGGGCCGCGGCTGGGGCCGGGGCCGCCTTGTGGGCGGCGACACCTGCCCG
>JAWLRI010000640.1:2376669-2391669 GCA_034781795.1 Crypturellus tataupa
CGGGCAGACGGGGAGGGGGCGGCCGCGCGGGGCACCCGGGCTCCCCCCGGGCCTCGCGCCCCGCCGGAAAGGGAGCCGGCCGCCTGGGGCTGCGGGAACAGCGCAGACAAAGGGCGGAAAAGAGGGAAAAGGGGGAGAACCATGCTGGGCGCCGGGCCCTCCGCTCACGCCGGGCATTTTCCACATCAATCTCCGGCGCTGGTTTGCTGGGAGAAGCGGGGAGCCGAGCAATGCCTGCTCTCCCAGGGCTGGTCCTGGGGCAGCTCTCAGCATCCTCCTGACTGGAACCACCTCCTTTTTGCCCCAAAACGGCATCCGCAGGAAAATCAACCAGATCTGCATTCCCAGCCAAGGTCCCCGTGCAGCCGCGCTCCCCCTCGGCAAGGGCCAGGCACAGCGAGGGGCCGTTGGAGAGCAAGCACGGCCTGCCAGGCCAGCGCTAATCAAAACAGCGCAAATAAACCCTGACACGCAACAACTCCCCGAGCGCCGCAACCCGCCGCGGGGCCGCAGGTTAGTTATGAGTACGGCAGGCGGCGGGGAGCAGCCCGGGTCTAAAGTCACCGCGCAGCCACCTGCGAGTCATTGCAGACCTCAGCTGAGCTCCGAGCGTACCTAAGGTAAGGCATGCGCCAAAGCTTAGAAAAGCACCCAAAATTCTAGGGTTCTGACCGCTTTTGGCAAGCAGAACAGGTTTCTGAGCTGCCCTTTCATCTGATTCACTTTCTGTGCTTCATCATGATTATTTTTAATGAGGGAAGAAGAGTGGGGAGCTGGGAGTACCCCCAAATGCTCCCACTGCAGGAAAAGAAAGGAGAAAACAGATTCCAAGGAGGCAAAAGGCAACATAAAGTCCCAACAGATGTATTGGTGAGGTTAAAATTAAACATGCTCATGCAAGCTCCCCTTTCCCTGAAGAAAAAAAAGAAAAAAGTGAAAGTTTAGGATCAGAAAGTATGTAACGAACAACACTCCATCTTGCTAAAAAGCAAGGGAATACCTAGCGCATCGTGAACTACAATTACTAGCAAAGGTTCTGTTAACCCTTTTTACAGTCATCCTCACTGTAACACATTTAAAAAAAAAAGAAAAAAGAAACACAGAAACGAACTCAAAAAGCAACCCTCTGTTCTAGACATGAATATCGCTCATCTAACAAGGATTAAGTCACACTTCAATTACCCCTTTGAAAACGGCTGCTATTTGCAAAGGGCATACTTACAAAAACATTGTAAATGGCTTTTTTAAACTCCACAGGCACTTCACAAAAGTCTTCAGTAAGAGAATGAGAGAAATGGGAAGAAAATATGTTGCTGTTTAAGTAAACTGATTGATAAAAGTAATTATTCGGTTAAGGGAATTCAAAAAGAGCAGCCCCGTCTCCCGCGTGGAAAGTCAGCGCAGAGGGAAGACGCAGCCAGAATAGTGATAAAAGGGATATTTTTGAGGGGGACGCAGGGCATTTTTATTTTGCTTGGACTGATTCACTTTGAGAAATGTGCTTTGTACAGCAAGGCGCAGAGGAAAACGGTAGCGGCAGTAAAAGGAAAAGGCCAACAGTGACTTTTATTTACAATTACCAAGAGACAGGCTATTATTGACCATATGTGCCACAATCGCCCTCCTTATCATGGGTTGGCCATCGTGTCCATTGGGAGCTGTTAATGAACTGGGTAATTGAGCTGCTGACATGTGTTACCAAAACAAAACAATAGGAAGAAGAGACAAATGAACATTTTATTTGCCAATCAGAGTAGGTTCCGCTTTTCAGAGAGCTCTGCCTAAGTAAGTGGCTGAATACATAAAACAGTGCATTGAAGGCAAGCAGATGCATGCACAATAATGGTTAACTGACAGCCTATGGCCCATCTGTGCTTAACATTTTGTTAAAGAAATTACTTGACTTGCTAAAGAGACAAATCATACAGCTGCCCCAAGTGCTGCATTATAAGAGATAAATCATTAGCTAAACTGTTTCATGCTTAAAATGACACTGCATATTAACAGTTATGCAGGGACATTTTGTCAGCACAGCTTGACACACTTATAACTTACAAAAATGTGACAGCTCATAGCTATTCAACGATTTCAGCTCAGCAGAGAATGACAACACTGTGAAAACAATTTCACCGCACAAACAATAGACAATTCATAGTCTCTTCTTTTAAAATTATATTTCATTTTTCTCTGGAATGATGAAATAATATGAAAAGAAAAAAACGGCCAATATCTAACTCTTCTGCACCATTAATCTGCTAGCATGTACTTCATTCAAAACCACAGAGCATCAAAAAGGAACACATTCCAGTTTAAATATCAAAGAGAGCATCGCCAGCACCAAGAATAAATGGCTAATTCTCAGCTGAGCATGAAAGGATGAAGAATCTCCAGAGTGAAAAGAAGGGAAGAGGAAACAACAAATGCAACAACTAGAAAAATCTCTTCTTTCTCCACTACCTTCTCTTCCAAAGAGAGATCTGCTTTGTTGGAACAAGCCATGTTAAAGTACTTAGCAATTTTATGCTTGGGCCGGATCCTGCACTCAAATTTCACTGCTGTAAGTTTGCACAGAAGATTATTACTATTTTATAATGCAAACTAAAAAATAATGCATTGAGGATTGCAGTGCCACAGGTAGCACACGCACTCTCTCACAGCCGAGCACCCGCGACCCCAGAGCCCAGGAAGCAGCTCAGGGGAGGACAGGGAAACGGCCCCTCTCCAGGCTCAGCCTAGCAGCCCAGAGCAAGCCTGATGCTCAGTCAGACCCGAGGAGCTCAGCTGCACTGCTTGAAACAAACAAAAAAATATGACATGAACTTGGTTTGATAAAACTAAGGGAGCCCTGAGCTTTTAAAGGCTTCCAGGGGGTTGGTGCCTGCAAAAGGTAATAATGCAAATGTTAAATTTTTCCCCCAGACTCATATCTTCACAAATCTTTTCCAAATCTTCCCAAAGGGGGGGGCAAAAACATGAGCCTTAGTTTTTAAGCATTGCAACATCTTGACTTCCCACTAAATAAATTTCAAGAAAAAAATCCCAACTCAACATAAAAGAATGATTTTTGCCTCCTATATTAAAAAAAAAAAAGGAGATAAAATACTCAAGTCCTAAAAGAGGTTTGTTCTCTAGCATCTTTGAGGACTGATATTCTAAACACTTTGATACAAATCATAGATTTAAGAATAAAGTTGAACCTTTCTTGAACAATACCCTGAACGTACTAAGGAAATATTGGCAACAGGTCTTAAAGGCAGTATCAACTGATGAAATAAGTGACTGGTAGCCAGTTAAGGCAGAAACATGGAGCATTGGGAAATGGAATTTTTACACTTGAGAAATGAGATGAAGCAAACGAAAAAGTCTGTGCATAAGTAAGGGAACTGTACTAGCAGGTTCAAGCATTGCCAATAATTGAGCTGTCAGAGCAATCTCATACCAAATAGGCAATTTGGAGGCTTCAGGAAAAAAAAAACAAAAAATATAAACATTTTTAGGTTCAATTATTTTTGGTTGTGCAATAAGGGAATACAAAAGTCATACAAGTTGATCAGACTTACCAGACATTTTAAGATGGGAAAGGCTTACAATAATCTTCAGAAACAGCTCTATGTTACTTCACTGGATTTTGACGAGCTTGCAGCATGGCCAAAACTTTTTTTTTTTTTTTTAAGAAAAATATTAAACAGTACCATTGCTTAAGATAAAGCAACATGAGAATGTTTAAATACTTTTTATAGGACCTGATTTAATACGATTCTTGATTCCAAAAAGCAAGGACCAACCTACGTAGTTCTACATAGTTTCATCTCTGACAACATTATAGGACTATATTTTGTCCTCACAAATCTCCATGGGAGAATCAAGACTATGATTTATTTTCAAACCCGCTGCTGAAGCCAGACAGCCCCTCAAGCCTCTTTTACCCACCATAGAGCTAAACTGAATGATACTATTGTCTCCATCACTTTTATAATTTGGGATGGTCACCAGGTTCCCATACCTTTTTTTTATTATTATTTATTTAAAACATAAAAATTTATTAATGAATACACACTTTCCTCAACAAATCATTCTACCTTGCAAAACAGATGGCCGTATTTTTGTGGAATAAAGCCAGAAGTGCCACTGATTTTCATTTCCCAGCCTTTGGCTTGTCAACATCTTCTCTCCCAGCCAAACCCGCTAGTTACTCCAGGTCACTCCCCCTCGGGGGCCCTGGGGCCGCAGTGCCGGGCGCGCACCGCGACACTCGGGATCGCGGAGGCTCCTTGCAGCGACGCTCCTTCGCCCACTACTGCTCCAGAGCAACCCAGGGAGGCTGCTTCCCAAGGGAAGCCCCCAACTCCAGCAGCGAGAAAGACAATGAGAAAGATATTTAGTTTTAAAAACCTACAAGAACAACGATGGCTGCTTGAATACTTAACATTAGCCAAAAATTATTCACACTTGCACCTTCTTGGAAACCTCACCAGACATTAGTGCAAGGGCTCATTGAGCACAACTTGCGGTAACACTCACATGGTTACACCAATTTAACATGTTAAATTTTACTTTTTCTCTATCAATTTTAGCAGACTCCATTGCGTTGCTTGATATTTGGGATTTTTTTTTTAAAAAAAAAAAAAGGACTATTAAACATTTCTCAAAACAAACTGACTGTGAAACATCTCCCCGAGAGTACGACAAAGCAGGCAGATTATTCGGCAAAGGAGCCTTACCCTATTTTTGGCCTCGGAAGCTCCTCTCCTCTAGTTACAGTCCAGCTGGCACAGGGATGACAGGGCAGCCCTGCCAGCCCGGGCCGTCCCCCAGTGCTGGAGCACAGTTTGTTGTGATCAGACATTTAAATTACAGTGTTTAAGCTCTTACCAAGTGTGCATTTTATTTCCCACCCTTCTCTAGCTTCAGAAGTCTCTAAATGAAGCCTTTAGGCTCCTATGTGGCGCTGGAACATCCACCAGGATCAGGAATTTCCTTGCACGCAGAGAGGAGGCACAAGGTAGATGGCCTTTGTTTCGGTCCCTCATTTCCAGGGGGAAAGCCAGCGAAGCAGCCCAGGCTATTTTTGGACCATGAAAAGGGGCTTGTTGTTAGATGATCACCCACGCACTGAAAATCAATGGTTTCATTAAAGCCAACCAGCCCATCCTCCAGAAAAGAAAAGGGCAGGTCCTTTAAGATAACAGCGAAAGTGAACAGCTCTGCAATGCTTTTAACTGGCTTAAATCACCAAATTGCAAAAAGAACTCAGAAAAATTGCTAAGCTGCAAATCTGGATCTCTCTGAAATCAGCACTATTGAACTGCGAGGTTGTTGAGGGAGTAGGCAGCACCCGTGTAAAGGTCCTCTTTGCTTCCCAGAGGTTCGCAGCATTGCACTGGGGGTGAAATACGAGGAAAGCTGGGATCAACTGAGATGCCTGATTCACAGCAAGAGCTCTACGGCAAAACACGTAGTGAGGGAGGTTTCTTAGGGGAAATAATAAAAGTAGTTCTGGTTGTTTCTAATTTCTCTGGAAATCAGAAATCGTCCGCATTCAAAAGCAGTAGCATTTCTTGAATGGTGACTTTTTACTGCTCCAAGTTTCTCAGCACTCACGTGCTCCCATGTCACACTATAGCAGGTCCTGAACCGCCCACCAAAACCAGTGCTTCCATGTGGATCCAGTGTCCAGCTCTGCTCTCCAGCCTACCCACACCTGCCCACCAGCTGTGCCTGCACCACCAGGTCCTTCACACGGGAACATCAAGAGCACCTACTGCTCTGAACTCCCAGGCCATATGCAGGGCTCCTGCCCACTGCAGTAACACAAATAACAGCCAAGTAGCCTGGAAACCTGGTTTATGTTTTTGGTGACAATCACTTTGTTGAAGTCCCCTAGTTAAACTTTCCGAATCACAGTCTAAGACCACTTACCAAACTGCTGCTAAACCAGCTTTGACCCAGACTCTGCTGGTCAACATTCATTTAATTCTAACGTATATCATCATGTATAAGTGGATTAACCAATATGTGGCATGGATAACTCCACAGTGAATGCCCGGATTGTGATCTTCAAAGTTGAGCCCTGCGTCTGCCATTAAAATTAATAACAGTCGTGGTGTTCTGTTAGGGTAGCAGAATTGATATCGCTAAAACCCCGCATTGCCCTGAGTCCCCCACTCTCGGAATACACACACACCAAATGAAATATAAAACATCCAGATTCATTTCATAATTAGACTGCTCAGAGAGGGGAGAGAGAAGAAAAAAAGCAGATTGCAAAGATAGCTCAATGAAAACAGAATCCAGCTCTAGCTTCCATGTTCATCTCCACCTTGCTTTTTCAATCCCTTGCTCAGAAACCTCCCTATATTTTTTTCTATATGAAACACAAAAATGATTTAAGTACCATTTGTATTTTTGATCAAGTATTTGCAGTTTACTGAAAATAAAACACAAGAAATAATTAAACTCAGAGCCTGTACAAGAAAGTCTAGAGCATCTCAGAGCCTGCACTGAGCAGAACATCATTGCCTGTCTCAGAGCAGACACACATTTAACAAAAAAGACAAAAACAAGTATCTTTTCCTCCAGTGACATTATAATATAGAAGACTTGAATATTTGTTACAATCTAGAACTATCAAGGTTCATCAAGAGGTTTGTGATCTTTCTAAGAAACCCTGCAATTTTTTTTGTACAAAAAAAAAAAAAAAAAGGCCTATTTATGGTTTTGCATCAAAGTCATGTGAACCGTGTGGTTTTACATGGCTTCAATTAGAGAGCAGCCTGAGGCAGAAGTTCAGATCCTGATCCGGATCCAGACCCACCCAAAGCAGAGGGACACTCAGGCTAAGACACTAGATTATCATCCATCTCCAGCGCAAAACCCAGGTGGGACCTGCAGGATTTTGTCAAGCCCCAGATTCCAGCAGGTTTTCTGCCTTGGTGTGGTGGTAGCAGGGCCCTTGGGAGCTCTGATGTGAGCAGAGACCTGTAAGACACTGCTTGGTCTCTGCAGACCAAACCCCCAGCATCTTCCCAGCTCTCGCAATTAAGATTTAAGCCATAAGGGGAAAAAAAAAGGCCAAAACTAACAGCCATATTGACAGTTTTATAGAGCCCTGAAGGTTCTGCATACATGCAAAGACGACAGTGGGACCTTTTTAAATTAAAGTGAATTAGCAGTCAAGTTTCTAAGGAGGATTTGCTTAATAAGTTAAAGGGGAGAATTCAAAACAATTTTGAAAGTAATCCTTTGGCTACAAACCATCCTGTGTGCAGTGGAAAACTGGAGCACTCATTCTGATGCTTGTCTTAATTGGAATTCAGTTGTTTTTTCTCCTTTAAAGCAATTGTTTATCACATTAGTGGGCATCGTGTTGCAATAAACTAATGCTGCCATTGACTTCTCTAGGAAGAAGATGAACTCTTAATTTTTCTCTGGTAATCTCAGAGCCTCGTTCTGTTACTTTTAGCATGAAAAACAAGGGAGAAATGCTCCTAGAAGTCCTTTTGATCCTGCTGAGCCCCTGAAGGAAACACTCCCATTCTCCTCTCTCCTCTCCATCCCTTTTTTGCCCACCACCAAAGGGAAGCAGCTCTCACCCCAGTTCGGCCTTCTGGACCCCGTAACTGGCCGCACGCAGTGGGATCCCAGCAGCCGCTCCCGGGAAAGCGGCTCAGCCCGAACCCAGCTCCAGCACAATAAGTTTCACAAAGCTCAGGCTCCCTGTTTCGTAGTACAGATATCCTCACAAATGAAATTAAAGCCAATCTTGCAAAGCCTTTTGAGTGTTTATACGAAACTCAATGAAGCTGCCATTAAAAGTGAAGACTTGCAGACTCCTGGAAATTCATCCCCTTTAATATGATTTCCTACGGTAACATGTGCTTCATGGCAGGGCCCTTGCACCTAGTTAGGAACAGAGGCTTTCAGATCAGCATCCGCAGAGCTGCAGCAGATTATCCCAGGGAAGGCCCGGCCGCGCAGCCTCGGAGCATGTTTCTAATTCACATCATTTCATGCTTCAGCCCATCACTGCGGCTGGGCGAGGAAGGGAGCATTTCCCATCACAGCTCTCATCCCAAGCTTCCTCCCGCCAGCCTGTGCTAGGAGAGAAGTGGAATCTCCTTCAAACTTTTCATGGGAAGCAGGGAGGGAGGGAGGACAAGCAGACGTGGCACTCACTGAAGATGCAGTGGGAGCTTCTTGTGGCTCCATGAGACCCACTGGGGACACTACCCGTCCTGGAGCAGCTCCTTCTGTGTCCACCTTTAGACACTACGGGGACCTTTCTGAGAGCAAAGGCAAAACCAGAAGCCACCCACCCACCCCGCAAAATCCCATTCTCTAACCCTGAGAGCAGTTTCTCCCCCCCCATCCTTTTTTGGTGGATTTTCTTAATTTCCAGACATGAACTCAGATGGCAAAAAGTACCAACCCTTTTAATTAAAGAGCTAGATCTGTGCTGGTACAACTAGACTGCAAAGCAACAAGTACATTACCCTTTGAGTGTGCTGAGGCTCCCCATTACAGTAATGGATATCTCTAGAGTTGAGGACTTGCCCGTGCATAATGTTACATGCTAAATGCACAATTCAGGGCTACAATAATCAGAGCACCTAATTAAAAAAAAAAAAAAAAAAAAAAGTTCTAGCAGGTAACCACTTCTCTGTCACTTCCAGTCATGTCAGTCTCAAAAATATCCAATTATCTTTACACATTGTATTTTAATCACCTTTCAATGCAGACACAATCAGCTTTGGTGAACAGGCGTATTTATTACTCCTGCAGTTATGCTCCTCTCTTCCCTCCTCCCAGCGCCCAACCACAAGCTGTGCTATCCAAACCAAGAGGCATCGGGATCACAGTATTTTTAAGCAGCCTTAGTGCACGTCTTATTTTGTTTACTGCGCCAGGGAGCCGCTGAACTGCGGCGCTAGAACAAGGCAGCACCAGGGAGCGCAGCAGCCCGCGCGGGTCCGCTGTGGTACGGGGAGCTGCCGGCTCCGTCTGCCGGGGGTCCCGCAGCTGCGGCACAGGGAAGAGCGGAGCGGGGAGGATCGGCTCCCTGGCCTCTCGGAAACGCTCCCAGGAAGAGTCATATGGAAAGATTTACAATATCCCCGCAAAGGGATCCCATTGCCAGCACCAGCTCCTCCAAAAGCAAGACACGTCTGTCCCCTAGAGCATCCTCTCTCATGCCTGAGGGCGGAGCATGAGGAAATTGCCAAGAATCCATACAAAAGCATACTTCAGCTTTGTTTAGCAAGAAAAAAAAAACATGACAAGGGAAAATTTACATTCAATAACCCTTTCCCTTAAGGATGCCTCAGTTTAACTCACAATTTGTAGGAGCACTGGGCAAGGCTATCCGGTTTCCCAGCTGCTCGTCTCCCCCAGCACCTTGCAGCGCGGCAGCCGAGTGGGCGACCCTCCCGTACACACTGACCCAAAGATAAACTCTGACCCGATGTTTGCCAATAACACTTCTTCTTAAGATGCCTTGTTTCTTTTATGAACTACCGCTTGACTCCTGGATCCCGAGGCTGACACGCATTAATATACATCTCTGGCTGCCCTTTGACTTGGCCATCAAGACCCTTTGACCCCAGACTTGATTCCTAAACCCTGCCCATTGTTTGCAAATGGAAAAAAAATACTTATTTTCTAGTAAGAATTAATTTTGGCCATGTTTTATTAAGCATTTCTCTTATCTTTTTAGCTTATTTTCATTTAAATGGAGTTTAACAGATGTTTAGTTCATTTAGTGGTTCTCCTGACTGCAAAAAAAAAAAAAAAAAAAAAAAAGTCTAGGGATACTCAGAGTTTGATCCTTTGTTTTCAAGCTTTGCAAAATTCCCAGTAGTAACTCAAGTGTCTCTGCACTAAAAAAAGCAGCCTATGAACAAAAACATTTCCTAAAATGCCTCCCTTCTGCACCCCATTCCAGATTCATCTGTATATTTCTGCAATTTAAGAGTTTTTTCTCAGATATTCTCCCAGTGCACTGCAGATGCCAACCTGCAGCCACGAAACACAGTGGCAGAACTTGCATCCACTGCCCGGTCAGTGAGACCCGACCCTTTTGGGACCAGTTTCTTGCCAACAGCTGCAAGTTTTAGGCTGACTTCTTGAAAGGAGACTTTTTTCTGCTTCTAGGCAAAATATTATATATATATATATACACACACATATATAAAATAAAAATATATGTAACTTATTTTTTAATGTATGAATATATAAATGCATAGTATAAATGCATAGTGTGCAGGGAGGGCAGGATGCAGAAACCCCCCCTAACCTGACGCTGCCTGTGTTCCTCGCTTCCCGATACATTCTGGGATGAAGTTCCCAATTCCCGGCATCACATTACGGCACGGCAGGACGGGCAGCGTTTCTGCCGGGTTTGCATGAGGCTGGAGAGCACACAGAGGTGCGAGCGCTTCCCAGCGCGCGGTGCTGCATGGAGCGCAAGCGGCACCGAGCCGCCTGCCGGGAAGGGTTCGGAGCTCCGGCAAACAAAAGGGCTCCGGGCTCGGGACACAGCAAGCCAGGGGGTTTGGCAAAGTAAAGCAACCGGCCTGTGTTTTCCTTTACAAAATCCAGCAGGGCCTCGGCAATTGCCATGTTGCATCCTTGGAGCTGCTCTGCTGCTTCTTTTTGCTTAACACAAATATTTCCCACAAGCTCCAAGCAAACCTTACCGCCTGCATTCTCCAAAACAAACAGAACACAACGAAATGCAGGGACGTAGGGAAATACGAGAAGCAGGGATACGTCAGGCAGCTGGACCTGCGAGGGAAGGGAGAAGCCAGATGCGCTCAGTCTGGTGCTGCAGTGGGAGAGAGAGTCTCCACTTGGAGGGCGCTGGAGAAACCCCAAGGCATTCAGTGCTCCGGAGCATCTCCCGTGCCCCGAGGATGGATATTCGGATGGGGAGCAGCGCCCCGGAGCTGGCAGGAGCAGCACACAGCTGTCACCCTGCTCGGACACCCGCAGCGCAGAGCACCCCTCACTGCCCTGCGTGACCACGTGGATTCCCATAGAGCTGGACCGTGGCCAGGGACGACTGCGAGTGCTCAAGACTGGGCCCTAGTGGCTGTCAGTCCATGTTCCCTGCATCAGGGCTTGGTTTGGTTTCACCCAGAGGAGCACAGAAGTCAAAGGAACATGCGAAGGAAGGTCCCTGAAGCTACCAAAGAGCAAATCGAATAAGCCCTTGTGGACCTGTTCCAGCCTCCCCTCCTCAGGCAAACAGAGCTGCCACCAGGGACTCTTCCCCTTGCAGCCAAAGAAAGTTAAGATCGTATTTGGAACAGATTAAAATCAGAGAGACACAACCAACCAAGAGCAGCCAGCAAACACCACGGCAGCAGAGCTCCTCGGCCATGCACCGTCCCACGTCCAGCTGGAGCTGGGAAGCGGCATTGCCTGAGGTTTCTTGCCCTTTCTAGAAATCCTCCGTTCGCAGCGCAAAGGGTTGTGCAACAGCTCTTCAGCAGCCTTGACACGTCCAGAGGGACCCTTATAGAGCCTCATCCTGCTCAAGCTTCAATATTAAAGAAGTTCTTCTCTAAAGAGCCTGGTCCGAGCCCTTCCAAAACCAAAAGCACTTAATGGATTTGACTTCAGTGGTCTAGAGATAAAACCCTGCAGAAAGCAGGAGGAAAATGCACGAAATAAGAAAGCGGTCATTGGTGCTATACAGTTATTCCAGCTGGAATTCTTAGACAGTGAAGTGTTCGTATAGCACTATTTTTTTCCTCTATTAATACGTATTGAGCTTTGAAACTGTGCTGTGCCTGACGTATATAGGAATTCCTCCTTTCTTCTTTCTAAAAGGAAATTTAGTGGCTGCTATAAAAGAAAAGTTGATTTTTTTGTGTGCGATGGCAGAATCCCTCATACAAGCACAAACACACTGAATACTCTTTTAGCTTTCTTTTAGCTTATTTGCTAGACTGAAGTTCAAAGGAGGGTGCAATGCAGCCAGGGGGGAAAAAAAAAAAGAAAAAAAAAGTCCCTCTGGTTAAAATTTAGCATGCAAGATCTCAACAAAAGTGATTTGTAATTGACTGTGCCAATGCTTTTGTTTTCTCAACAACAGCGACAAAAAAATGATTTTTTCCTTCTCCCCCACCGTAAACCATTCCCAGCTGTTGATGGAGAATTTATTTTAACATGCGTTAAGTCATATTGTATATTGTCCATTTCATGTGTGCAGAGCTTTTTGAGACAAAATTCTTTTCCACTTTATACCAACAAATCCCCAAGTACGGCCCAATCTTGTACTAGGGTTCAGTGCTCGTTGATGCAAGCGGGATTCCAGGCAAGTAGGACCACGCTGAAGCCCAATGTTAATTTTACACAAAGACGATTGCAGCATCAGACCCAAACTCCAACGCAAATTCTTCCTGCAGATTTTGTCCGTGCCAAAGCAACCGCCTGTCTTTCCACCAAATCCCATTACTTGTTAAAAAAACAATATGAGTAGTTAAGTGCTGCAAGATTGGGTGTATTTGAGGGCGGTTCTCAGCACAAACTTCTCTCCATGTGTTGGTTATTACACAGCTCTGCATCAGCTGGATCAAGGCAAGAGCACTTCTCTCGCGTTACAAATTCATTATTACTTCCTTGTTTCAGTAATGACGACAACTTTATGCAACTGTGAAGATAAACTCGGCAATTTTTCTTTAAGCCAGAATCCTAAAATATGCCTGTTTATGGGCACGTCCATTTGTGCAAATAGAATCATGTACTTGTTTTGTATTGGTAAACTCGGATCAGTGGGAAATTAAGCCCCATGGAGCTAATTTAACCAACACTGCAAAGACAACTGCGAAGAAAGGCTGAAACTTTGTCCTTAATTTACCCTGTTGGGGCAAAACAAGGCGGGAATCTCCCTCAGCATTGCGCGAGGTCGGCACCATCGCGGAGGGGAGCGTGCGGCTCTCCTCCCGCAGGTTTGCGAGCGTGTTTTTTCCCGGGGAAGCCACGCATGCGGCATGTGCAGCCCCTGCGGAGGATTTGCAGCCCGCTGCAGCTCTCATTCTGCGTGCCAGGTTAATCGGGAAGGGCTTTTTGTTGGTTTTCTACTAGCAGCTTGCCTACAATCCTCCAATCCACCCACTCTTTATGTATATATGTTGAATAATTATGAAGCAGCGAGTATTTATCACCTTTTCTGAGCAGTAAGCAGAAAGAAATACAATACTATTACTTCCAGCTAGTGGCTTTCCCAAGATAATTAGATAACACAGTGGACTGAAGCCTTGGTTAGCCCAATGCTGTTCAAGTTAAGTGATTGACATGCCTCTGTCTGGCTGCTCTATTAACTGTTTCATTTTGTTGCTATTTGCAGTTTGCTTGGCTAATACTTCGAACAAATACAGACTGTTTCTTTAGCCCCTTTTTTCTCTTTGACCTTCTCCTGCCCATTTTCTTTGAGTCACTTCAAACTGCCTTGAAAAGGCCTGTTGAATGCGCACAGTCCATCAGAGTCCCAGGTTCATCCCATTCCTTGCCCTGAATGCCTTACTTCAAAGATGGGCCGCATTCTTTAATTGCCCTTTGAATTAATATCAAAGGGTCACAATGCGAGTGCCAGAAGAGAAAGAGGCTTTAATGAAGCAAAGAGCTGCCATTCATTTGCAGATAAGCACGTTTTTGTGCCTGACTGGTCACCACGGCTAACCGCTCGCTCGCTCGGCAAGAGGAGGCAGCTCGAGGCAGAGAGGCTCTTGCTCAAGTGGCCATCAGTTCAAACAAACACGGGTAAACAAATACAAACAGCACCAGGGCCGGCAGCAGAACATAACTTTGTACGGCCGTGTGGGTTAAAAACCAACCCGCGTCCTGTTGTGTGGGTGACGCTGTTGGCCCTTCCCGAAATCCCGGGGTTTGGCTTGGCGGGACTGCGGCTCAAGTCTCTCCCCTAGCCCCGCTGCTCCCCTTCACTTCCCCAGAACGAAAAAAATATATATTTTTTTTTTGGCTTATATTTTCACTGTTGGTCCCAGCCCCAAAACACACAGTTGTTTTATACCCTCTGGAAACACCTTGTGTTAAAAACAAAAAACTTCCTCACTTTGCAATGCAAGATAAAGAAAATTGGCAAATTAATTTTGTCTTTTTTCTTCTTTTTTTCCCCCCCCTCTCTTTTTTGAAGCAAGACACATTCAATGGTCTGTTTTGATGAGTGCTGAATAACAGTCTTTGCACTTAAATCGCTTATCAGTTTGCATTTCACTAGTACACTCAGTTTTGTGTTAAAGTGTATGAGGTTCTTAAAGTCACAAATATAACTGTGCATATATAAATTGAAATAATTATAATGATATTTTAAAGTTCAGTTTTATTAATTGCTTAACCATCTCTGATATTTTGTTTTAAATTTCAATGCATGGGGATTTTGTTTGGTTGACTGGCTGTTTTTCATATATGAAACCTATGAAGCTGCACTAAGAAAACTCACTCAGCTTTCTAATCCCACCTATGCACTCTGTTTTCCATTTTAAAATAACAAAAATAGAAATTTGAAATAAGAAGTTTTAACATATATTGCAATGCAATTACAGTCACTCTGCAAGTATTCAGAGGCAACAAGTTCACAGGTGCTCTCTTCGTAAGTTTTATCTTATTTTTTATAGATTCGGGTTTCTTTTTGTAAAGAAATAATAACTTACTTAAATACGAGGTTGTTTTATTGCAGCAGAGCTATCCCCATGAAAGAGGATTAGCTATACTCATAACAGGGTAAAAGTGCTTTATAAGCGCATGCACATTAGGAATTGTGCCAGTATCTCCCATAACTAAGAAGGCTGCAGACAGTCCATAGAAACGCTGACCACGTTTTTAGCCTCAACCCTTCAAAAAGGAGTTCTCATTAATATTGCAAACATTTAAACCTAACCCTGAGCATAACCTGCCGCAAGACTTTGCCTTGATGCCCTGGACCCTTCTGCCCATCAGCTGCTCCCCATCCCCAAAACCCATCGAAACACAAAGAAC
>JAWLRI010000640.1:2396669-2407188 GCA_034781795.1 Crypturellus tataupa
AGCACTGCCAGAAAAGTGTCCGAGAGGATACAGCCTCGTTTACCAAATTATCCATCACGCATAGCGCACGCATGGGGCTGGGTTTTGTTTGAAGCTTCTCCCCCTCGCCCAGAATTTGGGGAGACTTTAATGGGTGTTGACAGCAAGTCCTCTGAGCAGCAAAATGCCTTTTTTTCCCCTCTCTAAATATGCACAAATCCCTCCCTTTGTGCCTCTTCACTAACCGCTCGCAGCAGCTAGGGCTCCCCTCCGCTAGGAACGCACCTCTGCGACGAGCGCGGGACGCAGCTCCGGCCCAGGGCAGCGCTCCCGATCCGTCCCCAGGCTCTCACTCTATTCCTGTACCTGCAGAGAAGCACTAGGCAAGTGCTGGCAGCCCTCTGCAAGCAACCAGCAGTGATGAGAAGCAGACTAGGAATCTCTCCTGCTCCCGAACTCTCCTCCTTGATTTCTGGCGAGGCTGCCAGGGATTTAAATTAGGAGAAGGAACAGAATAAAAATAATACCCTGAATTTAGCTAGTACTTTTCTACCAGGATGTCAAAGAGTATTTTATGAATAAATATTTTGGAGATGACGATACAGACACGTGTTGACATCCAGGAGCCTTACATTCAAACTGAAAGAGCACAAAAACATGCTCCGGTTCTCCAGTTTTTCCAACTCTGTATTTTGAACTACCACAGAAAAGCAGAACTATCACCCCACTAGTCAAAAGTCCTCAGACAAGAACACAAGCAGAATCCAAAATACCCTGCATCCAACTACCATGGAGCAGCGCACCAGTTCCAAGCCTCCTGCCCCGCTTTTAGCTTTAATCCATGCTTACTCTCTCTCTCTTTTTTTTTTTTTGGTCTAAAATGGAAGAAAAGATACATCACAATAGATTCTTTACAAAATTGATTTTTGGACATCCTGTGAACACAACCAAAACAAACAGCATACTGTAATATACATGTGAAAGGTATTTTTGTTTGTTTTTTAAACACACAGGATGGTCTGTGCAGAGGGTTTTATTTGCCACCATGGCACATGCCATTGCTCTGCGCTTCTTTGCTGAATACAAAGGCCTATGTTTTTGCTTTGGTAACTCAACTCTTCCAAAGTTTCACACTGAACCTACCTGAAATCATCAATGCAGCCTTTATCCATCTTTTTTTCTATTTAAGGAAATTTTTCCTTAAAAAAATCCAACAGGCATGTGAACACAGCTGTCGCAAGTTCAAGGCAATAAACAGAAAGCTGTATTTCCTCAGTGACCTTCCCCTTTCCCATAGACCCTAAGTTGGGCAACGTGCTCATAGCAAATACTGCAGCCTAGACCTCACGGAAACCCAGTTTCATTCAAGCAGGGGTTGATGCCTCAGAGCAGGCTGACAGGATGCCCAGGGCTGGGGTGACCAGCCCTGCTTTGCATGTCTGGGAAGCGGGAAAACCCTCTCCGTGCCTCCGAACGGGCGCACGAAGTTCTGTTCATCCCCACACCCTGTCCATGCCAGGGGCACCAAACCGCTGCTTGTGCCCATCTCTAGCCTGGCTTAAAATGGTGATAGATTGATGCATTTAACATCCTGCAAAGTTAATCCTCAGCTAGGCAAAGCCTGCAGCTTTCACGAAGCGAAGTGATGACATGAAGTCGTGTTGAAGACCTTTTTCCAAAGGTTATACAGAACTTCCATTTCCTACTGCACGACTGGTCTCAGGCAAAACCTGGGGCCAAACAGTGGCCATCTACACTGTCCCCAGCACCATCTCCCTCTGCCCTCCAGACTCCTCAGTGCTCCCTTTCATGGCCAGGAAAAACAGAAAACCCCTTTCCCAAAAATAAAAATAGATTAATAATAATAATAAAAGCTTTGGGCCTGATCCAGATTTCACCTGGGACAATGCAAGTCTTGCCACTAACTTCAGTAGACTTTTTGAAGGTTTGAGACACTACTAATTATAAGTGTTGTAGTATTAAAAAACAATATACTGTTAAAAATACTGCCAAAGAAACAAACAAACAACTGTTTGTTTCATAGACCTTGTGCAACTACAGTACAGCTTTCACAATAAGGTTAAAAATGAATAAATAAAACAATAAAATAAAAACAAAAGTTGACAGGCTGGAGGCACCTGATCAGCTGGAATTGGCTCTGCAGCATTTTGGCTCAGCACTCAGTGTCCAAGTCACTAAACTGTTTGTCTCTGTGAGAGAGAACGTTTATAAGAGAAAGTACAGATTTTACCAAAAAAAGAAGTTGAAAAATAAACCAAAGCAAATCATCTCCACTCCATCTGCATAGCACAAAATGCAACCAGCAAGAAAACTTTTCTACTTCAAAGATTTTAAAAGTCATCTCTAAACTGCCACTATTAACAACAGCACATGGTTAAACCATGATTGCCTCATTTTCTGCGCAATTCACGGTACTATTTTAACAAGAACATTAATAGAAAAATCTCCATTAAAAAAAATAATTAAAAAATAATAATTAAAAAAAAAAAAAACACAACTTTTAAAAGTGTTTTACAAAGTTATCTAGGACTAATAAATGACAATACTTATAGTGAACACAATACCTCCTTCTGGTGTAAAGCAATCCAGGACCTGTCCCAAACAAGTAAATGCCAAGCACCACATACTTGCTTAGACCCCAAGTTATCATCACATATGTATATATACATTATATATGTATATATATATATATGTATATGTATTCAACAGTCTTTCCTCACCACATCCTTGGGAAGGGGCAGTGCTCACAGGCACCCTGGCAAGGACAGTAGTAGCTGCTGCCCCAGTGAATGTGGTGGGACTCTTCCCTAACCCCAGGAACAGCCCCCAGCCCTGCAGCTTCACCCCAGACCGTACAAGCTATCGAGCTGCTTTTACCTTAGGCAAGAGCAATAACAAATATTAAAAATAAGAAGCTGAATCTTACCTCCTTTTGGGCATTTTTGTGCCTAAACTCTCAGGGGGCAGAGCCCACTCATCCCAGGGCAGCAAAAAGGCTCCAGGGCTGCAGGAAGGTGCTTTTGGCCACCCCTATCCCATAGCTGCAGCGCCTCGTTGCAAACTCGCAGCAGCTGTGCATGCATGAGGGGGAAACCTCTCGTGTTAAAGAGAAAGAAATAGCGCTCACAGGGATGCAAGAGCAACCCCAGGGAACAAGGTCCCCCTCAAGCCCCCATGGCTGCAGCTGGACAAACATCTCTCAAACACATAAAGAGCCTCCCCGGGCCCCTTAGTCCCTTCTGCTGCCAGCACCCCCCAAAACCTAAGGCCAGGTGGCCCCTGCTGGTGACACAGGGACTTCTCTGCATGGCAGCACCTAACGTTGGGAACAGAGGAGCCCTTAGTCCGTTCTCTGAACATATGGAGGGCTTCGGTTCCTCCTTGCAAGCCTTTCCTGGCATGTTTTAATACTTACTTCTAGCTACTATTACGCGCACTCAGATACAAGATGTATTTAGGAGTCTTTCAGCACCTCCGCTAAATCTCTGATTTACTCTTCGGAGGCTGACAAGCCTGTTCCTGCAGGCAAATCCTTCTTTTAACTAGCAGCAGCTACTTGACGCGAGCCCTGCGATGCCAACGAACGGTCTTGTTTGCGCTGCCGTTCCCCGCAGCCCAGTGCATCGTGTGTCTGCTGGCCTCTTCCCTAAAGCCTGCAGGTCCATCTCCACTGTTACCTGCACCCGTCTGGGATGCAGAGGTGGAAGGAGGCTCCATCGAGCACACTGAGATAAATGAGGCTCCATTGAGCACACTGAGGTAAAGGAGGCTCCATTGAGCGCACTGAGGTAAACGGATCATGCACTGAGCACGGTTTTGACAAAGAATAGAGGAAAGTGGCCAGAAGGGCTGCAGTTGCTGCTTCTCTGGGCTGTGCGTGTGGCCCTGATCCCAGCTATGCTGGCATGGGCTGTGCTCCTCATTCCTGTCAGGTGAAGGAGGTTCGAGCGAGGCCGAGCAGCAACGCGGGCCGCGGGCGCTGGTCCCCGCACAGTGCTCGATGCGACGCTGCATCTGATAAGGGCGCTTTTGGATCAGACCTCGAACACGAGGCCTCTGATAGAGACAAAAGCCCTCAAGGCAGGTCCATATATGGGTGTGTGCACGGGATAAACATTGGACAGGTTTGGCAGAAGTCCTGCACACAGGCACATATCCATTAAAAAAAAAAAATCCAGGGGTCTAACACGTATCATTGCTCTCCCTGCTGCTCTGCACCAGAATAAGCAAGTCGAGTGCAGGGGCTTTTTAAAGGGAATTTTGCCTCAAACTTTCAAAGAATTTTAACTGTTACTTTGGGACAAAACATCTTGAGAAGAAGGGGGGTATCTGCAAATTGTGCCGAGGCTAATATTTTATCCAGAGATAACTAGGCTAAACAAAAACAGAGTAGAGTTAAAAAGCACAATAAGAAACTGCTGTTAAAAAAAAAAAAAAAAAAAAAAAAAAAAAAAAAAAGCCGTAGTTTCCTAATTTTAGCCCTTTACTCTGCTTTTTGTCACTGTAGCATCTGAGGCTCCTTGGCACGAGATCAGCGGGACACCAGGAGAGTGATCTGCCTTTGCCAGCCAGTGTTTGCAAAACCCAGTTCTGTGTCCAGAGAGCTCAGAGGAGGGAGCAGGACCTGGATCTAATGCTCCCCTACCCTGCAATTTAGCTGAAACTCCATCTTATAATTACAAGCCAACATAACACATCCAAACAGCACAGCCTCTTCTGCAGAGGATGTGGTGGGCTGAATTTGACTATCTCTGAAATAAGTATAGCTTTCTGCAGCGCAACAAGGAACCGATTATTCTCCAGGACTCTTGCGCGGCCCGTCTGACTTTCCCTGCTTTTTTGTTTGGGGGCAGTAGATAAATCCTTGCTGAAGCGAATGAGGTCTGCAAGACCAGAATGAAGAAAATGCAAAGATAAACAAACAAACAAAAACCAACAGCCTGGCGGCTTGTTTGGTGAGTCTGGAGGACTCCCATCCTTTCAGCGGCCGCTCTGTTTATCTCTTCTGTAATTTGCTCTCAGCAATACCTTCCTTTTTCATTTTTTCTTTCCTTCAGACTATGTCCATCATCAAGATGGTATGCAGCAAAATTAATTGCATTAAAATTCAGCGAAGCACCAAGTATTTTCTTTGTTGTAAAACTCTGGCTCACTTTATCCTAAAAGTGGATTCAAAGAAATACAAATCCAATACCGAACCAAAATCCCCACAAAATTGCAAAGTGTACAGTGCATGTACCCAACCAACCATGCAAAATAAGGATTCCATTCAAATTTCACATCTCATTAAAGACAATTTGGCCATTAATCCATACGGTTTTAGGAGCAAAGGAGGATTTTCCAGGACAGATAAACTGAAATGATCCTCCTTTGATCTGGGAGTTAAGCGTGAGCCACAATGGAAGATGAACAACGCGGGGCAGAGCTACTGGCCTTTTTAAGTGCTACAATGGCATCCGCAAACAACTACTTAATCAATATTTGGCCAGGGACACTGAAAACTTCCTTTTCAAATTTTAATTCCTAGTTGTAAAACAACTGTAGGGCAACCAGCAAGATAAGACATTAAACTGACTGCTTAATTGTCTTTTACTGTCTTGCTAGTTATATATGCACATTCTTAATAGTTCTTGAATCCTTATTTACTAGGAGGAATAAATGACCTGCCAACAATTACAGCAAACTCCCCTAACTAAATAATCTCCGCGCATGACACAATTTAACGATAATGTGTCCACAGCGAGTTTTAATTTCATTAGGCTTCACTTTATTTTCCAGGAAGAGTGATTGAGCCCGAATTAGTTTAACAGCATGGGGCAGAGGACTGCGGGGCCAGGAAGGCAGAGCCGCGCTGCACAAAGTCCTGCCGTGAGTTATGCTCCTGTACATCATTTTTATTAGCTGGAGCGTTCAGCGTTTGGGGAACGCTCGAGACTATGCCGTGTTTTTATTTATATATTTTGTTCCTCCGTACGTTTGTTAGGTGGGATTTAAAGTGACATTTACATGGGGAGATTCACAGTGACTAGACTGCTCTGATTTATTGCTGTGCGTTTCACTCAATTTCTTCTTAAATTAACCAGAGAGCACTTTGTAGTTCTGCTTCATTTCCCCGTGCAGTTTTATTACACAGCCCTGGGGACTCGTGATAATTTATCACTATCAACTTTATTGGCTTGCCTCTCCTAAGCCCCTCCAGCCCTTATCAATAAGTAAACCTAACACAGAGCTAAACCTTCCCCGCGCAGCGTTTAAGATGAAAGCACGAGTTTCACCAGTGTCGGCTTTCACTTTCGGCGTGGATTTCCATCTCCTTGAACTAAACTCCGGCGTCCCCGCACACGTGCGCTGCGCTCGGGGTTTGGCCGCTCGGTCGCTGCTGGCGCGGGGGATGCGGTGCCCCGGAGCGCGCGCGGCTGCTCGCAGCGCCCGGCACCTCCCGGATCCGGCTGCGGATTCCCAGGGCAATGCGGGGAGCCACGGGCTTGAACAGAAACCCAGCTAAGCGAACAGATGTGTGGGAAGTGACCCTGATGTTCCTAAAATAACTTTTGCGTCTGGGCTAGATATACAGACCTGGGTGCAAGGGAAGTAACATCCTCAGCGATTCTGTTTGATGCTGTCCCCTTTAAATTAAGGAGTTCTTGAGATAGCAAAACGATTAATGAAACCATGATTTTGAAAATGGGATATGATGCAGCAACGTATTACTTCAGAGGAACCATGCTAAAATGAGTAATTCTTGCCACAGCTGTATTATTATTGCTCGCATAATGCTATTAGTGTGCAGTTACGTATGACTATACACACATATACATATAATATATATAAAAATGAGTATTTCCTTCAGAAGTCAATGTGCTTTCAGGAAAGCAGTGCTCAGGCTGCTCCTGGAGCAGCAAGCTCTGCAGAGCCGGGTAAAACCGAAGTCACGGCACCTTTCTGAAACAGCTCCCAGATGTGGCAGAACTCCTGCCTGTTCGCAAGTTACTGATTACTGCGCCATTAATTAGTATTATTAGCCAGGATGAGGGCTGAGCCCCTGCGCGTGGTCCGGAGCCCCACGGTGATGGACACGCTCAGTCAGGAGCAGCAAGGCTCCTGGAGCTGCCGTCCAGCCTGTGGATTTACATTTGTACAGCACCTCGCACAAAGGCTTTCCCAGCCCATGACCAAACTCTCACGTGCTGCTGCAAAGTGAGGAAGAAAAGGAAAAAAAAAAAAAAAAAAAGGCATAAATGCTGCTAAAACTGTCTGCCCTGAGCCAAATTCTGAAGCCACGAGGGAGCATTTCTTAATTAAACACTATTTTCCCGTTGGCTCCAAGAGCCTCGGAAATGAAATCCCATCGAAATTACACAAGCCGAGCTCCTAGACCTGCTAGTGACCAAATATCCCAAGTGCCATAAGGAACTCCAGGCTCGGGAGACGACCGCCCGCAGCCACAGCCGTCACGTCTGGTCCCTGAGTGCCCGTCTGCGCGTGCCTTTGAGCAGGGAAACGTGCGGCGCTTCCGAGCGCAAACCCCTGTCCTGCGCCGTGAGCAAGTCCTGCTGCTCCCAGAGCAAATCCCAGCGAGCCCCAGATCAGAGAAGTCGCAGCTAAATCCAGCCTCGTCCCGCGCTCCCAGCGCCATGGCCACGGCGCAGGAATGAGCGGGATGGTTCAAGCAGATATCTGGTGTCTGCCTGCTAATCCTTTCCCTTAATAAACTGCCTTTATTAGTTTAACAGCCTAAAAATAACTGGCTGCGTGGTACTGACCAACCCTAATCAAAACATCTGCCGGCCCGGCCAGCCCCAGCTCATGCGCCACCACTTCAAAGCCCATGCATCAAGTCGGTAATTGTAACATTGCATCTAAATATTTAAGCTAGGGGCTGGTAGTCGCGTGTCCCAGTTACAGGCAGCATCTGTCCTCTAATTCCATTACGGTACAAAGCAAAAATGTTTCCCGACGTCTCAGGCCGGGCGAGCGCCGCGGCTCGAGCGCTGCGCCGGCCGGGCCGCGCTTTTGTGCCGCGCGCGGCCCTTCCGTCCTCCCCCTCCTCCAGCGCTCCGCATACACACACAAAAATAGGGGTGGTGCCGAAATTGTATTAATGTGAGCCTCGGGCACCGGGGGGAAAAAAGGAAAAAGGGAGGGAAAAAAAGAGAAGAGGAAGGGGAGGGAGGGGGGAGGGCTTGGTGGGAGATGAAAGTGAGGAGGACATAAAGGAGGCAATTTAGTGCGCGGCCGCCTGAATTGCTCTCAGCGAGAGCAGGGAGCCGGCGCAGGGCCCTCCGGACGGGACGCGCATGACGGGGGCGGCTCCGGCGCGACGGGCCCGGGGGCCAAACGCGCCGGCCGCGAACAGAGCCCCATTGAGGGGCAGCGCTCGGCAGCGCGGCCCCCGGCCCCGCGCCCCCCGCTGCCGCCGCCCGGGATGCGCGGATGTGTCCGGGGGGACGCGCGGAGCTGGAGCCGGGCGCGTATTCACCGCACCGGTTCCGCTCTCCTTCAGCCTCTGCCCCGAAGCAGGTAGCAGGCAACGCTGAGGCACGGAGCAGCATGCGGCACACGTGGGCACCTCCAGCCCCTACGTGCTCATATGTCTATAACTATACCAACAAATACAGTATTATATAAATATGTATTAAAATTATTCATAGTGATCGCAGGCAAAAAATCCCAAGGCACACAATGTACTGCTTCTACTGCGCATGTTTTAACAATAGTGTATTATCTCTTTTTCCTTATCCCGCTCTGCCACAAGTACTCACAAGATCCCAATTCTCCGAGAAGCTGGAATCATCAGTGCCAGAACACTGATTATCTACCCCCCACCCCCAGGAAAATAAAGCTCTAGGTCCTGCAGAATAACCAAATCACTCACCACGAGGCACCAATCTCAGCCCGAGGCACCAATCTCAGCCCGTTGGGAGCCTCACGCCTTGTCCACGCTCCCAGGGTGATGCCCAGCAGGACTCGCCTGCGGCACCGTGTTCCTCGGAGCCCCCAATGCCAGCGCTCCCAGCGTCTCGGTCTCCTGGTCCCCACGGACCAGGGAGAGAAGTTGCCAGGACTGGAAACGCTCTGGGAAATTGCACGTGGGAGCCGTGCGAGGCAGCAGCGCTCTCCAGCACCTATGCCATGGGGAGAGGCTTCCACCGAGCATCCCACCTCCCCGGCAATCACACCGGCTTTGCTGCCGTTTGCTCAGGGTGGCCTCAGCATGTCCCCGCGGTGCAGGGAGAGCTCAGGGATGATGCGGGACAGGGCTGTCCTCCCCACTCCGGCAAGAGCCCTTTGCTAGTGCTTTAATTTGGAGCAAGCGAAACAGGTCGGTCTGGAGAGCGGCAGGTAACGGGACGGAGAGGGGATGAAGAGGAGGAAAGGGGGCAGAGGCTCATTTGCAGTAAATCAGGCTGCCAGCTTTAAAGAGCAGAGAAATAAAAGACATTAAGAATATTTCAGGGAAAAGAAGAAGCAAGATATTTATAATATATTTGCCTCTCCTGATCTATTTATTTACTCTTTGCTCCACAAAGCAGGGATATTATCATGGTTTTCTATGTTCTCTTTTTAAGTCTCTGTTCAGAAATTCATGGGAGGTAGAAAAACTAGTTATTTTAACAACTTGGGCTCTGAGTTTAGCCGTGTTCCCCCTGTTGAACATCCTCCTCAGGAAGGAGAGCAGCTCTCCCCAGAGCAGCTCTGCTGCAGGAGGTGCTGGGCAAACTGCTGTGACTGTCACAGGGAGGAGGACGCGCAGAGCAACCAGACCGCTTCCCTCTGCCCTTGAGAGCTCTGTCCCGGGAGCATCTTCGGGGTGCCCGTGCCCCCTCTGCACAAACACAGACACTCTGAAGGGGACGCTCCCTAAAGCCCTGGTAACAGAGCTGAAAACTGAGTTTTGAAGGTATTTTTGAGCTGTCCTGACACAAAGGGATGCCCCGTTTTAACGTCCTCTTTGAACAGCCGTCAGCATCTCTAGATGCCTAGAAGTGCTAGAAACATTTTGTAGGTGAAAACAGCCACTTTTTTTTTTTCCACGGTGGAGAGTCCATAAAACTGCATGGAGCATTGGCTATTAGGGGCTCATTGAATAATTCATCCCTCATTGCAAGCCCATAATGTCTTTTCTGGGCCTTTTGTGGGGCTGTTTTCTCTTCTTTTCTCCTTGAATTATAAAAAGGTTGCCTGCCTTTGTTCACATCAAGCTGCTGCGAGCTGAAGCTTTGTCTGTGCAAAGCCAAAGTGTGAGTTTCAATGGACTCCCCCCTCTTTGTTTCCCAAGTTCATCTCCAAGTGTAGGTTGTGTATAGAAGGCCTTCTTTGTAAAAGCTGCAGAAGTTGTACAAATGTTTGACCAGCTCATTTGGTACTTTTGTCTCGCCTTCTCCAGTGCCTGTGCATGTGCTGGGCAGCAGCTTCCACCACAGGCTGCCGGCCGGGCCCTGGCCTGCCCCTGCACCCTGGCCCGGCCCGGAGCCAGGCATGGCTGCACCGGGGGCAGCAGCTGTCCCCCCGGACTACA
>JAWLRI010000640.1:2413185-2424547 GCA_034781795.1 Crypturellus tataupa
GGCGGGGGCGCTGCCCCGGGGCCGCCCCGCGTGGGGAGCCCGCGCAAGGGGCCGCGTCCCCGCGATCTGTCCCGCCGAGTTCGCGGCCCGGCGCCCGAGCCTCCGCACAGGTCTAAAGACAAGTAGGCTCGAGATTAATTGATTAAATGCCCTCTTTGGGGGACTTTTTTTTTTCTTTTTTTTTTTTTTTTTTTTATTTTTTTAACATTTTTATTTTTTTTTTTTTTTTTTTTTTTTTTTTTTTTTTTCTTTTCTTACCATTTTCCTTTTTTTTTTTTTTCTTTTTTTTTCTTTTTTTCGTGCCGGAAATTTAATATATTTGGCGAAAAAAAAAATACCAGCAAAGGGCCGGGAAGATTAACATTTGGAAACTTATGAAATGTAATCTGCATATCCAATTGATTCCCAGCATATCAGTTGAAAGGATAAAGATGCATATCTCCATGATGGATATTGCATTAATGGGCACATAAATAAAGGTTGAAAAGTCATCACCGAAAGCTTTGAAACTTTTTTTTTTCCCCAACGCTTTTATGTCCCATCCACACGCCTCAGCACGGTCTTATTCTATTTTTTTCCCCTCTTTTTAAAGATACATTTCCTTTCCTTGCCACTGCTGCACGCTGCTAACCCATGAGGCACTTGGCACAGAGAGGGATTGGGATGGAGGATGGAGAAACCTGCCCGAGCAGAAGCCCCCGCATAGGCAGGTAAACCCTTTGGCTTCCCTGGCCCCCGGCCCCGAGGAGCTCAGGGGATCACCCCTCGGTTTGGCCCTGGATCTCCCCCGGGAAAGGCCCCAAATACTCCGGTCACTCCATGGACCAAGCGGACACGCTTGACCCTGCGAATGGAGGGTCCTCTGCAGCGCTGGCAAGGAAACTGCGCTTAAAATGCCGATAAACAGAGCACTCCTTCGAGCGGCTCCTCACCTTCCTGCTTCCCGCAGCAGCTGCTAGCTCATCCCAACGAACTCCTGCTGGGAGCAGGGCAGGATCCCTCCGCGATCGCCGTGCGCAGGGGTGAGGAGACCCACAGGCTGCCCACAGGGCAGAGGCCTGCGGGGCAGCCGGGGGTTTTCGGGGGCTTTGGGGTCCTTGTGAGGTCGCCTCCGCGCGAGGGAAGGGCCTGGTGCCGGAGGCCCCATGCGGAGGCTGCCCGGGCTCCACGGGCTGCGTGTGGTGTCAGGCCCCGCGGCAGGGCCAGGCTCTGCAGCGCAGGCCGATGCGGCTGCGTGAGGACACCCGTGCAGGAGCCCTGCCGTGCTGGGTGTCCGTCCAGCGGGCGAGGGCGGCAGGATGAGCTGCTCCTCTCCTGTAAAGCCGTGGAGGAGATGGCGAGTTCTATTTACTCATTTTCTTGTGATTTCGCAGGCTGGCCCTGAATTTTTGGCCTGTTTTGGGGAGGGGCTCCCCAAGGCTGCCCTGTGCCCCTTGCCCACCTGTGCGTGTGACCGGGGCCACGCGCAGGAGGGGCAGTCCCCCCCCCCTCCTCCTCCGTAATTAACAGCCACATTTGAAAAGGAAGCGTCTAATCCTTGTTAATTACTTGTGAAAACAGAAGCGATGATTAATTCCAGCAGCATCACCCGAGATTTCCACGGGGAGCTTCCCTGCAGTGGAGACCACGAGGGTTGGACGAAGGAGCATCAGGCTGATCAAACACGCTCTTCCTCGGTTCCCAGCGGCGGGGCAAGGCCAGGGCGCGCCGGAACCGAACCGGGCCGAACCGAACCGAACCGAGCCGAACCGGGCCGGGTCGCCGCAGTCCCGAGGCTGCCACCGCCGGCGAGGGGAGGAAGTGCCCTCCTCGCCCGGACATGGGATCCGTAGGGCGGTATTTCGCCCGCAGCGAGATGATTTCACCGCTTGGTTCTTTTAAAGATGAACTGGATTAAAATAAGGAAATGGTGAAAGAGAGGAGAAGAAAAGGGAAGAAAGAGACAGTGAAAAAGAAAGGAAGAGAGGAAGGGGGAGTAAAAGAAAGAGATAGGGAAAGGAAGAGAAGCAGAAAGAAAGGGAACGAAAGAAGAAGAAAGAAGAAGAAAAAACAAGAAAAGGGAAAAAAGAAAGAATAAAAAACGACAAAGAAAAAGGAAAAAATGGGAAAAGGAATATAAAAGAAAAATTAAAAAGAAGAGGAAAGAAAAAAATAGAATAAATAAATTTAAAGGACAAGGACAAAGGAAAATGGGAAAAAAACAAGAATCAGGAAAAAAAGGAAAAAATGAAAATGGAAGAAATGAAGTAAGAAAAGGAAAGAGAAAAGAAAAAAAAAAAAAAAAAGGGAGAAAAAGAAACGCACACGGAAGAACGAGGGTCGGCCAAGGGAAGGCGGCGGCCGCGGCGGGGCAGCGCGGCGGCGGGTGCCCCTCGCCCCACGGCCGGTCCCGCTCCTCCCGGCCCGGAGCCGGGGCCGGGGCCGGTTCCGCTGCGCAGCCCGCGCAGCCCCGTCCCGGCTCCGCTCCCTTTGGCTCGCAGAAACCGCGGCTCCCGCTGGAGCGGCACCGCGGCGTCCAACTCACCTCCGAGTCTGCAAGAGTCGAACGCTTCTCTGTCTCTCTCTCTCTTTTTTTTTTTTTTTTTTTTTTTTTTTTTTTTTAACAAAACTACATATTTTTTTTGTCCCCCTAATATAAAGCAATTGAGCTAATTAGACTTTAATTTCAAAGTGGAAATAAAATTAGAATTATTGCTTATCATCACATTTTCTAAGTCATAAAAAGTCTCATTATGCCCCCCCTTCCCTCTTTTTTCTTTTTTAAAAAAGAAAGCAAATTCCGATTTGTTCCGGAAAGACGTTTCTCAGATTTCAGGCAAGCAAAAACAAAGCAAATTCTGCTATTGGAGAAGTGACTATCAAAAGGTGCCAAGAGAACATGGACTTGTTAGATTTTACTAAATGCAGGTAGAAGTAGGGTGAAAAAAAGTCACTTAGATCTGGACCTATAATTAGAGAAAATCTGAGCTTTGCATTCCCTGGCACACAAGAAATAGATTCTGTGGACAAAATCAAATAAAAATATCAAAATCTCCCCAGCTATTCCTCCCTAATTCCATCATCCAATGAAACAACCAACCTCACAGTACTTCAGTTTACTGCAAAAATCTTCTTAAAGTATCTGGAGCAGTTCTTAGCTAAGCTATAGGTAGGAGGTTGCAATCATCTTGAAGCAAAATCTCACAATTAAAAATAATTCTGCATCAGTGATGCTGTAAGGCCAGTTTCAGAACTGGGTGTTTCCAATAAGAGGCGATGCCAACCAAACCGAGGTCCAATATTATTCCTTCTGTCACACTAATAATATTTTTTTTTGTGTGTGATCAAAGATCAGTACAGTTGAATGTATCAGTATCCATATATGGGTGAATTCATTTTCCCCATGACATATATTGCATTTTGCTAACATAATTGTGATATTTCTTGCAAGTATCTCGATTTCTAAATGTACCTGGGTAAAATGCAATACCAGGAGAAGCTGTGGGATTTCCTAGATTTAAAAGAAGCAGGCCAACAAACTCATTTATTTTCCATAAAGATCAGAAATTGCAGCTATAAAGGAGCTGACATGCAGCCTGGCTCCTTGACCCGTTTGTAACATCAAGGCAACATTTGTAATGTTTGTGCAAAGACACTGCACAAACAGACAAGCAGCAGGGAGCTGTCTCCAATGGGGTTTAAATGACCAGAGGTTAATAAAAATAAAGTTTTCTTTGGCAATGTAGTATTTAAACAAAAACAACTAACTTCCACTGGGATAAAGCATATTTTCTAGACTCATAGAAAACACAGGGACTTTATATTTACAGTATCACTATTACGGGCAAAAGGGCCATCAACTTTAGAAGAATTTACATGTGCATCAAGAACTACATCAGGGACACGCAAACACTTCTCTTGCTCTTCTCTTTATGATGAATGCTGAGCACTCGATACCATGCCCACCTTGCTTTGTACTAACAGCAAATGCATTGCTTATGCTTAACCCTGCAAGTCAGAGGTTATTAATAACAACTTATCTGAATTATTAATAATGATTTAGCTGAGTGATGTACACATATTTACATGTTGGCTTCCTCAGTAGCTGTCAAAGATCGTCTCATATCCACCGATATGGAAAAAAAAAGACCAAGAGCAAGGGGGCTGCAAGAGCGCTCGCCTTTGGGATTTACAGCGGGTCTTCCCACAAGGGAAGGTTTTCAAAGCCAGGCCTGGCTCCGCGGTTGCGTGTTGTTCTGCAGAGACACCTGCAGTTCACATACCTCCGTTCGGCAGGATCTGATCTGTGTGCACACTCAGCCAGCCTTGCCAGCAGCAGCAGTGCCTTCCTCCTGCAGGGCTCCTCACTGAGCAGTGTTTCACTCACAACCTCCTTCCACGCTGTAACTCCATCTGTATTCTTCAGAGACAGCGGTGACTCTACGTGAAGGCAATTCACTCTGTCACCATTTGCAAACGCTTTTTGTCCAAAATGTTGCACACAATAAGCTACTTCCATTGGGGCCTGGACCCTGAGGGCAAAACTGAATCTGCAAGAATGACAATTTGGAGCAGTAGTATTTCCATATGTATCCATCATCCATCACATTTTAATAATACAGAGGGAGGGGGATAAAAGCTCAAGCTTGTTCTGGCTTTCCGAAGTATAAACCAGGACAGAAACTCACTTTTCAGGATAAGAAGCTCTCCTGGGCTGTCTCCCCGCAATACCGCTATTGAGATGGATCTTCAAAATATGCTCTTGGGAAATCGGTCTCTGCTGCCTCAACCCAGCCAAAAGCAGATAGGACCCAAACTCCATCACTTTTGGAACCCCCCCCCCAATTGATGTAATTTGCAGTGACCCAGTGCTCAGCAGCAGCTGCAGGTAGTTGCTTTTTAATATGTGGCTTTGTGACACATTCCTAGGGCTCATAAATACAAGAGTAACTGCTATGCTGCTTTTGCTATGATAAAGGAATACAAGAGCAGCTCTTGTTGCAGGCCTTTAACCAGTGAATCAGCCCAGATCATCACAGTTTTTATTCCTTTCCAGCATTCATGAGATAGTTGTTTTCCTTCAAGCCTGCCTTCCGAAAGATAAATATCTGCAATTATGGAAATCATCACTGCATGATTGTTTACTACCGTTGGGCTTGTGATGCAAAAATGAATGTGACTTCTTCCCTGCGGCCACAGTGGTTATCAGAGACACTTTCAAAGCAGAGAACGGGCGTACGCAGCTCCGCAGCAGCACACGAGGCACCGAGGGCACCTGCTAGAACCTGGCAGCACCCAACAAAGCTGAATTCTCAGCACTGTTATTAAGGTGGCTGACACCGAAGGACTTGCAGTAGGTAGTGATGGTGCTAACACATCCCCGTGCATCTCAAAAGGCAGAAGGTCCCCTCCGGCCTCAGCACAGAGCCTGCACAAGGTGTCTGGGGGCTGTAGAGAACTTTTCTGAAGCAGAGACAGTGGGCACCCATCAGACACAAGCACACTGACCACACACCACTGCTGAAGACCACATGCTGGCCAGACAGCATCTGTATTCATAAGTTAGATTCTGCCCTTATGTATGGCTGGACAAATACCATAGATATCGGGTCATCTAGTCCTGACTGGTCATGGCTGGACAAATACCATAGATATCGGGTCATCTAGTCCTGGCTGGTCATGGTTGGACAAATACCATAGATATCGGGTCATCTAGTCCTGGCTGGTCATGAGCACAACCTCTCATCCGACCTGCTCTTGAGGCCAGTACGCCTCTGCTCTGCACTACCACCATGCAAAACTCATGCTCTTTTGGCATGACTCTGAATCATGGATCTTCCAGAATTCCTGCAGCCTATGAAAATCTTGAGATAGCCTCAGACCCGGGTTTAGATTCTTGGTGGGTGTTTATGTTTCTTGGCTGTACCTCCTCCGGCTCCTGCCTTTGGACCATGAGAAGGTCCACAGCAAACCAGACTGTAGCAGTAAACAAACCAACCAGGGAGGAGCTGGTATTTCCCAAGGCCTTCCTCATGGGGCAGCGGGGCAATCTGCCCATCTTCCCTCTCCCATGGAGAGCCCTATGCTCCTGCCACACGTGGATGCTGCAACGGCTGCAGCTGCCTGTCTCCAAGCTTGTTTAAACACCTATCAAACACAAGTGGTCTGCCTCAGGTCAGCGTAACACAAGAAGACACCAGCAATTATATTCTTTTTGTATTTCACTTGAGTTTTTTACTTCACCTTGAACGCTGGGCTTTGGACACGCAGCCTGTGCATTGAGGGGAGTCTGTATGAAGGTGTAACCCTAGGGTGTCTCCGAGATGCCTCCAAAGCACGGATTCTTCTGCCTGGTGCTGTGGATCCAGGCTAACAGTCCCCAAGCCAGAGGTATTTCCTGAAATACGCATAAATGCAGAGAAGGATTTGGCATTTGAACAGTCAACCCGCTTCAGTTTGCCTCTGGAATATTGTCAACTACGTGGCTAGCAAGTGCATGGGGAACGTGACCGTCGAGCTGCGAGGGAGCCTGAACGTGCAACTTAGGCCTGTTAGCCTGGAAAAGGCTCATCAGCAACTTCCAAACATTCTGAAGTTGACTCTCGCGTGGCAGATTTAAGCTTCGGAAGGTAGATTTGCCTCTCTTACCTTTCACAGCTCCTTTGGAAGAACTCCATGGATCCCAGCTGAAGCCACTGGTTTAGACAAAATGGGAAATACTGTTTACAGAGAAAAGTCAAAAATGAAGCTATGATGTGGAAAGAAATGGAGGGAGCGCTTGTTGCGGTGGGAGCACTGTAATTGGGGTGTAACCGGAAAGGACAGAAACGCCAATGCACATGTGGTATTTGCATAAAAGCACAGCTAAGCCATAAATTGGTGGATATAATGTACACACGTACATATTTTACGTATTTATTTTTCTTAGAAAACATTGCTGCTATGTCCAGTAATTTACATATTTATTCCCACAACAGTATCACTTGTAATAATACTTTCACTTCTATAGCACCTTCTTTTCAAGGATCTCCAATTGCTTAAAAACTTGAATAAATAAAACCTCACATCTTGCCTGTGAGGTAGGTCAACGCTGTTATCAAACTTTACAGACCATTAATTGAAGAGCAGAGAGGTTAAGGCCAAAATTTTCATCTGTTTGTACCTGAAGTCAACCATCTAAATTCTCATTTAGATGCTTAAATAAAAGTCTCATGTTTTTCTTTGGTGCAGAACATCCACTGCTGCTGCTGAAGCCAACGTGGGCTGATGGTTAGGCCGGATTTTGGGAGGCACCTTACAACCCCGAGTCAGAAACAGCGCTCTAGATACACCAAGCACGACCAGGCCAGGCCTGGTCCCTGCAGTTTATCTCCTCAGGGCCTTGCTATTACCATACACTGCTTTTAAAGGCTGGTCAGGATTATTCCAATGGACATAATTCACACAAAAATCCATGTACTGCTTCCATCGACTACCTCAACCAGAACGGATTCTGTACAAATACTACTTGGGTTTGTTTTTACAGACTTGTGATAGGTAAACACAGTACACGTCACTTGTGCAGTCATAAAACACATCACACTTCTCCAGTCGCTGTCTTTACATTTCTATATAGGCGGTAAATTCCTTTGCACTTGTGATAAATAGAAATGGTCGGGTAAAAGTCTATTAAGAGGATACATGTCCGAGTATCATGCAGACAACTTGCAAAATACATATACTAAAAGATCACTTCCAAAGTTCTTGGGTTGTTAAGCACGAAAATAATTATGTCATTCCAATACAGCATCGTGTAGAAACCCAGAATAAGAAGCACTATCTTATTCCTGATTTGATAATTATAGCAATTAATTAAGAAAAGATTCAGGCACCAAATGAAATATCCTGCAACACAGAGTAGTATCTAGATAGGGTGTTCGCCTTTAGAGACTACCAGATCGGTCATATGGCAACACCTCTAATTTTGCGTTCCGAGCATCTCCTCCCATTTCAGACGCGTCCCTTACGTCCCGACTTGCCCAAAGAGAAGCCCTTCCTGCTGGCCTTTTGCATCCAACCCTCAGCACGCAGGACAAACTTACCAGGAGGGGGGAAAACCACCGTGAGATCATAGCTACCCGGCTCAAGGTGAACGTTAAACACGCAGGTTAGCCCACGCTATCCCCCGTGGAGCGCCGTGCGGGAGCCCCGGCTGTTCCCAGGGCTGTAAACACTGCAGGCCAAGGGCGGCGAGCTGCCCTCCTGCCCCGGCTGCGCTTGCTCCGGAGCTCTGTCCCAATGGGAAGCAGAGGGGGCACGTGGGACTCCCGGGACGGAGAGCGGCCCCCAAAGCCAGGCCAAGGAGAAAGGATGGAAAGCTTGAGGAAAACTAGAGCAATCCTGCACTGCTCTCTCATGGAGCTTTCTCTGACTTAAAACTAGGTTTTTGCAAAGCAGTTAGCAGAAACATCAATTTTATTGTCTGCGTTTCTCATTCTTTGCAAAGCATCAGAGTGCTAACAACAAATACCTCTCAAGCACAGCATACAGCTTTTCTGTTGCTGTGTTTTCTCAGCGATGTATTGAGTACAGTAAGGAAATGTGTCGCAGAGAGCTGGAGGGGCTGCAGAGGGAACAAGCGCGGGTCCCTGCCCTGGCGTTCAGCGGGTCAGCAGCGTGAGCCACGGAAAACGGGGAAAAACTGGAGCCTCCGGAGTGGAGGAATGATGGTGTGCAGTGAGTGCCTCTGCACTGGTGCGAAAACGGCTGCTTGGCAAAGTAACCGCGGGCGGGAGTGGAGACTCTTCCATTCCCTGGAGGAAGGAGCCCGGTGGGTTCGGCGGAGCCTCCTCGCGCGCACCGGGAGCGGAGAGCACGAGCAGCCCCGCGAGCAGCGCAGCGGCATCGGGACAGGGATGGCAGGGCGGTCCCCTAGGTCCTGCACACCACAGGGGAAGAAGCCGGCCTCAGATCTCGTAGCGCAGTTCTGTTCAACTTTCTAGATTTTATTGAAAGATTCGTGAAAATGTATTTAATCTACACAGTCCTTGGTAAATGTGTGCCTATTCTAAGTCAAAATCACCTGCAGTCCTGCAGTGTCAATAACATTTTCTTGATCTCTGTTGGCCTTTGCCTATTAATCTTAGTAAGAAATGGGGTCCTTCTGTCGTGGCCATCATTCCGTGAAGCCCGTGCCGTGATCCCTGCGACGCATGAGCCCGTCCCGCAGCGCGTGCAGGTTCGCAAAGCTGCAGAAGCTGCTTAGATGCTCACAGATTTTTAATTTGGTTTCTCCTTTCACTTCAGTATTACCATGTTTCTCTGGAAATGCAGGGTGCTTACTTATTCTGCATTTTAAGAATGATAATCAGGCTGGTCCAAAACAAATTGATCACTGGTAACAGATAATGCATGATAATAAATTTCTAGTGAGAGGATATTAAATTAGTTTACAGAAATGATGGTTGTACCGCTAATGATATGAAAGGAGCAAGAGAGAAGAGATTAATCAAAGCCTAGAAGAGCGCTCCTTTTTGCGAGGCTTCCTCGTGCTCTTGCATTGCACAGGTTGGGAGTCGGGGATGAGCCGAGATGCGCGTGTTCCCTCGCAGCCTGCGCGTGCCTGGACGCCAGCTGGGCACCAAGAGAGGCAATATTCCGAGTTTTCCCAACTGGGGGATTTGGCCACATAAGCATGAGGGCTGAGGGTGCGCAGCACTGCCCACTGCTTCACGTAATGTAGGCGAGTCATTTCCAAAAGCTTCATTAAAACGGGTTAGGAGCTGTGCCTGTTAGGGGGTCTCACTATGAGCTGTGAGCGCAGGACTCATTTGATGCCTGAGCGCTGTGAGGACGGAGCCGGAGCCGGCGCTGGGCTCTCCACGCCGTTCCCTCCGCTCGCCGTGGCCTTTCCTTGTGGAATTTGAGCCTTGCTCGTGTGGTGCGCATCCGAGCGAGCACAAGCAAGTATTGAAAATAGCACTGCAAATTTGCAGTTTCCACTTACACTTGCAGTCAAGAAATCTCCTTGGCCAACAATAATCGCATTTGCACTTGCCTCAAGGTGGGAATCTGGGAAGGGAGCACCTCTGCAATGTCCTGAGAGGCTTCTTCTCCAAACCCGTTGCTCTCTGTCCCCTTGCAGTGCTGCGGTTTGAGAATAGCTTTAAACTCAGCAGAATGCACAAATGGAAATTCCTGCCGATGGTCTGCTCTTGTTCTTCTGCTTTGGCTTGACGAGAGCGTTGCCTGGACCCTACTAATTCCCCTGTGACAAAGTTAATGGTTTCTGTCCCCTCATGGCCAGCTTGGACGTCATTAGTGCTCAGCGCTAGAGACAAGACAAGAGCCCAAGAGGGGCTGAGGCTGGCAGGGGCCTCAGGAGCTCGCCCAGCCCAGCCCTGCTCAAGCAGGGCCACCCGGAGCAGGCTCTCCGGGACATTGTGATAGAAATCGGGAAAACTCTTGCAAAATGGAAGCGTTAGTACAATGGAAGATATTCTAGATACTGTGTGATCTGATGAGAGCAAACTGGCAAGTCGTGTAGACTCTCAGCAGCAAATGAAAGTCATTGCTGATCTCAACAACCCCCCAAAACACATTTTAATTATTCTCCGTATTTGTTATACAATGCAATCACTAGGCTCAAGCCACCAAAAGAAAAATAATAATCCATTTTTAAAAGTATGTTAATCATCTCTAGATACTATGCAAGCTAATGAAAGCAACATGCATATTAAGAAAGCGCGGCAATAAGTTATTCTGGTTTGGGAGAACCAAGGTACCACGTTCGGGAGCAGCGCGTCCCGCCCGGAGCGCCGCGCTCCGGCATTCCCCGTGCGACGCTGGCAAATGGCTGTGACTGCTCTTGACATCTCCCCGTTCCCAGGATTTTATAGCCTTCCTCCGTCTGCCCCAAGCACGGGAGCAAATAAATCCTAGAGGATTGCGGGAATTCCCGGTCTTGGGATGCACGCGGCTCCCCCGGCGCAGCCGCGCCGCTGCCCTCCCTCGCTGCATCCTTCGGAGAAGGAGGCCTCATTGAAATGTAAAATCTTCCTCCGCAGCGCTTAGTATTACTTAAAATTTCATCAGCAGAAGTGAAAATAATAATTTATTTTTTTCTCGTTTGTTTGGACAAAATAGAATTACTCAACTTTCTTTTTATTATTTGGATTTATTTTGACTCGCAGCAAGTGGCCAGGCACTGTAGCGCACTTTGTGTTTGATAACAACAGCGGGATGAGGTGTGAGGTTTTCCAGAGGGATTTTTCCACCCTCCTGCCGTCCTTGGCCCTGTTGGGGTTTTGGGAATGTTTCAGCGCAGGCTCCGTGCAAATGAGGAGAAGGGAAGGGAAGGGAAGGGAAGGGAAGGGAAGGGAAGGGCAGGGAAGGGAGGGGCAGG
>JAWLRI010000640.1:2434332-2447073 GCA_034781795.1 Crypturellus tataupa
GGGGCGCGGAGCCCGCTCCGTGCCGGTGCCGGTGCCGGTTCGCGCGGTTCCGGCGCGCCTGGGCTGCACCTGCGCCGCGGAGGCTGCCGCGCGCCCCGTGGGGGTTTATCCCGGGGAAGTTTGCGGGGCCCCAGGGGTTCATCCAGGGGAAGTTTGCAGGGCCGCGCTGCTGCTGCTGCTGCTGCCGCCGCTCCTCGTCACGCGGCCGGGCAGGTCGCAGTGCGTGGCGTCGCGCTCGCTGCTCACCTGTGTGTCTGCAGGAAGCCGCGCGGGCCGTGGCGCGTCCCCGGGCACGGTGGGGGTGACCTGGTTTCTGCTCTGTGCACTGGGGTTCCTGTGGGGTGGCCGTGCGGGGCTGTGGGAGAGGGTGCCCTCCCCACCGGCCCGTGCAGCAGGGCCTACCTGAGCTGTGCAGCTCTCCCCGGCCGGCACTGCCCTTCCCTCTGCTCGGGAGCAAGTCCTTACATTGCCATTTCCAGCATCCCAAATTCTCCAGGGCCTGCCTCACTTAGGAGATGAGGAAATTTGGGGTCCTCCTTCAGTCTATCCTCTTTTGAACAACAATTCTCTCTAAAATAATGTTTGCACGCATTTCTTGTGAGCTTTCACTGCTTACTTTCACTCGGTGACGCAGGCAGGGTGCAATCATGCCAGTAATAAAATCTTATCAGGGCGAATGCTCTCGGAGCGGCACCGCTGGCGCAAGCTGGAGCGCTGATGCGGCTCCGTGGGGCAGGAGGAGCCGTGCTGGGAGCGGAGCTGGGCCAGGGCGGGCCGTGCCCACAAGGCAGACGGGTTTGTAACTGGGGCACTCGCTCTGGAAGCGCCCCGAAGTTGGGTTCGAATCCATAGGCAGCGGAGGGGAGTGCTGGCTTGAAGGGCGCCCCAGTGAAGTGCGGGAATTACGAAGACAGACTCTACCCAGGCTTGGGAAAATCCGCGCTGCAAAGAGGGTCCTTCTGGGCCTGCCCACTGGTGGCATTCGGGGGTTGCAGCAGGGAAATGCGGGTCACACGCTGCGGCAGGGACCCTCACTTGGCACGTGGGGCCAGGCCGGCACCGTGGTGCCTCCCTGGGCGTTGGGGGCTGCGGGGCTCCTCGGCACCGAACCGGCTGCCTGGCCCCATTCCTCGGGTTCCCCCGTTACCAGGTAGGTTACAAACACCGTTACTTATTTTTCCACTGTAATGCAAGCTCAGATTTGTGGCGATAACACAAAGCAGCGCGAGTGGTGGATTTATGCCCTGGCTGAGACTTCGTATTGGACCCGAGGGCTTTCATGGAAGGAATTATGAGGTTTTATTGTTACAGTAGACAAGATGCTAACTTTTTAATATAATTAGCTATCTAAATTACCCCGTCTCTAGCTAATACTTCTTGGTGTTCTGCACTCTCTTTGTAATATTAGTTTGTTTCCCAGGGGAGTTACTTTTGAAACTAATTGGAAGGTATCTTTTCCTATGATCTTTTTGATGTACTAAAATAGCACACCTAAAAATACTCCCAAACTTCCTGAAAACCCGTCCAGTGTTTTAGTAAGTGCCCAAATTCATGCTTACAGTACCACGCTCTGCTTATCTGTAACATCCTAATGGAGTTCTGCTCATTAAATTGATATTCTGAAGTAAAGGGAACAGAAGAAAAAAAAGAAAAAAACAACGTAAAGTCCTCCATGGAGACTTGCCTGATTTATTTTTTCCCTCCCTCTTCCATTTCCTTTATGCTTTATCATCTCTTGAAATTATTCTTTTTGGTCTGTGAAGGAGCACAGCTCGTATTTGCTGTGCAGTGACCTATACCTTGACTGTTTGGGCTGCTCCAGACCAGTATGATGTTTACAAGCCGCCTGGCCCTGTTTAAAGGTTGGGTTCTTGCTTGCCTCTCAGAGGAGGAGACTAATTACCAGGAAAGGAAGGTGCTGGCAACCAAAATGGAAGAGGTAGATAAAGCGGCACGTCCGTCCCGGGTGGGCTGTAGTCCTAGGGATTGGCGAGTTCTTGTCTCTGTGCTGGTGAAAGCTCAGCTTGTGCTGCAGTGAGACATGGGGTAATTTTGAAATAAGCTTGCTCTAGAGCTCCGGTGTGTCCCGCAGGGGCCTGGTCTTTAAAGTTCCCATGGAAAACTGCTTTTTTCTCCCCATGGATGTCCATGGAAAATGCACATTTAGGTCATCTGCAGGAGTGAGAAGGCTTACAACATTTTGGTCTAGTCCTGTGAGTGGAAGTCCTTGTGAAGGTAACGGTACCTACAGTCATAGCCAAGATTTGGTAGTGTTGAGAGCAGAAAATACATAGCAAATCGGAAGAAAAAAAAATCCAGAAATTGGTACTAAACAAAGGCAGGCACGTGCAGGCTTCTACCTGCAGTTAGTAGTTTTCTAGATCTTGCTGGGGAAACGCTTGATGCTAGCGGGGGTGGCTCGCGGGGATGTACCTGGTGGTGCGGGTCGCGCTGAGCACCACTGTGAGCGGGTCACCAGGCTGAGGCTGCTGGCCCTGGTGACAGGACCTCACATCTCGCTGCTTCCCAGATCCATCCTTTGGGAGGCCGTGGGCTCGCAGCGAGCAGCTGCCGGCGGCCTGGGATTAGTGCCAGGTTAAACACGGACCGCTCCGAAGCTCTGCTTGGCGACCTAGGCCATTAGTTCCGATATCAAGCAGGAGGGTAAAGGCTCATCTGCTGTCGTCGTTCTCTTCTGGCTCTCTGGAGCACAGAGGCGGTTTATGGGCAAGGAGCCAGGGGAAATCTGCTCTCCCTGGGAAATCCTCTGGACGTCCCGTTCCCTCACTGCAGCTTGTGCACGTGTTCCGCAGGGAATGCCTGCGGGTTGAGTGGGCGGTGGAAGGTGATTACTGCTGACCATAGCCTCGCAGGCAGGTAAATCTGAGGCCTAGAATGGACAGCTAGCGTTAAAAATGAGAAACTACATCAGGTTTAATTATTTTTTAATTAAAAATAATTCCTCTATAATAGGGCTTCATAATATTTCAGTATGGTCAGCTGCTCTATCTTCCTTTTCCAAAGTGAACGACCTGGCCGTTTGGGCCATAATTTGCCCCGATTCGCACAGCATCATTTGCCCTCATCTGCAAATCCTGCAGCCACCTAACCCTTACCGTGACACCTCCCAACACCTTCGGGTGCCAGCCGCTCGGTGCATCCCTCAACATTTCAGTCTAATCCTCGGGAATTAGAACAATATCAAGCAAACGTGTTATTTTCCTGCAAAATAGAGAGGGAGGAAAGAAACTTTTCTTTCTGCCCATCCCTCTTGTGCCTCGCTCCTGCCCTGTTGCTTCCTCATTGCACAACCAGCCAGGTGCTGCAGGATCGCAGGAGGATGCGAACGTGTGCCGGCCCCATTGGGGCAGCCTGGGCCCACAGAAGCTTTGCTTGACCCGGAGCAGGAGCAGCCTTCTGAGCGCTGCCCCAAAGCCGGAGTGTGCAGCCCGGCTGAGGTCGCTCTGGCAGGGATGGAGAGCCCCAGCTCCAGAAGTGGGAACCGGGGAGCTCCTTGTGCAGCCGGGATGTTCAGGAAAGGAATGGCTTTCCATAAGGGATGCTATGGAAATAAAGGCAGCGGTGTTGTCTTTCACGTCCAGGTTGTGCTGCCAAAAGCCCTCTGCCTTGGTGAGACTCCTGGCTGAAAGGACCGTCCATGGGGGTCCGTCAGGAAGGTGCCGCTGGGGCCTGGCACGGGCTCTGTCCTCTGCCCGCTGCCTTGGGAATCTCTGTCTTTTTGTTTTCCTCTCACGTGCCCTATTCTTGGTGGCTTCTCTATGTTTTACTGCTTTTTCTGGCTTGGGAGTAGGCCTGGGGAGGGCAGTCCCAGCGCGGCCGGTAGCCGCCCCAGGAGCAGTGATTGCTACTGCGCTGATCCTGAAGAGCGCGAGTCGTGGAACGCCGAGAGCGAGCTGCCCTTCCAGAGCATCCCTGGGCCAGGCTGCCATTCCAGCGCATCCCCTGGCGCCCTGTAAGATGCATTTCCTGCAGCAGCGGGGAGCAGAGCAGGGTCTTCAGGGCTTTCTCTTTCCTGACAAGGGGCCTGTCTCTCTGTCTCTTTCTATATATGTATATTTTAAGCTTGATTGAATATATGTCGCTAGTGGTTCAGCTGCTTGTTATGTTTCCTTCCAAAATGTTCCTGAGAGTCTGCCTTTAATTTCTGTGCCGTCGAGCCTCTCCGATTCCAGCCAAGTGACGCTGGAGATGGGTAGCAGGGCTGACTCACCCGAAGAGCTCACCTCCCCTCCCTCCAAAAAAAAAAAAAAAAACATGAAGGAAAACCTTGAAGAAAACCTTTTAGAACCTGAAGGATTATGTTTTTTCCCCATAGAGCCCATTACCGTAATAGGAGCCTTTTATCCCTCCCCACCGTGAGCTTTCACATATGCAGGAATTGCCTTGGGGCTGTGGCTGCTGCTCCGTCCCGGGGGCGCAGGAAGACGCGTATCCCCCGGGACACCCAGCAGGGCTGCTAAGTGGCAGCTCCTCGTCCTCGTCCTCGCGGGACGTCCCGGCTGGGTCCGGCAGCAGCGTCATTGCTGCTAATTGCACCGGGGACCGTTGCTAATTGATGCAGGAGACCCGAGGCTCTCAGGCTGCTTGTTCCTTAACTCAAACTTCTAAATTTACTTAGTGGTGCCAGTAACTAATCTGCGACCTCTATTGCTAATGCACGGGGGAGTGCTCCTGCAACCTGAGTATTTCAAAAGCAATGACTCATCTCCTCTGCGCTGCTGTGGGTGCTGGAATCAGTCTAAATATATCTTTTCTTTTTTTCCTATGATAGTGAATGCATGATGCTTCTTTCTGTCTTACTTTTGTTTGTCTTCATACAGTTAGCCTAATAATCTCCATATGGAAAGCAGATTATGGGATTGCAACTTCTAATTGCTTTTGAAATGAATCGCAATTGAATGTCTACACTCTTTGGGCAATTTTTGCATTTTCTCTCTAGTATCTAGGATGAGGATTTATCTCTGGTAGATTAGGCTCACAGTCAGATCAGAAACTAATAGTTTTGCTTTCATAAGGGCTTCAGAAGCTGGTGGTGAAGTTATATCTTAGCTGAACTCTCCAGGGCCTCTGCTGAGACCTTCCTGCTCCCTCCTCAGCTCTCATGATTAGGAAGCTTTGCCTTGTATTTACACTGCCTTGTTATTATTTATTATTATTATTATTATTATTTATTATGTCTCTTTTGGGAGAGATGGAGAGAGAAGAGATCGGCTTCCCCTCCCCTGCCTTCCAAATTAAAAATCCTCCTCAAATGTCTTTCCTGTTTTTTTTTTTCTGAAGCGTTCAGGCATACATATAAAATCTAATTCATTTGCCCCTTGCTTTTGGCAATGAGGTGGAAAGTGTCTTGGTGTTGAGCTTGTCCCCAAAGTCAGCAGTAGCAAAAAGCTTCACAAAATGGCCTCAATCTGCTGGAGAAACCGGTGGTTGGAGAGGCGCAGGGTGACCCCAGGTATGGGCCCCGCCACCACTTTGTTCATCCTTTTGTTTATTTGTATTATCTGAAATTTCCAGCAAAAGCAATTTTGTTTTGTTTTTATCTAGAGTTGTAGAAACTTTGCAATTAACATATCGGTACCCTTTGGTTAAATACAGAAGCTTTCCCTAGAGCAAAGATTGGTCTGATCTCTTGGAAAACTGTTTTTTCAAAGTGACTGCTATGCTTAATTAGTTTGAACAGATTTCTGATAAGCAGTAAATGTGATCAAGTACTATGATATCCCATTTAGTATAAAAACTGAACTTAATTTCTTATGATTTGTTCTGACAAATCGTTACTTGATTAAGAAATTGGTTTACAGGGCTGGGAATTGTAACGTTGTACTTGTAATGCACATTAGATGTAATTCACTAATTGGATGTAACTCACTAATGTTCTCTAAACTTTTCTTGCTTTCAGGACTGTGCCCAGAAGTATGTTGTGAAGAACTACTTCTACTACTACTTGTTCAGGTTTTCGGCTGCTCTGGGCGAGGAGGTGTTTTATATCACTTTCCTTCCATTCAGTTACTGGAACATAGATCACTCTGTGTCTAGAAGGATGATAATCATTTGGTCTGTAAGTATTTCTATGGCTTGTTTAAATGTTTTAAACTTTTGAATTCTGTAACTGTAGCAAGTGAATATTTAAGGATAAGAGTAACACACAGATAAACAAAACCCCTTCGGATAACAAAAACAACACTATAATATATTTCCGTGGTGGCACTCAAAATGAGTAGATAACAAGGCACTTAATCTTTTTTTTTTTTTTTTCTGGGAATGACTATATTGTTTTATCACTACTGTTGCTCATCTTGTTATTGATCATATCTTTGCTGCCCAGAAAAAGAGCCCTTAAGACCATCTCTGGCAAGCTACAGACCCTTGAGGTTTGGTTGACAATCTACATTGATTAGAGAAATTGAAATTTGGTGAAAACTTGGATGTGGTAGCTAGTTCTGTTTCTTTACAATGAAATGTCACCTTGACTGAGTTGATTCTGATTAATAATATTCTGTCTTTTGTCCAAATAGTAAGATCAGAAATAATAAGTGCAATTTGAATTGGGTCACACACTTAAAATGAAGCCCGTCTTGGGTGGAAGGCATCAGTTGCTGCATGCCAATAACCCTAATCAATAAGTTTTATTAAGAGAAGATGGAAAAAATAACTTGCAGATGACATCATGGAGGTAGGTGGACACTGTATAATTAGCGCTGGGGTTTGGCCAGGAGAACACCTACTGCTTCTGGACAGGGGCCAACGAAAATGAGAATTGCTAGTCACAACCTCCTGTTCTCCTGTATTGCTCAAAAAAGGCTCTTCAGAGGCACCCAGTGCCTGTCTGAAACCTTGCCTTGCTTCACCTTGAAGGCGTCCGTCTGAGCGCTGGGCGGATCTAGCTTCACTTAATTGGAGTGTTCAAGCATTTGATATTACAATTATTAGTATTATTTTTTTCCGGTTGCTCAGAGAGTTGTGGAGTTGCCTTTTATACTGAAAAGTGAAAAAGGAGAAGATATTTTAAACGTAAAGTCCTGTGACAATCTGTAGTTTTAAAAACATTTTAATGATATGTAATTGTGGAGTGGCTAAATATCTCCGATGGCTCTGCATTAGTGTGACGGCGGGTGCAGCTGGAGAGTTAGGTTGCTGCACAGCCCCTTGGGACAGTCATAAGGATTCGTTGTGTTATGAGTGGTCGTGGTTGCCTGTCGGTAGGCTATAGACATGTCAGACACCAAAAGTGTGGGGTATTGAGCGTTTTACTTTGATACGGGGCCTGCGGAGAGCTCTTACCCAGCTGGAGAGGAGAGTTGGTGTCCGACCTGTGAGGGCTGAGCAGGAGGCGATTGTCGTTCCCTTTCAACACTGTCTGCGGTGAGGAGAGGATATTAGGGAAGCCCTTCAGCAGGGGAGCAAGATGATCTCCTAGTGCTCTCTGTGCAAAGATATTAATGTGTGGAGACATGTGCTGATAGAACTTGGTTGACTGACATGGGCATCAAACAGGAAAAGTGAGTTTAAACTTGAACAGTGGAGAAATAGAAGCGGTGTTAAGTGTGATATTTCATATTTTGCATTAGTTAGGAATTAAACCTACAGGTTTCTGTCATAATGATGTCAGAAATGGAATAGGGGATGGAATAGGGGCCGGGGGAGTTCCTTCCCATAAAAATTGAGAACGCCTTAATGAAGTTTACAAGGCATTTCTGAGATCCTGTCTGTAATAGTTTGTGCGGCGCTGGTCACCCACATCTGAGGAAGATGGAGCAGGTCCAGGGGTGATGAGGGAACTGGCTCTTCCAGGAGCAGAGACAGCAAGCCTAGATAAGGTCCTAACGAAGTGAAGTCTGGGAGAGATTGATGCTGCCTGTGAATAGCAGGGAAAGGAAGGAGCTTCTTAAAATAGCCCCAGGAAGGCATGGGTATAAAGCAACCGTGAACAAGGTGCGTTGGAGCAGGAGGTTTGGAGGTGTCGGGATCAGCTTCTGGGATGGCTTTGGAGGGAGCAGGACCATGGGGAGGATAGTGAGTACGGTGGAGAACGGGGCTGGGGGCCTGGGAGGGCTTCTCCAACCCGTGTCCTCCAAACCAGCGGAGGATTCGCGCCATCTGCATGGGCTGCACCTTTCCCCTTGGAGCTGCCAGAGGTCTTGGGGCAGAGCGGGATGGAGGTGCCGGTTCCTCCATGTCCCGGCACGGCTCTGCAGCCGCACGTGCACAGCTCCCGGCTGGGACCAGGAAGAGCAAAGGTGAAAACAAGGCCCAGATAAACCAGCTCACAAGCGCAGTTCACATTTATTGCATGGTGGAGCTTAGAAGGTGAAGGTTTAGCACGGTGGTTTGTTTGTCGTTATGCTCCTTCTGGGCTGGGAGCCTTATTTTGATGGGGAATTTCAGATGTGAGGTTAGAGATCGGCAAGATAAAAAGAAAAAAAGCTCCATTTTCTGCTTGCCATTCAGCATCCTTCCTGGATTTTCTTCCTGTTGTTTTTCTACAGGGTGTGTGAATGCAAAACATACACACGCCTCTTTTAAGCCTATAAATTTTTAATCTGAGTGATATAAATAATAGCTGGCCAGCATGGACTTTGTCAGGGCAAGCTTGGAAGCTGCCAGTGATTACAGAGATAAGCCGGTGACTAATGGGAATTGGCAGTGCAGAACCAAGGAGGAATTCTGCAGCCTCGCAAGGGCTCTCGGTGTTGGGTGCTTGCGGGTGGCAAGCTCTGGATTGTGCAGGTATCTGGTGGGTTAATACCCCGCAGGAGCTGATCTGTGTGCCTGGTGCTGCCGACATACTGTGCATCCACTGAGCGCTTGGAGGCTGCTTGGCAGCTGATTTGGGCTTGACTGGCTCGTACGCAGGTCCTGAACTTTATGCATTTGTGGCATTTTACTGGGACAATTTCCTAACGGCTGGTAAGAGTTTTCGCCCAAAATGCAAACTGCTCAGAGCGCCTTGCGCAATGGGCATGCTGCATACAGATGGTTCAGACTGTGTTCAGACATGTAAAACATGCAAAGTGTCAGGAAGCAAAAATAAATGCTGTATAGACCAGGGCCAGCACAGGCTGTTGACACTGTGCAGATAAGACATTCAAGTCAAGTGAAGATGAAGTTTGGCTCTGCGTAGGTCTGTGTGCAAGATGACAAACTTATTGAAGGTGAAGTTTGTAAGTGCTGGTAACAGCATGAGCAGAAACTGCAAATGAAACTTTCCTGAGATGCCGAGTTAGGATAAGCACTGTCTGAGGTTAGGTCAGGTCTACCACTTTCACTAACTGACTGGACGTAACTTCAGGTGAAGTTTAAGCTGAAATTTTGGTGTTTCACTGGAACTGCAAGGTACAGCTGCTTCCCGGTTCAGGTGTTAGATGATAAATCAAATCGATGCCAAATCACATCCGCGCACTGACCCTCTGTGCGGGGCGCGCTGAGTACTGAAGCTGCCTGCAGTGTCAGAAAGGCCCTGGGTTACTCTGCTTTTTTTTTTTTTTTTTTTTTTTTTTTTTTTCCTTTTCTCTCCTTTTCTTGCTTCCTTTACATGGAGGGGGGTATTTCTTGCAAAGAAACCCAAGTCCCCCAAATGGCATCGTTTTCAAACCTAAATTCCTTTTCTGAGAGGCAAATAAGTACTTGCTCCTTTCCAGGCTTGACAATGTGTGAACTGCCATGGGTGACCTGTTCCCTAGTCGTGGCTTTAGCCGCTGTCCCCTGCTCCTGTGCCCAAAGCCCTGCTTACACACGGGGACTCCATAGGCAGTTGCAGGCGGTGCTGGGGATGTCATGGGTGAAACCACGTGCGCTGACAAGCCGAAAGCAGGAGTTGTGCTCAGACTGGGAGGCTCCGGGTTCCCTGGGTACCGCTGTCTCACCTCCACTTGCTGGGTCTGTGCTATATGTACTTTAAAAAATAAATGGATCACAGATGAATTTGCAGTGAGCGAAAAGCACTGCGCACGCCTGGGGCTGCTGCCCCCCCCCGCCTTGCCTAGCATGTTTTCAGCATCGGAGGAGCCTTTTCTAAAGGAGTCTTATCCCCTTTCTGTAACACTCCTAGGTATCAGTACTAGTAATTCTTTAACAAGTGGAAGTTGTTATGGCAGAAGACTTCAGATAACGTAGCTTATTCTGCCTTGCTTCTGAAATGGCAACCCCAATGGTAGCCTCAACATTTTATCTTGTCTTAGAGAGTGCAGTTCTGCTTTCAATCCCCAAGTTTAATTAGCTTCCAAAGATATGTCTGCATTCGCCTGGAGACTGGGAGTGCAAAGCCGTGTGCTGCACTAGCAGAGCAGCTCCGAGCAGGAGAATGTTGTGTTTGCCTGTTGGGAAAGGGTCATAAGGGGAGAAGGGAGACGATTTAATGTGGCCCTCACAGTGCGGGTAGGAGCCATTGGTCCGTGAGCATCGTGTCTCCATGCTGAGACCTCCCTTTGGTACCAGATCTGATTGAGTTACAGCCCGGTGCTGCACAGCCGCTGCTTCCCGGGATAATGGAAAGAGCTTTAATAATTCAGGGCTCACCTCCCTGTCCGCAGCGGTGGATTTGACGGCGCCGAGGGCGGCGCAGCCCCACGCTGACGGTGCCGTCTCTCCTGCAGGTAGTCATGTACATCGGCCAGGTGGCCAAGGACCTCCTCAAGTGGCCGCGGCCTCTCTCGCCGCCCGTGGTGAAGCTGGAGAGGAGGGCGGACGCGGAGTACGGGATGCCTTCCACCCATGCCATGGCCGCCACCGCCATCTCCTTCTCCTTCCTGAGTGCCACCACCAACCACTACAAGGTAAGGGGGGGACAAAACACCCACAGCAAAAAACACAACACTTGGCTGTGTCCCCTAAACTGCAGAAAACACAAACCTGAAGCTGTGGCCCCTTCTGGAGGAGCTTCTTGCATTTCCACAAGCAAGTTCTTTTCCCTATGGCCATCCCTAGCTGGCAGATAATAGAGTCAGAAAGAAGTTTGGTGGATATGCTCCTCGGGGGCACAAATCCAGCCCAGTGCTGGGCTATGCTGCCACGTTGAGGCTTGGGAGCTCACTGTGATTTTTATTTCATTTTACGACTCCTAACATGCATTTCCTGTATCCAGGCAGTGACGTCCTGGCTGCATCGTACTGAGGTGTTTCTCCACCCTTTCCAGTGCGTTTCAGAGAGGAGCCTGTGTATCTGAGGGGCCCTGGCCTGATAGGCACTTCCCAGTGTCTGGGCATCCTATATGTCCTGTTTGGGGGACACTGATGATACAGCTGGGTGACACCACCAGTTTAGTCAAAGTAATGGGGCTGCAGGTAATGGAGGTGGACTCCAATTCATTTAGAAGATAACCTGGTGCTTTTATATGGTCCTCGCTATAAGAAGCAAGAACCTTGATGCTGGGGCCTCTGGACCTTCATCCCAGTAGACCAGGCTGGTGCTGTCACACTGCTTGGAAACTGCCGTGAAACAGTAGAGCCACTGTAAAATAATTAAGTGGTTTAATTGCTCCTATGAAGCAGGAAAAATCCACTGTTACATTACGCTGCCGTCTTGCAAAGCTGCCCCAGTAATCGATTACTGGCCTGGATGGGCTCCCAGCCCTCCTGCCGAGGAGGCGCTGGAGCAGATGTCCCCGCTCGGGAGGCTTGGGGAAGCGAGGGAAACCAGCGCCTTGTGAATCAGGAGTGACATCTGCGGACGGGGCTGAGCTCTGTGTGTCGGGGGCTCAGACGCGCCAGAGGGGAAGGGTCACAAGCGAGTCGTGGCGCTCAAGGGAGCTGCACAGAGGTTTTGCCCTGACCTACAGCTGCTGTGGTCATCTGCTCAGTCAGGAGACTCCCGGGAGGCTGTGTATCCAATTGGGGGAATTTGCTGCATTTTTCTGTATTTGGTTTTATTTTTCAGGCTAAAATGCAATGCAGCTCCATCTTCAGTGGAGTGCTAAAACAGGATTCAAATGAGTAGATTAAGTGCTAATGTGTTTATTTTATTTTTTTACCAAATCTGATTTTTTTTTTTTTCATTTTAAATACATTTTTTTTTTATTTTTAACACTTACTTCCATATTATTGGGCAGCTTGGACAGAGAATTATATGAAAATAGCCTTGTAAGAATATTATTAATCTTTAATTGTGGCAGCAAAGAGTGGTCCTGACTGCCCTAGCAACTGGACCGTCGCTGCAGCCTAGACACGTTTTTTTTTTCCCCTTCTGCCTTGCTGTCTGAGCAGCATTGATCAAGTCAGATCTGAGTATCCCATTTCCATCCCGGATGACCGGAAGCAGCAGTTAAACCTTGGTGGCTGCTCCTAGATGTGCTCTGCCTTTCCCTTTCCCTTAAGGAGTGGGATGCTCCATTCCAGCCGCGTGCTGACGTGGAGGTGGTAACCGTTGGTGTTGCGTGTGTTCTCTTTCCGCAGTACCCGTTCGAGCTGGGGCTGACGGGCGCCGTGCTCTTCTCCACGCTGGTGTGCCTCAGCCGGCTCTACACGGGGATGCACACCGTGCTGGTAAGCGGAGCGCCCCCTCCGCGCCGGTCCCGCTTCCCCCTGCATGCTCCGGGACCGCGGGAGCCTGTGTTTGCAGCGCCGCTGATCCGGGCTGCGCTGCTGGGAGGAAGCCCCCAGGCTACCGCTATTGAATGTAAAAGGGAATTACGTGTGCAGTTAAGGAAGGAAATTACGTGTGCAATTAAGGAAGCCGTGAGGGTGGTGCAGCATGTGAACCGCACGCCCGTGTTTTGCAACGCTAATT
>JAWLRI010000640.1:2447173-2460804 GCA_034781795.1 Crypturellus tataupa
AATTACGTGTGCAATTAAGGAAGCCGTGAGGGTGGTGCAGCATGTGAACCGCACGCCCGTGTTTTGCAACGCTAATTGCGAGGAATGCACTTGAGCAATGTGCCGCGGCGCTGCGCGGCCGCGCTCTTGGGCAGGAGCAGCGCGGCTGTCAGCAGGAGCCGCGGGCCCGGGAGTGCCGGCAATAGCAGCTCCGTGAGTCACGGCGCTGCCAGCCGCGCTCGGGCCTGGCTGGGCACCGCGGTTCGGAGCACCGTGCGGGTGCACGAGAGCTCGGAAAATGGTTACGACAGCCTTTGAGAACTACCGAACTGTCGGGACACTCAAAGGATTGTGCTGCACAAACACCGCACCCAAAATATACTCCTTGTAGGATAAATTGTGGGCCAGGTTGCTTGAGGAAAACCATGCCCGTCCTCCTGTAGGAGCGGATTTCGACACGGCCTCGCTTGCAGAGTGGCTCCCTGATGAGAGGGCCTGTTATCGCCCTGCTGCGTGTGGTTATCGGAGGGTGATCCAGGCCCCCGGTATGAGCTCGGGCTGGTTTGCGCTGCCTGCCGCTCGCGTAGGAAGCAGCATTACGTCTTCTACTAAGTAATAACCGTGTTTGGTCTAATAAGGAGACTTGATGGAGTCAAAGACAGCCCTTATGAGATTAGGGTTTTCTATAAAATATGGCCTGCCCTTCCTTTCAGCCCTGGTGAATCTAAGCAATATCTTAAATCTAAGCTGGAGACATCCTTTCTTAACTGGTGACCCTGAGTCAACCAGTAAAAATTCTTAGCATATTTCTCTTGCTGTTCCATGATAATGAAAGATGCCTCTAAATTTAGATGGATTTTAGGGTTAAAGAAGAAAAAGTCCTTTGTGCCTTTGGCACCATAAAAAAAAAAGAAGGAAAAAAAAAAGGGGGGTGCTTTAAAACAAAAAAGCTCCTCAGTTCAACTGTGCAGAGTCCTGCCCATTGACAGGGCTTTGCTGGACTCCTCTAGAGTGCAGAGAGCCAGTGAGATGCTTCTGTTTAGAAGAGCATAGCCCTGCTTGTAAGTGAAACCATGAAGGGAATTCAGGCATTAAGTGACTGCGTACAAGGCAGAGCAGGAAAGGTCTTATTATGACTTGGGTTGGAAATACTAGGGAATATCTGGGAAAGCTACCATAGCTGGGAAGCCATTTGATGCTCCAGGGGTCTTTTATCACTGTTTGCAATTCCAGCCTTCAGCCTGCATGTAGTTGTAAGGAAAAGAGGATAAAATGGTCTTGCCTTCAAAAAGCCAAACCGCATGGTTTTGCAATCTTTGAAAGAAAAAAAAAAAAAAACAGAAAAAAAATCTGCTGTAAAATCTTGTACCAGAAGTTCAACATCAGAAACGCACCAATAGTGCCGCTGCCAGATTTGTACCGCACAAGAACATGCCCAATTTTTCCGGGAAAAATCCCAAAAGTAGCGTTTGCTGAACGGCTGCTGCTGCCCTGTGCACATGCATAAGTCAGCAGTATTTTAAATCGCTCAAATCCTGTATCCAATGTATCACATGCAAATGGGTTTTTATGTCAGTTGTTTTTCTTTGCATACTTTCCTGTAGCACAGGAAAACAGCTAAAACTTGCAGCCCCAGAAACCCGATACGGGGTCATTCTTTAGGTAGCAAGGCAGAATTCCTGCTTCCCGGTTAAGGAGTGTGGAAGCGAGGCCTGTTCCGCTCGCGGGGTGGCGGCCAGCAGACCGTGCCGACCCGGCGCGGCGGTGAGAGCCCGTCACGGCCCCGCGCGCTCGGGACGTCGGGCGACCGGAGCGCCCCAGCCCAGCCCCTGCTGTGCCGGGAAGCGTCGCACCTTGGGCGAAAGCCCTTCCCTTCCGTCATTGGGAAATTCCTATATAATTGCGGGCTTGACGGGATGCTAATCTGTTTACACAGGCAAACGGGTGAAGAATTTGCTTCTCGGGAATATTAACCATCTCCAGGATGGGGTGGGAATCAAGATCCCTGTTCTAAACATCTTGTGCAAGGATTCCAGAAAGGTGTTTTTTCCTCTCAAAAATCAAGCAGTGCTACCTCTTCTGATAGTGTGCTTAGAGCATTGAATAGAGAAGGAGGAGAATTAATTCTACACTGATAAATATCTTCTTAAAGCTCTTTTGCTCCCCAACCTTTCCTGGATTTTAGTGGAAGTTTGTGTTAGGAATATGTATAATGCAAAATATGAACAGCTTGAAGTTAAATGTGCTGTGAATCTATTGCCTGGAAGCTGGAAACACCTGAAGTTCAGCCATATTTGAGTAATGCATTCGCTAGAAAGTCATGAAATATTTTTATTGTGAAGAGAAGTCCTCCAATTTCTGCCTAACTATAGCTGAAGGTCTCATAAATAATTCATTTTAGAATGTGACCAAGCATAGGAATAGTCAACTGTCCTGACTTCATAAAAAAAGATACAATCTTGAGAATGGGACATTTTTGTATGTGATTAACTATAGCTTTTGCAATCAATTTCATGGTAAGAAAGAAATTCTGCTGGTCCTGATGTCTAGAGAGGAGCACAGCGAAACTTCCAACGTTGCTTTTAATGTGCCTGCTGCCGCTGACGTGCAGAACGCTTCCGTTACGGGTTGGCTTTCACCTCCTTTCCTTTCCCAGCAGTGTTGTTGACAACAGTCAAGTCCTCAAAACAGCTTGTTTGCCTCTGTTAATAAATTAGGCTTTAACTACGCACTTGCTTCAGGCACTGGAGCACAAGCCAGATCTCAGGGGCTCGGGCGATGGATTTCTTGCTGATTTATCCTTGCCCAGCGGTGCTGTCTCTTGCTGTGGGAGGTCGGATCTGTGCACTGTATCCCGCAGCTTGTGCTCTTCTTTCCTGGAGGTTGTGTTCCTGGACTGGGGTTTCCTTTGGGAAAGAACATCCTCTGCTTATGCAAGTGAAGCATGTGATAATCCTATTGATACGAGGGAATTACTGGAAATTATGGGAGGGGATGGGTTTCTATTAAGATCTCTTACCCTAACAACTGCCCATGAGATCAAGTCATGCAAAAGTCTTTTCCGTTCAAGTTCTGTATGGACGGAGGATTTGGGTTTGACAGAGGTCTGAAAAGCCTCTCAAAAATGCTGTCTTCACAGGACGTGCTCGGCGGGGCGCTGATTTCGGCCGTGTTGCTGGTGCTCGTGTGCCCGGCGTGGGACTCCATCGACCACGTGCTGCTGACGAGCCCGCTCTGCCCGCTGCTCTCCATAGCGGTGCCGCTGCTCCTGTGCTACAACTACCCCAAGCTCGACTCCTACAGCCCGACGCGGGCAGACACCACCACCATCCTCGGGGCGAGCGCCGGTGCGACCGTGGGCTTCTGGCTGAACAACCAGTACGCGGCGGCGGCTTACAGCAGCCACAGCTTTGGGCCGGGCTTTCCGCTGCTCTCGGGTCCCACGCTCGTGGTTATGCTGGCCCGGTTCCTCGTGGGCATCAGCATAATCCTCGTGACGCGGCAGCTCGCGAAGAGCGTGGTCCTGGGCGCGCTGCGCTACCGCTACAAGTTCCCCGTGGGCGATCTGGAAGCCAGGAGACGCCTGGAGGTGGAGGTGCCCTATAAGTTTATAACATACTCTTCGGTTGGCTTCAGCGCGACCGTGATTGTGCCGCTGCTGCACCAGGTGCTAGGGCTGATCTGAGCCCCGTCCCTTAGAGACACAGTTCACGGCACCACCGTTCTGGAGATGCAATAAGTCGTTCCAGGCTGGTGACTTGACTGAGAAACGTTTTGTGCCTTTCTGCACTGGTCTAAAACACCGCGCCGTGAGGATTCACGGGGCAGCTGTATGCGGGTAGCCTGGGGTTGGGAACGGCCAGCTCCGCTGCCTCCCTTGGTCAGAGGCCGGTGGCCTGGATGAGGAGATGTGACAAGCACGGGGCGCAGGCCGAGCTCGCGGACGGGGCGTCGCGCTGGGGAGGGCGGTGCAACGCCCCACAGAGCTGCTCGCCACTGTCCTTGTCGCTTGTCATATCGTCCTCAACGTCTGTGTGGGTGTGTGGTTTTACCCATCGCAACTCCAGTTTATTTAAGAGAAGAAAGAAAAGCCCAACCCAAAGCAGCTGAGTGTTTCATAACAGGTTTACGTGGGGTGCTGGTGAGCGGCCCTGCTCTGGCAGCCCCTCTCCCCGCACAGCTCCAAGGGGAGGAGGGATCTGTGCTGCGGCCGCCGCGGCGCCTCAGGTGGCTGGGGGTACAGCACCGTGATTGCCTGGTGCTACGCAGCCTTGCGGCGGGTCTGCCTCGCGCCCCGCCATCCCGGGAATGGACGCGCAGCGCAGGAGCTCAGGACTGCTCGCAGGAGCGTCGCCGCCGTCGCTTTCAGGCTGCTTCTTCCAAACCTGTGTCTGCTCCGGACCCACGAGCTGCTGACGAACAGCAGCGGTGACTGCGGTCCCCGTGGCTGGGAGAAGCCGGCGCAGCACGTGGCTGTGGGGGCTGGGGAGCTTCGGGCACAGCCTGTGCGCCTTTTCCTGACAGAAGCGGCAGGAAAAGCGGCGTTTTAGGCACGTATGTTTGTGTTCATGGGCTGTGAAAGAGAAAGAAATCAAGAATAAAAGGTGGGGGTGTTAAATTTTACCCACTATTGGTATAAGCTAAAAGAAGCTCAGAAGCCTGAGCACCAAGTGCACCGACGTCGCTGTGGCCACGCACCTGCGAGAGCCGCGCGCTCTTAAAGCGAGGTTCGTAATCCCCGTGCGAAATGCGAGCAGAAACGCCAACACCTGCTGGATTTGCGCGGGCTGGGGTCACTGTTTCGCATTAGGGTGCGTCTCCACGTGCGAGGGTGAGCGGCTCGAGCGCTCTGTGGAGCAGGACCCCGGTGGCGGTGCGGAGGCCGCACGCTCCTGTCTGTAGCTTCCTGCTCTTGATCACTGCTCTGTTCTGCTTGGGAAAACTTACACGTTCCTCAGGCGAGCTTGGGTGGGCTGAAGTACGTGCACAGATATTCTTATCTCTTACTGTGTTCACCTGCCTGTGTTCTCTGCTGTACGTGCAAACTGTCCTTGGTTCACACGTTAAAATACAGATGTTTTCCAAGATATGGTGAGTTTCTGTGTTTGTCTTGTGGCCCCTTGAGAACGGTGGACCTGGGGAAGTGACTTACAGGTCAGAAAGCGCAACAGAGGAGCAAGCTGCTGGTTTGGGCTGGTGCAGGCTGGTGGGGTCCCGTCGTCTCCATCGCTGCGGTGGCTCCGTGCGCCTTCCAGGCGGTGTCGCGTGATGTCCCCGGTGTCACCTGCTCGTCCTGCGCGCCGGGTAGCTTTCGAGGTCGCCGGGCGGTCAGAGGTGTCACATGAAGCCGGTGCCGACCGCAGCGCCTGAAGCTGTGAGCATTGCGCCGGGCTGCTCAGTCATTGCTCAGCCTGTTCCGTGTTCACCTGCCCAGCCGAGAGCTATTTGAATCGCAAGTGAAGGTGTTACTAAGTGTTATCCCTCCTTATTTACACACAAGAGAGCAATTTGCAAGCCCTGTTCCTGCTTGCCGGTCAGCCCTGTGGTGATGCACCCTGTGCGCTGCCAGCACGACCCAGATAAAAATAATTCATGATTTGGGATCACTAGTGAACAATAAAACTTCTGAATTGTCCTTAAAAATACTTAATATTGAAAAGATGTTCAAAAGAGGCCACCATTGGCAGGCAGTAGTTGCTCAGTGTCAGAAAGCATTTCTAAACCGAGGTCAAAGAAGAAAGCAGATGGCTGTGGATTTCTGTAGCACTAAGCTTCGTGTGAGGCGCCTTGGTTATTGAATGCCCCTATGTGCGAACTGTGCATATCAGGTAATTGTTATCGGGCCAAGAAAGGCAAAGTCCTGCCATAAATATGCTATAGTTGTATGGAGTTTCCCTCTTGCCAAGATTCCCAGATAATCCCGAGCTCAGCACTGTGGCAAAGGTTGAATTTCAGTGCTGTGGCAGCCTTGCAGGTGCTGGTGACGTTGCATGCGGTTCTGAGAGGGTTCAGCAGTGCTGAGAGCGCCTTTTAACCCTGCTGACGACGCTGCTCCTCTGCTCTGAACAATAATGGTACTTCCAGGACCAGAGCTAACGTCCTGCTTGTGAAGTACTTGGGTACTGACGCAAAAGCAAATGGGATGGAAAAGGGGGATGCCTGATCGGAGAAGCCTGGCACCACACACCACTGCTGCTCCAGCTCCCCCTCCCAATCTAATCTGGTCTTTACACTCAAAAAGGCGGCAAACTCACGGGAGAATCGGGACACCCAAAGAGTCAGGAGACCTTGTGCAGAGAAATGTATTTAGTGCATGCAAATATGCCTGTACTCTGCTGAAATGCAAATCTGCCTTATTGTCGTCCTAATCCCCATGCATGACACACTAATAAACAGGGTTTTTTAATACTTACCATCTGTGTTACAGACTGCTTCCCACACTGGGAGCTTGCTTGGTTACAGTTCTGTAGGCATCATGGAGAGATATATCCTGCAAATGACAAGCCGGATAATCCCCTGGGAGGCTGTAAAATGTGAGTTGTAGTTTTCTCACTCGCTCGGTGCGCTCGAGCCTGTTGTGCTGCGTATGGCTGTATCTGTCTTCTCATTTCATGTCTGTCACACACAGACAACTAAAATCCACACATCCATCTGAAGGAACGGTGAGGTTTCCAGCTGGGTACCTCTAGTGCCTTTTTCCTAATAAGCGCTTGCACCAAAAAGCTCTGCCTGCTGCTTCCTACCTGTTAGGAGTAATGCTGGATCCACCAGTTAAAAACCACAGTGGGTCCAGAGACGGGGTCTGTGCAGACATGCAGCTCTTAAAACTGATGATCTGATCCTATCATCCCTGTGTAACCAGCCCACTTCTCCGCAATCACCCCGTGCAGATGGATCTAACCTTGGGCTGTCCTCGTGTGGATTCCTGAGGCTCTGGCTCCCGCAAGGGAAATGAGCCACACTGTGTTGGCCTAATGTAAAATATTTACTGGTGTCAGCATGCAGCATTAGAAATGGGTATAACATTGCAAAATTGCTAACTTCATTAGAAAGCTGGTAAGGAGCTAGCTTAAAAGCACTGGGTCGGCCACCCAGGCCGTTACGCTGCACCGAACGGATGGAGGGAGGTTGCGGTGTCTGGATGAGCGGTCTTGGTTTCCCAGCTAGCAGAAGCACCACGGAGCAGATCCCGGCTGGCCGAACTGTCCTCAAAAATCCACCCAGAAGGAAAGTCCTGACCTGTGAGAGAGTCGGAGAGAGGCAAAACTCTGCCGTGCTGCTATGCAAGCGCAGCAGGGAGCAGGCCAACTTCTGCAGACAAACATCCCAGCCTCGCTCATGCCAAAATTTTCTTATTTTTCAGCGCCTCCTGCAAAAGACCGCTGGCGTATGCTCATAAATGCATTTCCCCAATTTGGTTTGGAGCCTCAAAACCACTAGGCTTACTTCAACCATGAAGAAAAATTAATTTCCCCCAACCCCTCCCTGTTTGAATTTATAATGATTAAGGATCAACAGTTATGTCTGGAGTAGGGAAGCAGATATTACACACATCTTGCTTACAAAATAGCTTTGGTTTTCATGAAACAAGTTTATTTTCCTCCCCCAGCCAGTGATGAGCACATGACAACCGTACAGAATAAAAGCTCAGCTCCTTAGTTCTGCTCACATTCACTCAACATTTGCTCTAATCAATTATCTTATTTCATGCAATAAGAAAAGAATGAGATTCCTGTTATGCAGCCATAATCGGTTACAGTATGAAGCTGTGTCTGTGGAACATTTCTGATTTTGAAAACTAATCATGTGCTCTGCCATTACATTTCTCTTGTAAAACGCCGGGCTTTTACCCAACTTGTTTCTTCTGTCCCCTGCCCCGCGCCTTTAAAAACCCTGACTAGTGCAGTCTAGTCACAGATACCACATTCTTGCGTTGCAGAAGGCAGCCTAACTGCAGAGTAAGGAACATATTTACCCAAGGAGCCAGACTGTGTTTTTCTAGTTTATTAAAGCATAAAAGCCCAAGCAGATGTTCCCTGCAGAGAAAGACAGAAGAGCTGAGGGTGCTGTGTGTGACAGTGGTCAGGTGTAGGGCGATAAAAATCCTGCCTTCACACGAAAGGTTCAATAGTGATCTCCAGGGCAGAGCACGGCATGGTGAGCTCAAATTTGGTGATAACATCAGGGTGTAGGACTCCAAGTTTCCCAATGCTCTGACCTTTGGCAATGACCTCAGCACAGCGACCAGGAAAGAAAGCAGAGCCTGTAAAGAAAGTGAGAGAAAAATCAATATTTCTCCAGGCCAAAGAAGTCAATAGGCATTTAACATGGAGAACAAAGCTCTCAGTATTAAACAGCTCTCTTTGCTAAGATGCTAAGAATGGGCTCCCACTTTCTTGCATTAACAGTTGTCATGATTGATGGCGAATGTTGAGGAAACACTTTGAGCTAAAAATATAATGTGAAGCCCGAAGCACGGGCATTTTTCACACTCCAGTTGTTTTGTCAAAGGGTCTCTTGTAATAGAAAGTAGTGGAGATCAGTGAAGTCAGAGGGATACTGAAATTAAGAACTTCTGCAGGCTTTGGGTGCTTTAGCACCTGAGTGTTTGCCACCTTTCTGTTTGGGGAAATAAGGCATCCTGTGATCTGCGCGCGAGGCAGGAATGTCACGCTTGATTGCATGTCCCATAATTAGAAACTTAACCTACATTCCTCATCTGCAGAGGAGCTTTTAAACAGTTTCATATATACTGTAAAACTGAAACAACGAACCCAGAAAAACCCCCACATCCTCTTACTTCAAACCTAGACCCAAATTTTTAAATATTATTTTAAATATTATTAAAAAATAAAAAAAAGAACTGACCAGGGAAGACTCATGGGAACCATGGGGACTTTTTCACTGCAAGCCTTTCCTGTCTGTGAACTCACCTGCGTGCTAAACCAGCAACATGTTCCAGCTTGCCTATAGCAGCCACAGTGCATTTTTTTTGTTTCTTTCTGTTCTCGTGAGTGACATTTTTCTGTGCCAGCCCTTCAAAAGATAAATCAAACCTCAAGCCCAGAAGCAGCATCTTCCCCTTTCAAACCCGCCTCTTTGGAGCTCATGTGTCCAGCTGGGATCCAAGCTGGGCACGAGCAGCCCAGGCTGCCCTTCCTGCCCGGGCTCTGTGCAGGCACAAGGCTTTCCTCTCCTTACAATTATGCTGCTCGAGAAACACGTTCTTCCAGCCTCTCTAATGATGTACGCAGCACAAACAGCTCCGTGATGGCACAGAGGCTAAAAGGGATACTCAAGCGTCCTGCTCCACTTCATCCTATCAGCTCTAGGCAGATACTATTTTACTGTAGCTCAAACTTAGTAAGATTTAGGATGTTTCGAATGCCTTTTCCTAGAAGAAAGTCATGGCACACATATGTTCTCTGGCAGGGATCGCCTCCTGGGAAAAACAACCCCTCCCTTCTCTTTTTTTGGTCCATTCCAGCATGATTAGAGTACTGTGATGCTCCCGCAGAAATTGCATTAAACTGTAAGGAATGGGGTAAGCTTCTGTGGTCTAAGATGAAATGTGAAGCTCGTATTTTTTCTTTGCTTCCTTCAATTATTTTCATCCTGGAAATAAGAGCAGGCCTGGATGCCATCGGATTAAGGCACCCTGCCTGGGACTAGCGGTGCTGCAGGGACTGCTGTGAACTGTCCCCTCAAGGGACAGGATTAAAGGAGGACTCTGGATCCTACAGATGTTTCTGTATCCCCAAAGCTGCCCTGGCCGTGTATTTTATGGGTCTGTCCTTGCACAGAGGGAGGATTCTTTACAATCCTACTGCTCAAAAGCAGTAAGGTAGGAGGGACAGTATCAGAGGTGAGTCGACACCTCTTCCTTTACCCCCTTTTATCGTTTTCTCAATATCCTAAAATCTGACAATGCATTTTCTGCAAAAGAGTGAGTTACTGGGTGTGAATCCAATTGCATCAGTGCAGATAAGAAACGCCCTGCACCCTGTTTCTGCAACAGGATGAGGACAACCATGTGCTGGGAGCTGCTTCAATGCTTCAGCCTTTGGTATTAGTAAATGATCAAAGTAACATAGCAGATGTTTTAAAAAATCTTTTGAACTGGTATCTTTTAGATCATCTGGTCCAAATCTTAGCTATGAGTGCCAACCAACTACTTATATTGGACATTCAAAAATAAAGTGATCTAGACACGGAAATTTTGCTAACATATGAATCTAGCCAAACAGCAGTTTTCGAAATAAGCATTAAAATAAAACTTGACAAAACAAATTTAGAAAAGAAGTGAGTGCTGCACATACAGATTGCACTGCAGATTATTGCTGAAAACATAATCTAAAAATAAAGTGCCCTTGTAGTTAGTGGTTAAAGTTTTCCTATCTGTGAATAAAGCCAGTATTGTACCATTCATGGGAGCAGGATGCAGCGACATTCTTTCAGAAGCTTGAAAGTAAACTTAAACTGGAACAAGAGCAAGAAGCAAGCAAACGTTAATGTTGTCATGGAGTTCCGCCATAAAATTATAGGGAAAAAGGAAAAAAAAAAGGGTTTTAACAACATGGTCAGTGAGAAAACTGAGTCTGAATCGTCTGTTCTTCTGAGCTGCTTAGTGCATAACCTGAGGAAAGCTACTTTATCCTCTTGCACATCCAGTTCCAAACACATCATGGCTTAACTGTTTTTAACCTGATTTTAGACTTCTCAATGAGGGTCTAGAATAATTCTCCACTGAGCCGCTCTATTGCAAAAGCAGTTCTTATTCCAGTATCCTTACAACAAGTTTGAACTGCAATGCTTAGTGAGTTAATAGGGAGCTCCGAGATGCTCACGAAGGCCAGATGAACGGCCGGTTACAAGGGACAATCTTCAGCAGCACCAACCTGTTGCTCCCAGAGCAAGGGCTAGTTCTGGGCAGTCAGGATGGTGAGGAGGAGCTGCTGCACATCAGAGATCTCCCGCTGCCTTTCCTAACAGCAGGCTTGCTGAAGTCATCGGTGTCAGCAGCGATTACTGGGCTCACTGGAGAGCAGGCTCCAAGGTTAGTCATCCAGTAGCCAAACCTGTCTCTTTATTTTGGTTCTAAACCAGAGGACTCCAAGGAGATAAAATGACGCCGTGACTACAGGTGCTACAGATGGTGGCATTCAACACCTTACACTGGAAGCCATTTAAGTGCTATGTGATAACGCTACCAGGTGAAATGCTAATTGAACTGGAACCTGCACACTGACAGAAACTGATCCCACCTGAACACGGACAGAGCAGGGATTACGGTAGAGCTTCACAGTTCGACTGCACCGGACTGGTGGCTTCCCACCAACAAAAGGTTGGCGGGCCCACCTGCAGCACTGCTCCAGGCCACGCACCGCGTACTCAGCCATGTTCTGGGGCTCAGGTGCAGCAGTCGATGCTGCAGAAGGACCGTGATGTTATTTATCTTAGAGTCCTTGCAGAGTGAATAGGTAAACATATAATTAATTTCCAAGGGGAACACATAGTTCCACCATGTGCAGGAAACAGGACTCCCAAATCACCTTTTTGTGTTAGTTACCCTAAGCTGACCTGTTGGCGTTTCACAGTGCTCATCTGCGAGGCACTTTGCAGACATGGCACCTGCACAGTATTGCTCTGTGACTGGAAGAAATCAGACAATAAGCAAGTAGAAAAGAAAGAACCTGTTAAAAGCTTTAGCATCCCCATCTGTTTGGCTAATGCCTGGTTCTTGCACCAAAGGAATGTAAGCTGAGGAATGGCCTTACAGATAATTAATGAAGGGTGGTTAATAATGAAACTGTTATTAGAATAATTGCTGCATTAGGGAATGCTGTTGGGTTTATCCATGTCGCAATGGCCTCCAGACCACAGCCAGGGCACCTGGGAGCTCCCACTCGCAGTAACTCTCCCTTTGACCAAGCACATTGCAAGGGAAGGAGACCGTCCACGTATCTCTGCAAAGGCACTAGGATTTGGAGTACAGGAAATTTTCAGATAAAGAACCCAGATACTGCAAGGAAACCCCTTAAAGAGAACTCAGGCAGAGCGAAGGTCATCAAGCCGAAAGAGGGAAGAAGAGGTGCAAGTTTTCTGTAGCAGTGGGGAGCGCTTTGACTGCAGGACCAAGGAGGGGTAGAAAAGGCGAGCAGAGGGGGAAGCTCCTTGCTGGCTGCAGGGAGGGCAGGTTGGGAGCCTGGGTAGCCCCTAGGACAGCTCAGCAAACCAGCAACTGCATCAAAACAACTACGAAATGAAGGTAAGGAAGCTTCTTGCTGCGCGGGGAGTTTCTGGCATTATCAAGCACGTGGTGATGATGTTTACGCTTCTCGCAGAGTGGTGTAGGGTGCTGGGGACTGGACTATGCTGGGACCTCTGACGCTCATGTATAAAGCCTTGGAATGAGATCCAAGGCCCAGTGAATCATGCATGGCAATGAATACATTAGTGGGAGCTAGGAAAAAATGCATGGGCTGGTCTCCTATTTGAATAAATTGCACTCTAAGCTGAAGCACAGCACTCCTAATTTTATGATACTACTAGTTCCAAAGTATTGCTTCACTTTAATCACATTAAACACATTCATCATGCTTTTGATATAGTTAATGCACAGAAACCTATTTTGCTAGGATAGCCTCAAAAGATGAGGTCCGAATAGTACTTCTGTAAACTTCGCCTTGAAATCCAGTCAGAGATCATATAGTCCCTGCTGACAGAGTCCTATACAATGTTACAGGAAGTCAGACGGTTCGGCAGTGGAAATGCACCTTTCAATATCATAATTGGTAGTTACAAAAGAGGCAGGGTGAAACACAATATACATTCCTGGAGAAAAGATTCCAAAGCCAGTCGTGTCTTGGGCTGACACACGGGCAAGAGACAAAAGCCACTTCTCGTAGCTGCAAGTAAAAATTTAATTTCCAGTGTTCAGTGATGTAGAAGTAATACCTTTTAATTAAAGCTTCTGTAGCATGTCTTCAAATCTGTAATTGCCTTTCTGAATTCAGGCAACAGGGCCACTTTGATTGCTTTGGGGTAATTCTTTGGTCAGTAATCCAATAGAGTATGTAGTCTTTAGCACATTTTCTGGCTAATTGACCCTCAAAAACCTCAGCGTTCCTTGCACTCTTTGTTGTCAAACACCTTGCACAGTTTCTTTAGTCTATGCTCCCTCCTTTTCAAAAAGAAATAGATTAAAGTAGTATTATAGGCCTACAGTTGCACTAAGCCTTCAAAACCTCCCCACTGGTTCCCATAATTTGAAGGAACATCGGAAGCTGCAGCTTAGGAAGGTAACAGAGTGGGGCTCATGTGGCCTCTCAAGTCTTTCATCTTAATTCCCATTCCCCTTAGTCACTCCAGCTGCCCTTTCACTTCCTCGTCCTGACTCACCTGTTGAACTGTTTTACCTGTGCTGTGTCCTATGGAATGCAGCTTTGAAGCTGGTGGTTGTTTTTCTTTTTAGGTTCCTCACATTTTAGACAGATTGACACTTGGGATAGCACACTGGGACTCTGTATTGGCATATATATTTTCAAGGCAACAACCTTCTCTTGGGCACCCATGCAGTACACTCAGGCTTCCCGAACCTTATGCAATGTGAACTGCACAGACATCTAAATCCCATTTTGATCCCATGGGAT
>JAWLRI010000640.1:2460904-2496538 GCA_034781795.1 Crypturellus tataupa
GATCAGTGAATTAGTCATCTTTCACACTGCAGCCAAGTCAAGGGCTACACTGTTATTAATTTGTGCCTGAAGTTGGGAATGAGGCAGATTGAGTCATCTTTATATTTTGCAAGTTGAATATATTCTACTCTGTATTTGACTATAAGAATATTTAGGTTGAACATTATTCTCTTACAAATATAAATTTACTCTTCTTTGGAATAACAGCCTCTTTCTGGTATGTCTGCAATTAAAGAAATGCTTTCTTGAAGATATTTTAATTGCCAAAACAAATAGCGCTTAGCACACTGTCCTGTTCATATTTGTACTTCTATAATGCCTGCAGTAACTTCTAACTGCAATCAGCATGAAGTAACCATAACACTGCTTGGGGAAAAAAAAACAGCTGTCGGAATCAAGCAAGAGAGTGAGTGCAATGATGGACTGGGGACTGGTCTATCTAGCTTTTCTTTCTGAATAGACAGACTTGATTAGTTTAAATATTTTTAAGCCTAGCTTTATTTCTAGTTCTTGCAGTAGAGCTTCCCAAGAGGAGTAACAGAGGGTGTGGGGGTGTTGCTGCGTGCTGTAACCGCAGCAGGAAGTGGCTTAAGGAAGGTAACAGGTTTACAGCTGCTGTTCATGGGTCTGTGTTATACCTAGGATTAGTCCTGTCAAGGGCATTTAAGATTACGTGGGTAAAAGCCCTGTTTCTGCCTGTCCTGGTGGAGGGTAGTATTGGTGTGCATGCTGAGGCTAAGGAGAGCAGGCGTCTTGGGGCACTGATCTGTGTTTGGTCCTGGAGTATCAGGGTGATTGCTTAAAACGGTGTGTATTGAAAAGCTTGTCTTGAATGGAAAACCTACAGAGAATTCTCCCAAATTCTATGTATTCTCTGAGAAATTAGTATTTGTGTAACAAATTCATTGAGCTCAAATTTGTGTTTGTGTAGCAGATGTAGGAAATAGCAATTCTACACTGGAATTTAGGTGTGCCTACAATTACATAGCAGGTCTTTGGTTTTAGGCTAGTTTTGAAATCTGGATTTATCTGGAATGCTATAGCTTGTCCTTTCTAAAGTCCCAGACCTATGCTGATATTGTGTTACAGCTATTTATAAAACTAGAGAATTCCTAATACCAAATAAATCTCTATTTTTCTCAGATGTCCTCACAGTTCACTTGAGCTGGAGAACATAACACTTTGAATATTAGTGAACTTAAATTCTTTCTGTTCCGTGACTGTTTTTGTCCCTCTTTGCATATCTAAAAGCTTAATTCACCTTTAAAAAATGAGAATCTGTCAGACTAGGGAACAAAGAGTGAATAAGCCATGTTTATGGTAGGCGCCATAACATACTCTATATATGTATAGTAATTGCAGCAGGCTTTGGCTTTAAGGCTCTAATTTCATACAGGCCATTGGAAAATAACAAGAAGAAACACTAAGTCTGTCTGTAAGTCTCCTTCAGCACGTCATGTTTACAGGGTTGATATTTATTCACTTCATGCCCTAGATTAAGCCACCCTTCCTGCCCAGTGCCCTGGCATTACTTGCTTGGAGATGGCTACAGCCACCTCTTGTGGCTACCACATTTCAGGCCTTTTAGGAAAGGGCTTAACAAACCAGCATGGAATAAAACATAATTAAACTAAGAATTGCTACAGTTACTAAAACTGTTAGTCATTTAGTTGCTAGCAATGAAGATTTCGCACATCACAGCCTAGTGGCTTTAAGAACATGGCTACACCACCAGGAATGCAAATACTCAAAGTGGTTAAGTGCGAGCCAGTTCATAACCAGGAGCAACAGGCTATAACAAATGTGGCTATTCTGCTTCTTAGCGCAGCTAAGGAAGTGCTGGGACTAGTTCTGGGATTAGCTCAGCACTTCTCTGCTTCCTTCAGCTCGTAATGCATATCCCACAAGAAACGGTAAAGCCCATTTTGCTGCCATGGGCATGAGAAATGCCGCTCTTGGGATTCTGCATGCACACTGATGTAAAAGTTTGAGCTAAAAACTTGCAAACTCCTGCTTAAACATTCACTGTATGAATAACTGAAAGTATTTATATCGCAGTAAGTTTGAAGGAATCTTGCTCTCGGTGCATCATAGTTCAAAAACCAAAGCAAACTGGGGAACTGCTTAACTCTTGAATCTTGCAGCAATGTTATGCTGAGTGTTTCCCCTCAAGCCCCCTGCATTACTGTGGGTCTTGGTGATGAGAAGGAATCAACTTGATGTGTGACATGGGGTTCTGTTATTGGCCAGCAAACTTGGGACTGGTGTCACCAATTCACAACATAGCCAACCTGCAGCATCTCTGATTTCTGTGGAAACTAATGCATATGTGGGGAAAAGGTTCCTAAAAAATGCCAAACTCCTTCATCTAAAAATTAACACAGCTTTTCTTTTTTTCTTTTTTCTTTTCTACTTACAGACTTGAATGATCTCTTTTCTATAGATGGCTATGAACAGCTATATTGAAAAGAAAATTTCTAGGAAGTAATTTTCTATTTCAAAATGTAAGAGGACAGGCAATAAAGTGACCTATATAGTACAATGTAAGCTGTGATTAAAATTTTTAAACTCTGGATGCAAGGCAGATTTTTATCTACTAGACTTGCTGTGAATGTTTGATTAAAAAGATAGTTGCTTTTGGGGGGGGTGGGAGAAGGAATTAAACTCAAGAGGCCTCCATAACTAAGGAAGAGCAGAAAGCACAACCTAAATGGCAGAGAGAGGATATCAGCATCTTGAGCTCAGAAACATGAAGGCCAACATTTTAGAAAATGACCAACTCTGTCTCATCTGAAATAATGGTCTAAATTTATTGGGGGGAATTCTTTGTTTTCTTCTCAAACTTTTTTTCTTTTTTTCCCTTGCCCCTGCCCCCACACATGTTGGGGAAGGGGGGGAAGTGTCTATCATAGGTTGTTGATTAAAAATTTTAAAGACAAAAGAGCCTAAGCCTGAACCCTTAGTTGTCCCATACTGTGCTGAAATAAGACACTTTTCTGTCTACCTGCTAAGTCTTCTTTGGGAATAAACTTTGTGCCATTGGATTATTCTTTAAGTGCATCCGGAAGATTTCTTCAAAAATTTCAAAAGAGGAGTTTAAATGACCACAGGGATGAAAAAAGCTCTCATTGATTTCAGTTACTTCTGATATCTCCCCTCTTACTTATTTTTCCATAGTAATTGTAACAAAGCTAATGAAAAGAGCCTTATTTCCAGAAACCACTATGGCTCAGTACACTCCTGTGCACTTTGGTAGTGCCCTTTGTCGTATCCTTGGACCATGTGTTTGGCACCAGCTGTGTCAGTGCTGCTTGGCACCTGCTTCCCCTCCAATAGCCCCCGAGATGTCCAGCGATAGAGTTGGCTGTCCAGTCCTGATACATCTGCTTTGTCTGGAGAAACTCCAGACATTAAGAAAACTAGCCAATTTGGCTAACTAAGTAATATAAATAACTCCTCTGTTCCGTAGCTTTGTCAGATAGCTCCTTGAGTGATAATTCAGTTAGTCACATCTGAAGAAATAAAACTGGTGTAGATGATGGTTGGTAGGGCTGAAACAAATCCAGCCTCAGTTTGTAGTGCCTATACACTGGAAGCCTTGTATCCAAAAGAGAAATAAAGAGCAGATATGAGACAATTAAAATGACTTTAAATGAGCAGCCACACCTGTCTTATTAGGGAACTTCATTTTGAATTTAGAGCTGTATTTCTTCATATAATTAAACTGTCTTGATGCTTCAGGGGATACTGCTCAAGAGAAAATGAGAAGTTAATTGGGAACTTATAACGTCTTAAATAATGGCCAACTTATGGGAAAGCCATGAGGAATAGTGTCAAATGCCTAAGTTTGCAGGATGCAGAGAGGTGAAGATGTCAGAACTCTGTTGGCAGCTCCCCACAAGTTGATGTGACATCCTGCCTCTCAAATCCTGTTGTCTTCATAGATGTACAGTTAAGGCATTGTGATAAGTGATCAGTGCTGGAACTCCTAAAAAGCTGTGCAGAATTAGGGTAGTATGTTTAAAAGTTTTTGGTCATAACTTGCACAAAATCGTTCAATTTTAAAAAAGGATCCTATCTTAGAGCTGTTAGGGGAAAACAAAACTACATCTTTTCAGAAAGTATAGAAGTAGAAGACTGAATTCCACAACAAGACTTATTGGATAAGCATCAGTATCAATTCTGAGGAGAGAGAGGGGAAAAAAAAAACCCACAGAACTGCATATTTTGGGCAAAGCCTCAACTATATTCAATGGTGAAATAAATGCAGCTAAAAATTACAAAATTACAAAAAATGCTTAAAAATGGGAGAAATAAATTGCACTTCAAATAATCGGTATCAGTGGCTGAACATTCTTCAAATAAATTGCGGACAATTTACTGGCAGCATAAGGACAGTGTTAAATTTTTAAAATATCAAAAATAAATAGGTTGAGATATTTTCATTTATTGACAAGATTGATTACACTTTTAAAGGGAGATAAGAAAGACATGTCTTTCCTATCTTTTTCATATGGAAAAGTGTAAGGTATTTTTGAATACAATGAAGTGTCTTTCAGTCCACTGACAAATCGATCTAGGTGTCTGAGGAATAGGATGTCTGAGATATTTTAGAGGTCTTAGGCCCCCAGAGCTGTAAATTCTCAAAGCAAATATCCTGCCTCCTGATGTTAATTAACAACAACAGAACTGGGGAATTCCATAGAAAAATGTTAATGTTGTGCCAGTATTCCAACATGGATAATCAAGATAACCATAAACTAGTGATTGTGACATTGACCTTGAGTGACCAAAAAAATAATTTGTGAACTGGCAAATATGAAATGCAGAAGATTTAAATTCAATCAATTAGCAGCTTACATTTTATGGAAAACAGATGTTGTCAAATTTGATTCTACCTTTTCAAATTACAAGTCTGTTATATAAATGTAACTGCAAGGATGTAAGGGCATCTATGAAGTATCTATTTTTGAATGCCCACTGGATTAAGAATTGGAATAAGATATTTTCTAAAATGTCACTAATGATGTCTTGAAGCTTCATACTAAGCCCATTTCCTATGGTTATCTATGAGTAAATATGTAACTATTGACACTCATGAATGATTTAGTGGTTGCCAAGACACAAAACTAAAAGGTCAGAATTGCCATTGACAGCAACCAAGAATTCATTAGTATTAGGGGGGCCAAATTCAACACTCAACATCTGTGTGTATTACTATCCCCAAACTTAAACTCATCACAAGAGATAGCTGCAGGGGTGCAATTCTGTACATAACTCTCAATTAGTCCTAGACTAAAAGAGAGTTAGGTTGTGATTTGTTGCATAATTATTATTGTAAAAGCAAATGTGCAATCCCTTTACCCGCTGTGCCAGAAGGGAATGTGATGTGGCTGTTCCCACAAGTGCATTGAGGTGTGTGTGCACTGTGGGATTGCAGGAGACCAGCGTGATTTCCTCTTCCCTCTCCTTTTTCTAAGTTGCTGTCCCACCAGAAACGTAGTTTCTTCTTTTAAGAAACTGAAACACCGAATGCTAAATATGTTGAAACTCTTATATTCAGTCACTCAAAACGCCCTCTTCCTTTAGGCTGCTCTAAACATCCCTTCTCTGCTTATTACTGAGCTCAGATTACACCAAAGAGTAGTGCAAAGGCCAGGGGAACATCACAATTTCATCCATATTTTCTAGCATCTGCACTTCTTTCACAGGTGCTGCTATAAGGGCAACGAGGCTCTGACCTAAGGTCAAATCACAGGGCAGTTAGGTGTTGGTGGAACAGAAGGGGCTTAAATAGCCATGATTTGCACATATGGACCAAACACAATTACAGTACAGGCATCTCATTTTTCAAAATGATTTTGGAAGAGGTAAATATGTGCCAATACATCTCCTCAATTATTGTTTATTCAAAACAGTATTTTTTGTCCATGTTTTCTAATAATCACTGGAATATTTTAATCAGTTAGATAAGGAACAACCAAGCCTAAGGTTTTTTACACTGTGAGGTATACTAGTCTTTTTTCTTTTGTATGTGATCTTCAGCAACACTTACCTGGAATCTTTCTAAATCGTAATCAGTTTCATACGACAAACCTCTTTCTTACTACACAAATTTTATTTTGGAATAGGCAATAGAAAAGTGTGTTCCCCCAAAATACCTCTAAAAATCCATAGCCTGTCTTATCCTGATTTAGAACCTCTGAAGTGACTAGCACTGTTCCTCTACTGAATATTTCAGTATGCTGCAGTCTGCTAGGATGTTACAGGATACCTTTTCTTCACTCAGCAATTGACCTTGCTCCATCATCTGCTGACATTCTCTCTCATGCGCTCTTTAATGGCAGAGCGCAAAGCAAGCTTTAAAAAAAGAAAGGGGTAGGGAGGAGGGAGGAAAAAGGGAAAACCCAATCCGAAACTCCTTTGATTTCCAATCATCTCTGCAGTCAAGGTCTTTTAAATAAATTGGTGCAGTGATACTGCATTCACTATGGCACTTGATTATCAGCCATCTGCATTGTCCCCAAGGTTAAACTACAATGTCAGGAGATCTGCAGGGAAACTAGAGTCATCTGGTAGAGCTGCTGCTGCCCCAGTGAAACAGGAAGGTACAGACACCTTCTATTCTTTATCTACAGCCAAAAGTCAGAGTCTCCTTATAACATATTAAATATGACAAGTCATCATTCCTACTTTATACTTCAAACATTGTGGAATAAGATGAGAATGCAGGGATTTTAAAAGGATATTACAAGTCCCATAGCATCAGGAATACCAACAGTATTAGGATTTAGAAGTGACTTATGTGCTGTGTAAGGATTATTCTTTGATTTTTTTTTTTTCTTGTTCTTTTTAAAGTCAGTCAGACATTACTGAAACACTGTAGTAGAGAATACAAAACATGTGCAAATATTTCCAAATACTGAACCCAGCTCTTGATATGTCTATTCAAAAACAAGCTACAGATGTGTATTGAGGAGGAATGTGACAGGCTTGACTGTCACGTCAACAAGACCTGAGTACCCAGCTCCTAGGGACGTTCCAAGGCCCACAGAGTAAGTAGCTCTGCTCTTTAATTTGCTTAGCAAAATTTCCATGTCTCCTAATCTTGGAATGTCAATGCTTGAGGCACATGTAACTGCTGCTACTATCCCCAGAGTCTTGCTTATCTTTAGTGTTTTTATTACATTTTTATTTTAGGTAATAGATTAGTTGCTAGTTGCTGTCTTGCATTAACCTATGTGCTCTCAATCATGCAATGTGGACACTCTTTCTTCCTCTTGTATGAGTGTGCACACAGATGCACAAAGGAGATTTTGCAGTTAAGGATATTATTTCAATTTATGTGCAGCTCATCCTGTATGGACAAACAAGAGGCTTGTTATAAAACTACAAACTGTTTGTGTAAGCAGCAGGATTAGTCTCAAAGATAGCACGACAAAGCTGAAAACTTAAAATAAGACATTGTCATATCCAGACAGGGTTAGTCAAAGAATGCAGCGGGTCTCTGTCATATTCATCAACTCATTCAATGACTTATCTATTCTACCAATTACTGAATTAATTAATTTCAAATAGCCCTTGAAGCTCATGCCATGTACTCTGAGTCTCCTTAAAAAGTGGTCAGCGCAATTTACATTAAACTACTGAGAATAGTTCATGGAAAGCCACCAATCCCACTGAGTAACTCATTAAATAACTAGCCGGTACCGTTTCATTGACACTGCAGTGGGGTAGCATATATAATACTCATTCTTCTCTTAGTGGCTACTCCTGTTAACAGCAGCAACTTCCTTTCAACTGCAACGAACACTTGAGCTCCAGAACCTCTCTGCTGCAGGCTGCAGCCACGTGCTCCTTACCTTCCGCTGCCTTGATCACGTATCCGTTCTCTTCGTTCGGGACATCCAGAAGCTGCATGACTCTGTCCAGCAAACCATGGATAATCTCAAACCCTGGGTTCTTGTTGTAATAAAGGGCACAGAGGTGCCGGTGGTTTCTTGCCCCTACGTCTGAAGAAGCAGCAACAGCATAAGTTATTTTCTGAGAAATTTTATCACACTCTATATCTTGCCTTTTGCATCAGTTTCCTTCTGTGACGTAGTGAGGCACTTAGTGCTCAAAGGAGAAATGAGTATGCAAAATGCCCACTTTATGACATCCAGCAGAATCTGAGGAAATAATTCGATTCCTTTAACTCAAGGGACTCTCACAATCAGAAATATGGGTTTAAAGCATACTCTAACTTGGGCAGGAAACAGTTGCTAAATGCAAATATCTTCTAATGAGTGATAGATACCAAGCACATATTTATGTGCTAGAGAAATTCTGAGCAGACCAGCCAAAATAGAAATATTTGAAAAGCATCAAAAAGCTTGTGACATGGAAGGAAAAACTAAATTGTTATAAAATTTGATCTCAGACCAGCCCACAACTTGAAAAAGTTGTGTTAGCATGGTGTCTGTGAAAAGATCTGAAATCATGCAGGCTTCCAGATTGATGCTTTTTGTGATCATCTTGGACCTCCTCAAATCCAAATTACTGGGAAAAATGTGCTACGTTTCCCAAATTCAGGAGTGGGACAGAAATGTGTCACACTTAGAACAGCTCCCATTGCTGTGACTCTGCTGAACTTATTTTGCAGATTTTGTCTTCTAAGGCTATTGAATCTAGCGCCTGTGGAAGATGCAGACAAGTTGCGCCTCTTGTGTATTGCTGTTTGCTTTAACCCAAGTACTTAACTCCAAAGCACCGTGTCTGCCTTGATTCAAAAACCTAGCCTCTGCTGTGAAAGTCATCTTACACTACATACTTAATGAAAATATATTCTTCTTTTTTATACTGTGCAGATATTTTTAAAATGAACTTGGAGTAATGTCTTTAGGCTGCAGTATTGCCATACACTGTCTAGCACTGCTGTGCTTTGCTAAGAAGCTTTACTTGTTGCTGACTCCAACCTTTCTCCTTTCAAGAGAATCATCTAGGAAAGGAATAACAAACCTGTAGTTACAAAGCTGCCAGTTCAACTGCAGTGAAATTCAAAATACTGATTAACATGGTAAACTCCTTTTTTTGCCTCCAGGTTTTTCCCTTTTCAAGGTTCAACTGTATATGTATTCAGCCAGACTGACTTATCCATAGGGTAAATTCTTTTGAAACCAGGGAAGGCACTCTTTCTGTGACAATCTTCCTTCAGAAATTCATATGCTTTTAAAGTGTATTCAGTATAAGGGTGCATTACATCTCATTTTGGACCAGAACTGAATTTCTGAAGTAAATATCCTGATTATCCACACTTACTACACTTGCTTCCATTCATATTGTAAAGCAATCCTAGAACGTATAAACTGGATTCCTTTCAGCTGCAATTAAATTCGAAGCGGTGTTCCAGACAGGAACATAACTAGCTTCAACTACTAAAGGGCATTCGGCACACGTGATTTGACTAGAGCTAGTCCAAAATAGAGCTTAAACACATGTAATATGGACTTCAAGTTAACAGCCTTATCTTAACCTTTTGCACTGCACTGCTTTGCCATGTAGACACATCTGGCCTAACAAGTCAGAACCAGATTTATTACTTGCTCGGGATGATGTAAGATACATAGATTTCTTCTTTTCCAGGTTTTCTGCAGCATCTATAGTCTACTAGCTGGTCTAGTAGTGGGAATAGCTAGATGGGCATTCTCATTTCCTTCTCTTTCACCTGATAGTGTTAGATATAGGGAGGAAATATATAGTCAAAAAGCTTTCTCAACAGGTCATGAAAGCTCAACTTCCTGCTGGAGCAATGGATGCTGCATTTTGTCACTTAAGAACCTTTTACTGTAACAACAGTAACTTGTAGTTTTAAATAATGATGGCGAGTCCAATTTTGAAATTTATGCTGAAATGGCAAGCCAGAAGAGCTACAGGGGATATATCAATAGCTGCAACACTTGATCTCTGTCCTCTCTGTGCACACTGCTCTTTTGATCCCAGCATTGTCTTTCCCAGCTCTACCAAGACACCAGTTACTACTACCACTATCACTAATCGCTATGACAAATATGTTTATTTGCCCTTAAGAAAGCAAGTTTTGGGACCTGATGCTCTACTATTTTTTTTTGGTGATTTATTACATTAGCAGAATCTGTAGTGATTATCTGAATTTGCTTTAATTGTTTAGTCAGTGGTGCCTTAAGATCACTATTTTTAACTTAGAAACATACACAGCATTTCTTTTTATACTTCATGATTTGCAACCAACTGTAAAAAATCTTGGTAGGGGAGAGGATGCATTTTTCAAGTGTTCCAAAAGGCTATGTGTTATGAAACATACTCTTGTACAGAGTTATATCAAAACACAAGAACTTCATTCACTACATACTATAGGAAGAAAGAAGAAAGAATTAGAGAACTGTATGCAAAAGCTGGCAGATGTTAGAAATGCTTCAGTTCTTTATAACTCACTTAAGAGATCTCCTGGGTCATGCCATGAAACAATTTTCTTTTTTAAATGAGTCTGCCAAGTATGTCAACCTAAGTTATATATATATATATTTCTGAGACTTCAAAGCACTTCCTGGAGATGCTGCTGTAAAACAATCCCAAGGATGGGTAGTTGGTTAGGAATATGTGAGCCAAAGAGTGCAAAGGAAGATAAAGTGTTGTCACCTGTTGGTCCTAGCAAATTAGAGATGCTTCAGAGAAATGACCTGGTGAGCTGAAAGGAGCACCTGTTCTTTTAAATAGCTTCATAAAAAATACAAAACTATTTTCTGTATGTATTTAAAGACTGCAAACAGACTTTTTGGAAAAAATGCTTCAAAATGTCACCGGTTATACTCACAATTGATGCAAGTTACGTTAAAGGTTACTGAGGGCTTCTCAGATTCAATTAGATCAGTGGAGAAAGGTGTCTGTGTGTGTGGATTTTTTTTATTCATTTCTTTCATTGTGGTGGTGGAGTGAAAGGGAATTCTCTGCTTGAACTAGCAGTGTAAAAGTGATAATTTATATGTTGAACTAGCGTTACTAACTGTGCTACTAGAAAGGCCTATATAATGTTACAAGCTAAACCACACAAATGAAAAAAGATACTCACTGCCGTATTTCCTCCTGCCCCAAGAAAAATTTATGTTCAGATTTGGTTCTATTTAGTTATATTAAATCTGGCACGTTTTGCTTATTTATCACATCAAACCTTACTGCCAGATATGTCTGGAGAGAAAAATGTTCTCTTCATGCTGTTTACCTTAGTAAGCATGAGTTCTGTGTAAGAAGGTATTCAAAAAAAGAGGGCATTTAAGAGGTAGAATCATTCATACATGAATGACTACAAGATGCCATTTCAAATGCAGTTAAAGTCCATACTCTGACCCATACTTTTAAAATTATTAATTGGAAATTCTACATGCCACAATCATGAAATAATAAAATTAAATTAGTCAGTCTGATGACATAAGCCTTCTGCAGGAAATCCCATTCCATATGCGAGAGGACAGCCCCACATTCTTTGAGTTTGCAGAATTACCTGTTATTTTTTTTCTCCCCACCTCTTTCAAACTTAGCAGCTTTAATTTTGGAAGTAAATTTGGGAAAAGCACTAGTTATTCTAAATACACCACTGAAGAATTTCAGTTACTGCTCATAGTCTGCAAATACCCACCTAATGAAAGGGCTGCCCAAGAGGGCAGGATACAAAGCTGCTGGCTCACAAGTCTTATCTTTCGTCTGCTGCAGTGGCTCTGATCAAAATGCAGGGCACTACAAAACCAGACTTCACAAGACTGTTAAGCAGCCATTCATATAAAATGAAAACTTAGAAGAGCTACAGTTAACATATACAAAATTAATCAATTATTTAACTTGCAAATTTTATGAAGCCAGAATAAACATTCTCTGTATTCCAAGATAAATAGCTCCACTCTCAGTCCTGAAGAATGCTAATGCTATTCTGCCATGTCTACCAAGTTTTTTTCCATACTAGCTAACTTATGCCCAAGGAGGAATGAGCTGTACCACTAAACTGTCTGTATTTAATAAAAAAGTCTACATGCTTTGCTAAAACCACTTATTTTGCTTGGCAAGGCTTTTTTGAAGTAATCTACAAATTAAATTAATCAACAAAGCAATTTACTTGCCATTTTGTTTATGCCTTATATAAACCTTTGTTTTGCAGATCCCAAATACCTTAAGCATAACCACTAAAATCTGAAACCAGATAACAGAACAGAACCATTTTTGCTGCTGAATTTAAAGCAGCGTCAGCCTTTTCCTTGAGAAGCAAAACTTCATCCAGAGCCGTACCCCAGCTGACATCCCCAAAAGTTGTACCCGTGCACTCCTTTTCCACTAAGGTGCCATATAGAAAGAAATGAATCGATAAAGTCCTTTAGAAGGCTTCCTGTTAATATTTTAAAAAAAATCACATATACAGTTCATTTTACTTTGACACATTTCATCCAGATAAAAGATAGTCTAAAACTTTTAGACTATACAGTGAAAGAAATACAAAAATGCCTCATCACATAGGAAGAATTTCACTGAAGCTTTTGAAAAGTGTAGCTGCTTCATGCAAAACAATTAAAGTTACAGCATGATTGAAAGGCAGACATAATCTCTTAGCACAGCTGGGTCAAGTAGAAAGATAAGGAAAATTTAACTTCCTTATACAGTTTTACATGGATTTGATCCAGTCTTTAATATTTGCAGTACACATCTAATTCTTAATGTTGGTTGTCAATTCTCCGGAGAACAGAACAAGCAATCCTGTTTTAAGGTGATATAAAGGTGGGCAAGAGATTCATGTCAAAGCAAGTAACCATGCCCTGCATTTTTTTTCCTGAGCTATAGATCTCTGTAATAAAACCAGTCTGCAGCTATAGCTGTCACTTCCTGGGAATGCTGAGGAACCACCTCTTACCTGTAGTGTTATCTTTTACTACGATGTCAGAAATCTCAAAGAGTTTCAGAGGCAACGGCATCTTCCGATTGGCGGCAATAGTTTTCAGCAGTCCAGGAAGGAGGCTCGTCCGTGCCACCTGCAGGACAAACACAGATCCTGCAATGAAGCTTTCCAGCATAACAAAGACAACATTTCCCAATTTCTAGTTTTGCTCATTTGTAACAGAATTTAAAAGCACGGAGGTGTAAATATCGCAGTAATCTCTTCTGCTTGAGCATCTTTGTGTTATGGTTATTAAAATCCCCAAAGTATATTTTCCTTACAGCCTGTATACTGTATTTTCTGAATATATGCATGACATGATAGCATATTGCAGGTGCTAGAGCTACAGTGCGGAGTAGATTAATGAACAATACTCAAAAAATTGCAAGGCAAGTTTCCTTAAAATATAATCCTACTTATACAAATAGTAAATACTAAGTGATAATTTGTAAACATTAATACAGGCAAACTTAAGCTCAGAATATCTGATGATATTCTGATGATAGCTTTCTTTCTGTCCTAGCAAATACAAAATGATTTAGAAATAGAAGTTAAAAGATCTGAAGAACAATATAGTAGTAGCAGCAAAATGAAGGCTAACAAGTATGGCATAGAAATAACTACATCCTCTTTACTTCATTAAAAAACAGTCGTAGAATTTATAAATATTATTTTCTGCTAGTTCCGTTCTGCCTTAAAAACAGGATCTGCAACACCACTACTGTCTCAGAATTGGACTTCAGTTGTCATCTCACCTGAAATTCTGCAGTTTTGGGGTTTGCTATCTTTACTGCGTTTGTTGCAGAGATATCCATGCCAAGTTTATCTGCAATATCTTCTTGAGAACACTAAAAAGAAGAGATGGAAAAACCAAACAAACATCAAAGTCAAGCACTTAAAACAGACAGACAGCCAATGATGAAACTTGATATCAAGAATGAACAATGCAAACACAGCAGTGGCTCTGGGGCCCCATAATAAGCTCTCATATGCAAAATCCTGTCATAAATTAAGCCCCAGCCCTAAGAAAAAGTAGACAAACGGGTTTATCTACAAATGTGAATCATTAAGTAAAATAATGCTACTTAAAAAAAAAAAAAAAATGTTTGCTGAGGCTTCTATAATGGATTGCTGCCATCTGTTTTAAAAACAAAGGCTCAGGTTTTGTCCTCTGACTTGCATTGGTTACAATATTTTATTCTTAAAATAGTGTATGTAAAAGGAATGGTACCCAAGCATTCTCATAAAGAAAACAATTCCTTGGGTCTCCATGTAGAAAGTAAAGGACCACGCATGACAACGGGTCATATGGTCAACTCTCAAAATTTATGGCAACCTAAAACTCTCGTAGGTCACTTTTGTTTTCATTTTTTAAGCTGGAATTTGGAACCTATTCTCAAAGTGTGGATAGACCAAACATGAAGAAAATGAGCAGATGATACTATCTGAAAAAGAGGATTCGTTGAATAGAACAGAAGTCTTACATAAATGCTGACCTAATCACCGTAGAGGCAGAAGAGTCTTCAACAATTTTCAGATGCATAGCTAAACTATAATATGCTGCTATGATGCAAAGAAACACATTTTGGCTAAGTTAGGGCCCCTCCCAGAAAAGAGTGCTGTTCTGTAAAGGTGATTATTTGGGGTCAACCCAAAAAATGGGTTGAATGCGCAAATACTCTGACAGGGCTTGCTCTGTAACAGCAGGCTACAGAATGTTGTAGCGTAAACAATACTGTTCATAGACACAGGACTAACAGCTGTGTTGTAATAAAGTGACTGACTCAGCAGTCAGTGGCACAGCAGAAATATAAAAAATGTGATGTAGTAACAGGGCATGTTGTGTAACCTTACAAAATTCTAGTATTGCAGTTCTAAAAAGGTCATTACGTTGTGATGATGTAATAATCATAATCATGTTTGAATTTCACAAAATGAGTGAGAAACTTAACAGAAGTTTCAACAGAACATGAATGTGATGGTGGCTGCATGTTGGCTAAAATGGTCACAAGTTGCACTTTGAGGGAAAGGCTTTCAGTCCTTGACACAGAAAAATATGAGAACATATTACTGTATCCTCAATAGCTGACTATGCCAGTATCTTCATACTGACAGCTGTTGTACCCTTTTGGGGTGGAAGGAAGGAATTTAACTTTTTTTAACGGTAGATCAAGTTCTCTGATATAGTTCACAGATAATGGTGAAGAGGTAAGAACAAGTAGCAGTTACAAAGATGGCATTCACTATTGAACATTTCATTTCATCAAATAATCCAGCTGCTAAATTTCTGTATTAGAAACACCAGCTGTTCAGATGGCATGTGCTGCTGGGGAGACCTAACTCTATTCACACTGCTGCAACAAATAATGTGATAATACCATCACTGCAATCACTGTTAATAATGACATTAATGACATTTAATAATAACATTTTTAATTGCTCTTCTATGGGAAGAAAAAAATCACAAATTTGAGAGAGGCATTTGTGTTCCACTAGGGTGCATTACGTTCTTTTTCCAGGAGTTCACTCCTTTTGCTGAATGAATAAACTGCACATTGACTTTACATTCAGTGCAAGGAATCATGGCCAAATAAGGGTATTCGGGGAGGCGGGGGGGGGGGGGGGACGGCCAACAGCAGCATTTTTTTACCCGCCGTAATATTCATCAGGAATTACTAAATTTTGGTATCTGTTTTCCAGATTATCAAACTATGATGGATTTTACATCTGGTGATAAAATTCTTGAGAAAAATGTACCCTGTTTTATAACTCCACACTCTCAGTATTAAGCTAAACTAAAAAACATACTTCAACTATTTTCATTTCTACACGTAGAGCTACAGACCAAATCAAGAGCCAGGCAGTTGATTTCTCTGACCCGCGACTCACAGAATATGATGATGTAATATCAAAGCACTAGCAAACAATCACCTGGCCAAATACTATCAGCTAATACTGGAATACATTACTATTTTCTACAGTTTTGACTGCATCCCTGTTCCTACATGCAAATAAGAAAAACATGAAATCAATATAATATACCAGGGCAAAAGTGAGAACTTCAGTGAATCCAGCAGCTGCCAAGTCCATTCTGAGAAGTTCTGTGAGCTTATTGAGAGGGAGCTAAAATGAAACAAAAATTAGTTTTCAATTAGTTTCCATCTAAAAACACTTTTCTTTTCCAAAGTGTTTCTGCCTGTTACATTACAGCAAAGTCACTAGGGAAGTACTATGCTTGTTCACTTAATATTTTTGAAAGCATCAGCCAGCTGCCTTTAGGCTTGCCTGAGGAAAAGAATCTCCCAAATAGAGATTTTAATATGGGCTCCCTATTTAAACCCTGTTGTTGTTTTTCTTTTTTCTTTTTCAAGTACCAGCAACCACTGATCTTTGAGTTATTCAAATCAGTGGGGCATCTGTTTTGTATCCTATCCATGGTAAATACTTCTCAAGGCAAAGCATGTCAAAATATTTAATTCCTAGGTTCTGTTTTCCCCAAAGCCCTTCTGGCATGCACTAGCCATTTACTGACAACAGAGCATTTATTTGAAGGGGCAATCTTACTTGATTAGCTATGGTGTACATTTTCGGAATAGTCATCTGAATGTTGTTATAACCATAAGCTATTGCTGCATCTTCCATGATATCACATGCATGGATAACGTCCGCTCTGGTAGGAGGGATTTCAACCTCTATATGGTTCCCATTCCCAATGACGTGTGACTTCAAGCACATCCTAGTCAGCAGCCTTGCAAGATTTGATGGAGTTTCACTGAAACAAAATAAAAGAGTAGTAATTTACATCGCTTATACTATTGACTTATTTTAAAGTAATCAATGTTTCTGCTATATTGCCTTATATTCTGAAAGATCTTCAAGTGCTTTATAGACTGCATATAGACTTAGGATTCCATGAGAACCAACTCTCACAGGAATCATGACAGTCTTTTTTTTCTGTTTACTTTGCAAGAATGGGGAGAGGCTATAAAGAATCCCTCACCTTTCATGAAAATAGGGGAAGGAAACTTGAAAAGATGATCCCATTACCCAACGTAACCTTTAAATTTATTTTCATAATCTAAATTATTAAGTGTAAATCTCTTTAAAATAATGCAGTAATTAATGTTTTCAGTTAGTTTTATCATGATTAATGTTTATTGGCATTATGTTTTTATTTGCAAGAACAAACCTGATTCCTATTTTTTTGTTAATGTACTCAGGCTTCACCTTCTCTTTTCGGTAAGCCAGTTCCTGAAAAGAAAAGAAAAGATTTACAGAATACACAACTCCTGTTATTTCTGCCTAAAAGAATTTAATTTAGACATTTTGCTAATCTGGCTTCTAATTATGATACCAAAATGGCATTCGCAGAAGACAAATGTGGTACATTATACCTAGTATTTCTAGATAATAGGAATCTTGAAAATAACATTGTAGTATGTGCTGTGAAAGCTGTTCTCAGTTAAACTAGAAGTTTGAAAGGAGTACAAAATCCCTCTTATTGAAATTTCTGATAAAATATATGCAAGCAACTGAGTTTGTAAAACTTTCTGGAAGTTTTTTAGTCACCAGTTTATCCTAAGACAAAGCCCTCAAGCAGTGTGGTCATGCATGAGACCTCATGCTTTAGTACAGATCAAATGACTTCAAGGAAGAAAACTTTCTTTTTTCTCTCCAAATTCACACATAAATCCTTTATCAGTGTCTTGAGGAAACTCATAATATTTTAAGTTATTTGCTATCCTTCTATAGATGCACAAATGCTTGAAAGCCTCATTGGATTTTTTTTCTTTATTTTATTTAAGGAAACTACACGGGTTATTACAGGAATTTTTGCTTAGTTGCACGTCTTTATCTTTTCCCTCATGATGACAGAAGTGGAAGCTAACAAGAATTTTTTTCTTTTCAGAATTCATTCGGGCACTGGGGCATGCAGATATTACAAAAAGAAAAAGCTGAACCACAACTAGGAAACATTTCAGTGAGTCACCCTATAATCAGGTTGTACTTTTTTGATATATTTGATTTTATGAATGTAGCCAGGTCTCTATTTGTCTTTGTTTTGTCACTTATGGGAAATAGGAAAGATTGCTTCTTTACTTATTTACATCATCAATTACTTGTTAAGAGAACAAAAAAGTATGGGGCACTGTTTTTTCTTCTGCTAGAGAAGAACCTGAGTCACTAATACCTAGACATTCACAAACCAGGCTCTTATACTGCACTTCAGAATCTGTATATACTACTTATACAGCAGAGAAAAAGTAGATAATGTCACCCTAATCAAACTTTGTGAAAATAAAATCCTTTTTTCCCAGGATAGTGAGATATCCTCTCACTACACTTACTGGATAGATGTGAGTCTTCCCATTAGGATAAATCACTTCTGCTGCTTCAACACTATGAGAGGTAGAGAAAAAGGACTGAAAATGTTTTTTTTAAGCATGTACAAAATACATTATATTTCTGACTAGAGATTTAAACTCACCTGAATGGCTTCTCACAATATTCACTGAACATTGTGACTAGAATATCAAGGACAGTTTTTGCCTATAAAAATAATCACATTGAAATCTGTCAGCTGTTTGTGTTCAATTATACAAAACATAACTTCTTTCTCCATTTTCTTCGGTTATCTCAGAGACTGTTCATTTTACTCTATTTAGTAATTTAACACTAACCAAATACTAGTAGTCTAGAATGGTTTGAATTTTAATAAGTGTTGTATTTTCTGCTACAAGGACATTTATGTAAAAGCTTGAAAACTGGAAATCTTTGGTTTTCAAGGCTCTGAAACATTTTTGTGTTTTTGCTAAACTGTGTTCCCAAGATAAGGTCTTTATTACCCATTGGAATTGAACTTTCCCAACCTTTTGTCTAATTAGTCATTTCACTGAGGTTCAAATGCTTAAGAATATCCTGTCAATTTAACTTCCTTTGCAAAAACTTTTCTTTAAGAGTTATTTTTAAGGGGTTAGGATAACAACACAATCATGAGAAAACATTCTTCCAGTTGGAATATAATTTATTTCACCTAAATAGAAAAAAAAAATGCTATTAAAACAAGCAGCAACAAAAAGCTGACTCATTAGTTTGCTTAGAAGCCAGTCCTCAGCATGCAAACTTATTTATCAGTCATTAACATACTATTGTGTAGCTGGGTAAGTTAAAAGAGGTTCTGCTCTTAAATGTCAACATACCCACTTCAGGGAAATTATCAAAGAATGCACAACATATTTTCAAGAACAGGCAATTTTAACTGCTTGGCTTTCATGCTTCAGCTCTGAGTTACAGAATGTGCAGATGAAAGACTTCTGTTTGACCGTTATTTGTCAAGCATCCCTGTTTGAAAAAGATAACCAAGTGGGAATAGTCCTTTTCCTTCCCTCATCCTAAATTTAAGGTGGCAAAATGATTCTTGGCAAAACAGTTTTTGTTTTTCAAAAAATATCTTTTTCACAGCCATTCCGATTTAGGAAAGTGTCCATTAGCAAGAAAACCTCCTAGTTTATTTACATTCCTTTTTTGGACAGACTGAACACTTAGTGTCAACATAGAGATGTAATGAAAATAAAACACAAAGAAAACACCACAGTCTTCACAGAGCAAGACTAGAGCTGTTCTGAGAGAGTTTTAAATAATCCCACAACTTACCCTGCTCGTTCAAAAAATTTAGTCTGCTCCTTAAGGTAAATGCCTGTCCATTGTAGCTCTTTTTACTCAAGTTCTACTTCCCAAATAGAAAACAACAATATCACAGTATAATATAAAAAGCAGGAAAGATTAATTTACCTTTGTAATATCTGTGCCTGTGCATTCAATAAAGACATTTCTGGTGTTTAGACCTATTTTTGTATGATCTCCTAAAACATGTAAAGACAGCAATATGTTATTACTTTTCTTGAAATGACATTGATATTGGTTCCATCTATGATTCAGCAAGACAACTGTCGTCTCCATTTAAAAACCATTATTTCTATTGCATTAATGTTCACAACTTCTACCAGCAGCTCTGTATTTTAAAATTTGTAAATCAAAAAGTAAAAAGAGTCTGGATGATAGAACATTTTGTCTGGGTAAGGCATGCCAGACTGAGTGAAGTGGTTATATCTGCACATTTAAAGATAATGCAAATCTACATGCATCCAATTGAGAAAAGCAAAGGAGCAAAGCAACAGCCACCTGCTGGTTACACACTGCTTCTGCAGATGCTCTTCCAGGGGATCTCGTATTTCCTGGCTTTGCTAAATATCACATCTGCTTTTTATAGGGAAGCATATAAAAGCAGTCTTGGTCAGGAATGAATGAGGTTGTTTTCGAAAAAGTGAGTTAGAGGGACGAATATCCAAAGTTACTTTCCTGAAGAGTGAAAATAACTTGACACTATCTCCTTAGACATTCTAAGTTACTGCTTTAGTGCATAGAAAGGGCACTATGAATTTTCTTTGTGCCTGTACCTGAGCCAACAGGTATGCACTCTGGCATGGCTCTGAGGCACTCAGAACTGCTCCTGTGCTAGGGTAGGCAAGGTGGGAGATGCATTTAGGAACATCACCAAAAGCAGCCCACTTGCAAACCGGACACAAAGTCTCCCAGTAATTGGTCCCTTCTGCTTGGGGAGCTGTATCAGCAAGGACAGGCAATCCTCAGTGGCTGCACAGACATCTGCTTTGTATTGTCTACAGGTTACAGATGTGCTGTGCGTGCCTTGAATGACCCGCACTGCAAGCGACCACACAGTGTGGATATATGGTCCTAGAAGTTGTGCAACTGCCTAAAGGTACAAACATAAGGTTAGATATCAGCCTACAAAATTAATTCTTACACCTTTCTTTTAGCTAAATGGCTGCTGAACAATATATCTACTGTTCCTCTCCTATGGAAATAAAATGTGTTTCTAACAAAAGGTCCTATCATTAGGATCCTTCCTGAGTTCATACCATAAAGACACAGAAGAGTAAGACAAACTAAATGCAGAGTTTTGCAGTGGGAGTTCTGTACTCTCTCCACTGAGAAAAAGAGGAACAGCAGCAGCCTGGGGGAGCAAAAAAACCAAAATGCTATGTTTAAACTGAAGGAAGGAAAGAAGACTCTATGAAATTTTAAGTGAAATATTTTTCAGGAAAAGAAAAAAAAGAATAATCTTTGATATACATCAGTGTTTCTCTCAGACTCTCCAACTCACACTAAATCAAAACAACAATACAAGTTAGTCATAAATAAACTTACCATTGATGATTGGTGGCATGGACAGAACAACACCATTGCTGTCATAAATAATGGGATAAAGTGGCATGTTTTCAATTAGGTGCAAATAGTGTCGAAGGTGGCTGTCAGTCTGGAAAAAAAGAGTACAAGCTGAATGTCCTATCAGTTTGTGAGTGAACTTCCCTCTGCTAGGATAGAGAGTTTTGCTAGAGGGCTGCAGGTGGCTTAGTGGAAAGTGCTTCACTCGCTAAAGCTTTTTGCTCTCAGAAGCAAAACTTTAAAATGATATTGTGTTTTCTTCAGAAACGTTAAAAATTTCTGTCAAGATGCAGAAGCTATGCTGCCATGGTATGCTGTTCACCACAACAGATATCACACTGCCAAACCCATGGACATATATTATTAGTTTATAGGAACTTTCCTTAGAAGTGATAAAAATACACGCCAATACTTACAATTATTGGTTGCTGAACATTTAGCATGATTGTACCTAAATTTGATGCAAAACTTACATCTGTTGCAATGACACAGAATTCCATAAGTTTACTTCTAGTCTCTCCTGACACTTCTGGTTTCCAGGTGCTCATTTGTCTATAATTTAGTCAGAGGTGTTTGAGGATCTCTTAAAAACCAGTATGTGTGTTACAACTGCATAGTGTCGCATAGTGAAACAATAGTAATAACAGTATCATTTTCAAATGCTGATATTTAAAGAGGTCAGCAAAAACACTGTGAAATTAAACCAGTTTGATTTTTTTCCTAATATCTACCTGGCTTCATTGGGATGCTAGGCCAAGAATGGAATCTAACTAAGCCTTGTGCATAGCTCTGCTTGCTTAATGTATAGTTGGGTGCATAACTGAAGTCTTCTGCAAGTAAGTTGACCAAATTCAAAACATTAAAAAAAATCTGATATTTAGCTCATTTTTTCAGTTTTGTCTACAGCTTTTTTTTTTCTTAGCAGTGTAGATAAATTCATAATCCTTGTACAGGAAAGAAGAATGAAAAGCAAACTTTGACAAATTGTGGGTTGAAATCAAAACTACTATTCTAAGAGTTGTATTTAGCCACAAAAATATCACGATATGTCTTTCACGGACAACAGAATTTGAATATTATCATGGCTTTCTCATGAATAATCAAAATATGAAATGCTCCCTAGCTGAAACCACAGAAGATAACTGTGGCTTATTACTAACATCTTCTATTAATACCAGGGATGCTCAGAATGTTAAGTCTTGAAAATATAGCCTTGTGCGTCCAGAACAGTAAGTTTGAAAAATCACACTTACCCTGTACAGATCCATAAGTTGTGAAGCTGTGTATTCCTGAGATTGATTCAAGGGCTTGAACTTAATTTCAGAAGGTGCCTTAGCTGTGTAAGTAAATGGACCAGTGATGGTGTCCAAGTCATGGGTACCAATTGCTACTAATGCTCTTTTCCTACAAAGAAAGCAAGCAAAACAATAATAATAATCAGTAATAATAATAGTAGGATTTGGGGTTCCTTTGAAATGGTATCATAATACTCTGTATTTCCTATATATTTATAAAACTTACTAAAAAAGTGTAACATCAAGTTTGATAAGCCTACAATTACTTCTACTCTAGTGATGAGATATAAATATTAACAATAGACATAACAGTCAAAGTGAAATCGATTGAGACTGTGTCAAAAAGCTTCTTCCTCAATAGTAATAGGAATCATAACAGCTACTTATATTGAAATAGAGAGAAAGGAGGCAGAAACAGACATGGCAAGTGAGAAGGGTCAAGAAAGCTGTTATAAAGGATTCCCCTTAGCATGAATATAAATATAGCAACACTCTCTAATAAGGAAGAGCTTAACATCATTTTACCACAGTGAACACGATACACATGGACACCATACACCAGTACAAATTTAAGAACTAACCTGCAAATATTTTGGTGGAGTTTTTCTTGGAGATCAATGAAACTATCGTAACGTTCTTTGGTAAAGGTTATGTTACGGAGGATGGCAGCAACAGCATGAGGACGGACTTTAGCAATCTGTAATTTACAACAGCAACACATTATAACTTAAAGTGCACATAATATACAAAACTAAAACTAAAGAAAAAGCTCTTGTTCTGTAAAGCAGTAATAGAAAGGAAAATTCACAGAAATTCACTGCAAGTCTGGTAAAGGTGGGGAGATTTTCAGCATACTGTGTACTGGCTCAGAAAGCCAATACAATGCAAGCATCTGAAAATTTAATTTCATCTGCTGCTAGCTGTACCCAAAATAATTTGTATAATTCTCTTCCCCCTCCTTTTTCATAAAAATAAATCACACTGAGTAAAAAATGTTGTTACTTTAGCAGTTGTTCTACAAACTAGATTTCTAATCTCATAAATCTGCTCTTATAAAATTGGTACTGATAGTTCATACTTGTTGTCCGAAAAACTTTAAATAATTTTGCAAAGCTGCAGTGAACACTTTTACCTCTTCAGTGATAATCAGCCTCTGGCCTTCACCCTTAGCTGGCACGATCTTTCTGTACCTAGGGATATTTATCCTGGAATAAAAATGGAAATAAGTCTATAACTGAAAGTTTCCAAAATGCAAGAAACTTTAGAAATGTGCCAACAGTTGTATGTAGAAAGTTTTCTTAATAATATTTCTTGCCATAAATTATATTTATACTGTTTATTTAAAAACTTGAGTTTTCTATAGTTCATGTTTAAGTGTGGTACTTGAATAGATGGTAAATAGATAACTGAAATAAGAAAGAAGCCCTTAAGATGATAATGTCACAGCAGAGAAGCGAAATTAATTTATATTGATGTTTACTAGAGTAGGAGTAGATGGAGGCTCCTATACAGGAGTTCTTTAGAGGTGACAGGTCTCAAAAGGAATAGCAAGGGAAAAAAATCTAGTTTAGTCTTTTAAAATTATATTATAGAGTCTTCCCAGAGAAATAATCATAAAGCATATAGACAGCATATTGACAAATCGTCAAAAGCCTAACAAGCAGCTAGATTATTTATTGATGAAAAATGAACTCATATTTAAGCAAATGAGAAACACAGAAAAATCTCACAATTCTTACCTTTCTTTAAAGACTTGCAGTCCTCGGACCAATCCTTCCAGGCAAAGGAGGTCATAACGGTTGGCAGGAACATCAATTTTGTAGAGAATGGTGTCAGATGCCCCCTCAGCCTTTTCATCACCTCGTTCTTTACTTATAATGGCTTTCTCAGATGTCTGAAATTAAGCAAAAAATGGGCTTTAAACTTGAAATATCTTAACACTACCAGTAGTGTGACAGTAAGAAAATAAAACAAACAAAAAAACTGTTTAAACATGTAAATCACAAAAACATTACTTACAACTTCATCAAGCTCCAAACCGAACTCAAAGCAGAGCTCATCGAATTCTTCATCAGCTAGGATTAAAGAAAAATAAAAGTGATTTTGGTCAGCAGGCCTCAGTATTTAAAATGCAACTTTATGCTTATTGTGAATGTTCTCAGATGAATAGCTCCATGATATTGTCCAAAGTTCTATCAGTTTCTTTATTGATGTGTTCTTGTAATCATAGCAAAGGCTTCTAAAGGCGAATTCCAGGCCTCGCTCCCGGTTCTTCGGCCTGGCTTGCCAGGGAGCTCGTTCGCCGCGGGGCTACGAGAAGAGGGCACAGGGCGGGAGGGCTGGGCTGGCTCCGATGCCCCCAGCTCCTGCCTGCGGGCCAACGGCTGAACGAGCCGCAGCGGCTGCTGCAAACCAGCGCCTCGCCCCTGCGCCCCGGGAGCCCGCGGGTGCGCGCCCCGCGCGGGGCCGCGAGCCGCGTCCTGCCCGCGCGCCCGTAATTAATGCTCGCTGTCATGGGTGCAAATTGCCACCCTTAATGGGATCAATAAAGCGGCTTTTTTTTTTTTTTTTTTTTTTTTTTTTTTTTGAGTCTCTTCATACCCGCGTTATTCTGAGTAAATCGGGCTTTTGGGGTAATTACAGAGGGACCGCGTTGGAGCAGACGAGGGTTTGGGCCGGAGTTCGGCGTGGCTCCGTTAGAGCTCTTTTTGTCGCTTTTTGCCCCTCCGAGAGCCTTTCTTATTTTCGATAGAGACGCTTAAAATAATAGCGGCCATAAAGCCTTTTTTTTCCCCCCTCTCTCTGCCTCTCGTTACGTCGAGGGTGCCTTCCTTTCTTTGGCACATTTGGCGAAATAAGCATGCACTGTGGCCCCCAGGAAATCCGCTGCTCACCTGGCTCCCCCTTCCCCAATTATAACAATTATAACAGCAATCGTCCATCAAGGCTGCCTGCAAAGCAAGGCTCTTTCAAACCCTCTGCTAGAAGCAGGGGAAAAGTGAACAATGCGCAATTACTCCTAAACGGCCACACAATGGCACGTTGCATACGCGGAGAGAAGGACGAACACAAACAAATACATGTGTTTTCCACGCACTTCTCTTTTTCTCTCTCCCTCTCCTATTTAACCTATACCCACACATATAAATAGCTGGAGACACGCACATAGCTCTAAAAGTGCGAGAAAAAATAATAAAGAGAAAGCATCTCCTAAATATAGGAGGGTAGATAATGGTGCCCACATATATTCTGGAGATATGTGTGTGTATATATACGCACATGGCATTGGGTTTGGATATACAGAAGCACATGCACACAAGCACACGCACAGCAGCTAGCTGGGCAGTATATCTCGCCTATCGTGATAACGCAGTCATCACAATAATATTTTACAGCCTCGAGCTCTGTCCTTGCAGAAGAGCGAGTGCTATTTCCAAAGACGAGCAACTTTGGTGTTGGAAGGGGCGCTGAGTTAGTTTTTTATTATAATTTTTAGATTTTTAAAATCTAGTTTGTAACGCGCAAGGCTTAAACTGAGAGGATAAGCGAAGAGTTACCTTTGTTATTGTTTTCCTTCAGCTGAGAGGAAGGGAGGCTGGCCGGGGAGCGGAGCGCGGAGCAGCCCACCTCCACATCACTGTTCATATCTGCCTCCGGAGCAACGTCGGGGTAAAGGCTGATTTTCTTCCTGCTCTCCGACGAAGGGATTTCGGACGAGACGGTGCTTTCGCTGCTCGGGTGTTGGAGGTTGAATAAAGTGTCTATTTCAAATTTGCCTTTGGCAGAGATGTCCCCTATCGCGCTATGCAGCGAGGCGGGAGTTAGTCTCGGGCTGAGGCGACCACTGTGTTGAGAATTTTCGAGGGCCTCCAGCACCGCATTTCCAGCTGAGTCTGACAAATTCGAGAGCCTTTTGCCAGCTGTAGGGCTGTGTAGCCCTCTCTCCATCAGGATCATCTCTTTTCTTATTCTTTCCATCATCTCAGCTTTATAAAAAATGTCAAAGTTGCAGGGCTGGTCCTGTTCTAATGATGAGCTGCAGCAGGGGCTAATTCACATTCAGCCCGGCAAGTGTCTCTAAATATTATTATCTCTTTTTGAGGGAGGCGTAAAAATTGTGGGATGCCAAAGCGAGGGAATGACTGGTCAAAATGACCCATACATCCTTTCTAGCCCGAAATGTCATTCATCAAAAAGTAGTGCTCGTCATTAAGGTACGAATGACGCTGTTCGAATAATCATTTATTGTAACAGGTTTATAAGCAAATAAATACAAGCTCCTGTCAGTGGATAATGAAGGCGGCTTCTGAGCAGACAAATATATCCAGGTGGAAGGAAAGAGAGACAAGAAGTGAGGAGTAAAGCTCTTGTCCTTAGCTTGATCAGATCCTGCTTGAATTGCTCTGGGGTTTGGCCTCTGGGGTGAAATTGACAGTCTGATTAATAAAATGAGCTGTGCAACATTTCCCCCTTCATTTAGGTGCATCATTATGCTCTGATTTTTGTTTTGTTGCCTTTTAGGTCCTAATGATGCAGCTTCTCTCTCATTTGTCCTCGGACAGAGCTGCACGCTAAATACTAGCTAATGCTTTTCTTTATTCTTAGCTCGGAGGCGGATTTTAGAGCCCAGAGAGAGGAATCGCTGGAAGAAGAACGGCGGACAGGGACGCTCCTGTCGCTGACATCTAGTCACTCTGCCCTCTCCGTTCCTAGCGGCATTGCTACTTTTATTTAAGAATTATACTAGCACCCCACACACATCCTCGCCCGAGCAAGCCTTGCACCGAGACTTTGCAAGTGCTGCTGCCGCCGGCACCCGCCGACCCAAGGGTACGAGCAGCACTTGCCTAGAAACGGGAGTATTTACTGTCATTCCTGTTTTCTAATATAATTTCTTTGCTGCGCCCCTAAATACAATCTCCTTTAGACTCGCTGTAATCCCGCTTCCCGAGGAAGCCGCCCGCCGGCTTTTCTCCCCTCTGGGACGGTTCTCACTGCTCTACGGTACGATAGGTGCGGGGGGTGGGGGAATAACCGAAGGACGTTAAATGCGTTCGTGATTTAAAACACTCGGTAGCCGTTTCCTTCTCACGGCGGGTCTCTTCCCAGCGCTTTCCTTTTCCCCACCCCACCGCGACGAAATTCTACCCATTAAAAAAAAAAAAAAAAAGCGCAAGAGAAATGGGCTTTCAGGCATCGAGAGAAGAACAATCTTTAGCACCCTATTCCCAAAGTTACCTGTGGCTCAGCCAGCTCTTCCTCGCGCTCCTCGCCGGCGGTGCGGAGCGCGGCGTCTCTGGCTCGCGGCAGGGGACACGGGCCGCCACGCTCAGCAGACGTGACACTCGCAAAGTCTCCCTTCAGCGAAAACTTTGCTAGTGATAATGACGCTGATGGCAACCATTTAAACGGAGATAAATCCTTTGTCGCTAGCATCTCTGGAGTGCTCTTCAGTAGCTTCCCTACATTTATTCTCGACGTGATATTTTTTCACCCACATGATCTAATTTTTAGGCGCTGGGATACTGAGTCTGATCGCCCGGAGAAACACCCCAGTGTTTCCTGTGATTAAACGTGGGTTTGCCTTTTTTTTTTTTTTTTTTCAAGGAGAGTTGTTCCTGCTAATGTTAAAGTCACACAAATCTACCAAGTTCTTGTGCTCTTGCGCATGATTCATAGCTCGAAAATGGGATACTTGTCAGATTTTTTTTTTTAATAACGTGTTAAAGTCTCCCTAAACATTCCATGAAATATTTAAGAAACATTCTAGGCGTTGTTTGCAAAATCCAGCCTGCGATTAATGAGCGTTTTATGTCAGCTCTTTGAAATGTGAATTTAGGCTGCCGTGCGGTGTCTTGCCTTTTACAGCCCCCAGACCAGACAAGAGTAAACAGCAACTTCCCCGGTGCCCGCGGGCGCAGCCGCGGCCCCTCGGGGCGCAGCCCGGGCCGCCCCGCGCGCCCCCCCGTTCCGGCCCCGCTCGCCCATCCCGTGCCGGGCTCTGCGCCCCCTCCTGCACCCGCTGCTAAAACCCCCCTTTTTTCGTGCCCCTTTGTGCCGTTTCCCGGCGCCGCGTTACGCTCCCGAGTGCAGAAAACACGCGGGGAGGGAGGGCAGAGGCGCGCGTGGGAGGGGTAAAATCGCCCTTTCAGAAAAGGGGGGGAAAAAAGAGCGAAGCCTCCGTGTTATTATGTTATTCACAAGCCTGCAAAGGCTACGCCACAGCCAGGACTTATTTGTCACATACTCAGGCGAGAGATGGGAGAAATTCCTGCGATAATGCTTGTCTCTGCTCAGCCGTTGCTGCTGAACCGCAAATTGCTGCTTGCAGCATAAACTATGGAAATGTGATACATTAGATTAGATGTCTCCGCGTTGGGTCTCTCCACGCTGCGCTCGGCTACGAGTTATTTCTGAGAACCGAGAGCTGAGGCATCTTCAAGAAAGAGGGCATCAAAGGCGCTAAAAGTGGCTCTGCTTCAGGTTTCAGGAGTACAAAAGTGAGAAACAACAGGAAACCAGACACCATGGGACGAGCGAGGAATTTCTCAAAGTGGAAAGGGACACCCAGGGAGGCTGCTTCCCACCTAAGGTTAAAAATGGCTCGGGGTCATTTTGAGCCCTTAAAACTCCAGATAAGAGATCGCCGCAGCGGCCGGGCACCCCTGGTGTCCAAACGCCGATTCTTCCTCCTCGCAGGAGCCAGAATGAATCTTCCCGTTTTATCCAGAGCCGGTGACTTCATGTGCCCGGAGGAGACGGGCAGAAAAAGGCGAATGTCCCGGCTGGCCCCAGCGCGCGCAGGGGGCAGGGGCTGGAAAACACAGTCCCGAGGTTAAAGCAATCACACTGCAATGGATGGGCACGTTCAAGGGCAGTTTCACCCTTTATTTTTTGAGCAACATGGAATTACTAACATATGTAAAAAATAACGTTTATTTTGTGCTTTAAGGTGCTTTTTTTTGTGCTTTAAGGTGCTTTTTTTTCCTTTGGCTCTCTGATACCTAACAAAGCCTCCTTCCCCCTATTTTATCTTAGTCAATTAGAAGAACCCGACGTTCCCATTTTTTTAACCCAGATATGGTTTTCCTTCCCCAAGTCGCCGTGACTCTGAGCTCTCAATAGCAAGATGAACAGCGGCTTGTGAAGTCCGTGTCCCTGTAACGCTGCAGCACTGGAATCCGGATTTCTTCCCCCTAGAAAGCAGAAACCAGACGTATCTCTGCAGAGAACCGAGAACTCACTGCAGGGTGGGTGAGAAGCAGCCCCTGAATTCTCAGTGCTCGACGTGCAGGTTGTTTTCAAGCCTCCTAAGGGCTTTCAAGCCTGGTCCCTCTCCCTCGCATGGGGCTGGCAGCAGTGGAGACGCCGCGGCCGGTGCTGATGCCCAGAGCGGCTGCAGCGAGCCGGGCGCTGGTCCAGCGCGGTCCATGCTAGCGGCTGGCCCTGATGCAGTGCGGACCCTGGAGCACCTGCCCGCTGCTGCCTGCGTCCTCGCGTCCCCGCGAGCTGCAGCGCGCGGCCGCGAGCACCTGACCGCGAGGAAGCGCCGAGTCCCGGTTTCCATTCGGGCCTCTCTCGCTCACCGCTCTCTTGGAGCGGGTCGTGGTCTGCAATGTTCCATATCTAGCTCCAGCCAAGAGGTAACTTCCGAAGCTCGAGTCAGTTTGGTTTTCCTATTCCTGTGCCTTGTAAATGAAGGATTTGCCCACCCGGTGGGTTTAGCTGTGAGGACAACGGATGGGGAAAAGGGAGAAGCTGGGCTGGCCCAAGGGACGTGTCCTGAGGAAGCTCCCGCTAAGGACAGGTCTCTCCCTGGGGAGACCCGGGCTGGGGCTCATCTCGTGGCTGCTCCCGGGTATCTCCCTGTGTTGGAAATCCCAGGCTCATCCCTGCCGTAGATGAGGACAGAGCTGCCACCGGCCTCGGAAGGGAACACGAGATGCAGCTTTACACTGGCACAGCAAGAACTCCTGCTCTAGATAGTCCTAGTGCTCTAGTCTTATCAGTCTTAGTCTATAGTCTTAGTCTATAGTCCTAGTGCTCTGTATACCCTTTAGTGCTCTATATAGCCTTATTAGTCTTAGTCTATAGTCCTAGTTATTAGTCTCGGTGCTCTATATAGTCTTTATGTCCCACGTAACACACATGATGGCTAAAGCTCTGCCAGCTCAGCCCTCCCTTCAGCAGCCTGCGTCTGGCTAACGTGCGGTAGAGCAATAATAAACTCCGCTTAATTTATTTGCTGTATCCGAAGCGTCTTCTGCTCTAGTTGCTCCAGCACAACAAGGATGTGGTCTGAAGATGCAGGTTTTTCCCTTCCTTTGCTTAAACTGCGCTCCCGCACAAGGCCTCCACCAGGCGCATCTGCACCAGGGCTGTGCAGATGCCGTAAAACCCATGGAAAAGGCAGGGGGGCAGTTTGCAGCCGCCCTCCCTGCCCAGTCCCTTACAGACCCCATAAGGGCCACAAGCACCACAGCAGCCTGGGGACCATCACGTTCTGCGATGCCAAACCCCGCCTTGCAAAGCCCTGCTGCCCGACAGGGCTCCCAGGGCTCTCAATCCCGTCGTGATCAAGTTTCCTTCCCTCCCCACCCTTAATCCGCACACACCTGCCCTCAGCGGGGATGGCACCGCTGGGCGCCCTCGCGTCGAGAGCGCCGGAGTCCAGGGCGCCGCCGCAGCCGGCGCTGCGCGGCTCAGCGTGCTTTATGGGCCTCCGAGTTCGACTGAAATAAATCTTCCCGGCTGCAGTTTGCTGTAAACTACATCAAGGTGTCAGCGGGACGGACGGCTCCGAGCAGCAGCCTCAGGAGGCGCCTGCTGGTCCTCCCCGAGCGATGCCGGAGCGATGCCGGAACTCGGCCTCCCAGAGCGATACCGGGGCTCGGCTGGAGCTCGGCATCCCGGGGAGGCACCGGCAGCTCCCGGGGAGCCGGAGGAGACCCCGTTCCAGCAGCGCCTGCCCCAGACTCCCCTCTCAGAGGTGCTGCTTTCTCTCCTCCCGCACCCCAAGGTCCCCTGTGCGACGTCTCCTGCCGACGGCCGCAGCGGACGCGGCCCCTCTCGCATCCCTGCCCTTGGGCAGGAGGCAGGGGGTCCTGGCTAAGGTCAGGAACCAGCCCAGGTCTCCTCCATCCAGGGGAACCTCTTGCTCTCCAAACTGCTCCTCCTCCGTACACCGGCTCTGCTGAAGGCAGCGTCACACTGCAAAACTGCATCTGCATCAGAGACGGCTGGTGCAGACCCTCCTCGAGCAGCGACTGCGTCCCCTGGTCCGGTTTTGTGTCCCCTGGTCCGGTTTTTTGTCCCCTGCTCTGGTTTAGCTGCTCTCCCTCCATGCGGTGGAGCTGGGGAAGGGTCTCCTGGGGAAGGGCTGCTTGCTCCCGTGGGGCTCCGGAGGGCTCGGATGCGGCCCAGGCCCTGCCGGTCCCTCTTTTGGGCCTTTTCCTCTTTGCTCCAGGAAAACGTAAACAGAGCAACGTCCTCGCGGTCATCCCTTCCCGACGCAGATCTTGTACAAACCTGGTCCGAATCCAAGTGATCTTATCTGCCGGGATTGAGGATTTCCTACTGCGCGGCATTTTCGGCTGCTTAGATCAGCGAGGCCCAGCAGCGCGGGCGAGGAGGAGGCTGAGGGAAGCCTTCCTCCCCGTCCTGGGGCCCTGCCGGGCACAGGGCCTCCCCCGGGATCAGTGTGCAGCCCGTTGGGGATCGGGGACAGGCCTGACCTGGGTTATTCCCCACCGCGTGCCCACGGATGCTCCCCTTGCTGCTGCCCTTTGCAGCTGGAGCATGGAGGACATGGAGGACACGGAGGACTCGGAGGACACGGAGGACTCGGAGGACACAGAGGACTCGGAGGACACGGAGGGCACGGAGGGCATGCAGCAGGGAGCTCCCCATGGCACGGAGGGATGGACAGAGAACGGGAAAGACAAGAGATTCCCCCCAGGACAGTTGCAGCGAGCGGCTCCCTTCCACCTCATGGGCGCTGAACACGGCGCTCAGGGCTCGCTTGTGCCCTCCCCGCTGCACTGCACGGGGCTGTTGGTGTCCCTCTCCATCTGAGAGAGGTTCCTCCTCATTCCCAGTCCGGATCCCCACGTCTCCTCCCTGCACGGCTATTCCCGAGCCAAGGACACCGCTCTCCCACCAGGGATTTACCTAAGAGCCGTCTCCTCGGGGAGATCCTCCTCCCGCTGATGCAAGATCTTCCGCGGAGCCCACGGGACCTTTCCAAGGGCTGCTCCCCTGGGATGCTGCATCCTGCACCGATGCTCCGGGCATCGCAGCATCGCGGGGCAAACACTGCCCTCGTCCCCTGCAGCGGGGCCAAACCCGCGCTCGCCGCCCGTCGCTCCCTGCCGCTCGCTGCGGCACGACCGTGGGTAAATGGATGCAACAGACCCTTTTAGAAGAGCTGAAACACCAACATAAATTCTCCCGTTGAACCAGCAAATGTTTGTCTGGAAGCCGTCCAAACCAAAGGGAGGTTAACGCATTCCTGGGAAACGCATTAAACGCCGCGCGCACCAGTTCTGCCTAATGGCGAGCGGTGACGGCGCGGCTCATCCCGCTCCGCTCTGAGAACCGTCGCGCCCATGTGCGCTCCGCATTAATTCTCTCTGCAACCGACATTTAGGTTTCTTGCACTTAATACAGCAAGAGCATGGTATAAATAAGTAATTTATACCCTAAACAGCTCATTTTTTTCTCTCAGCCAATGGTCAAAAAGCAAACGGGGAGCATATCTTTAAAGCAGTAACTACTTATCACACCTTTCACTGCACAGGAAGCTGCTGGAGTCGTGATAGACATAATCAAACTATTAAAGTAAGAAATATCTGGCTAGGTGGCTTCCGGGAAACGGTGCTTCAACCCAACCACAGCTCCTGCCACGAGAGACAATATTTGAGGGGCTCCTGCAGCTACAGGAGCAGGGGGAGCAGGGGAAGGAAGCTGCAGAGGGCACGCACTTAGGGGCACATTATTTCCTTAAAGACTGGCAACCAAATCCAATCCATTTTTTTTTTAAATGTTAATGAGTTGAGCTAATTGCAAGCCTGCAAAGGGCTGGTAATTGCCAGGAGCCCCGTGCGCTGCAGAGGAGCGCAGGAGGCTGCTGACCTGCGGCGACGCGAGCCGCGGCGCTGCAGCCGCAGCCGGCAAGCCCACGCTCGAGAGGCACCCTCGACCCTGCAGGAGCCCCTTGATCCCGTCTGCCCTGGTCCGGGTAGAGCAGAACTTGTCATTTTGCACCCGTCGCGCCCCAGAAGAGAGGCTGCCCGCCCAGCCCGCACTCCTGGACTGGTTCCTGCCGCTGCCTGTCGAGCGGCACTTCCTCCTTCGTAAATCACGTTTTGCATTCTGAGCATGCGTCTCGTCTTCCGGGCCATTTTTGTTTTCAGATAACCATTAGCTTAATTAATCAAGGGAAATGCATTACTGCTGATGGCCCGCGCCGGCACCGAGGCCGGGGTGGCTGGGCCGCCCCGCGCGGCGCACGCGTCCTGCCCCCGGCACGGAGACCCTCCCGCAGCTCAGCACAGCTAACGGGGAGAATGTGCATTTAGTCACGTTTACCTGTTTCCACTCGCTCCCCACACGTGGGGTTAGGTTGTTGGGTTTTGGGGCTCCCAGTCTCCTCCATGCACGTGGGGAAAAAAGCAGCCGCTAAATGTCCATGGCACAAGTTTCCCTTGACCTTGGAGCGCAAAGTGCACCAAGAGCCGATCCTGCCAGCTTCGACCTCATCCACACTAACCACTTGAGCAAAATAACTGCGGGGAAGCAAGTTTGATGGTATTAAAAACCCCACAAGCATTTCCAGCACAGCCTGAACCCCTTGGAGACACCAGAACAGCTACGTGTTTGTGACAACAGCATCCGCGCTCAACATGGCTCCTTCTCCAAGGAAGGAGCCTGTCCAAACGGCAGAAACCTGCACGCGCACCCAGAACCACTGCTTTGGTTTGGCCCCCGAGCTGCCTTGGGAGAGCATCCTGGCCCAGAACGGGAGCACCCAGCCCATACTCAGGTCGACAGAGCCAATGCAGCGGAGCTGCCGCTGCAGGAGATACCTGGCTGGACACTGCGTCCCGCTCCGCAAGGTCTGCAGACACCAATATGAACCTGCAGTTAATTGCAAGGCCTGGGAGCAGGCGGTAGCAGCGCCCGCACGCAAGGCCAGCGCAGGAAGGGGACGAAGGCTGCGGGAGCCGCCACCGCCGGCCACGGGCCGCGGCCGTGCAGGCAGGTCTGCAAGGGCTCCAACGCAATCGCAAGGTCCACGTCACACTGCGCCGGCTGCTGCTCCCCAGCCTGGGGCTCCTGAACACGCACGTTGAGCTGCAGCGACAAGACTTGAGCTACGGCCTGTCCCAGAAAGCGGAGAAATCGCCTCAAAGCGAGCGCCTGGAGCCCAGGCAGGCTGCCAGCAAGGCCACTTCTGCAAGCGCTCGGTTCAAAGGAGTCGCTACAGGAACGCTCGGGTCGAGCTGGAAGCATCATCGCTGGGAGAGGCCAGTGTGCTGCATCCCGCAGCGCATCCTGCACTGCATCCTGCACCGCATCCCGCAGCGCATCCTGCACTGCATCCTGCACTGCATCCTGCGCCACATCCCGCAGCCGCGACCGAGCGCAGGGCACCGGACTGCCACCTCCATGGGTCCATTTGCTACAGAATTACGCCTGGAACAGTATGTGAATGAATTTATCACCTGTCAATCTAGTTCAGACCTTGCCCAGTTTGGACTATGTTGCTTTCCAAAGCAGCTCAATCCCTCTTCCAGTCGTGATGCTCCCCCAAACTGAGAGTTATTACAAATCTGTAATTGTAAGTGAACCGGAGTCCCAGGCTGCAGCTTTCCCACCTGCACCTTTGGGGGAAAAACAACAGGAATTCGTCATACGCTGCTTGCATCGATTGTATTTTGCTTGCACCCGCGGGAGGCAAAGGGAGCGCCGCAGCCCGGTCCTCATTGCAACCTGTGCCCAGGCGGCTCTCCCCACGCAGAGGCTCTCCCTGCATGCGGTAACAAACGCACTCGAGCCCCGGTAGTTGTTGTAAAGGTTTATAGTCCTTTGCACTGATTGCATGATACATTTGTGCCCGCGCCGCGGCCCCGGGCCGGGCAGCGCCGCGCCGCGCGGCCG
>JAWLRI010000640.1:2496638-2525935 GCA_034781795.1 Crypturellus tataupa
CCATCGGCCCCGCCCCGCGCCCACGGCGGCAGCAGAGCGGAGCGGGCAGGGCCGGCGTCCGCGCCTCTCCGCGCTGCTCTGCGCCCCGGCCGCGCTCAGCATGAAGATCGAGTTCGCCCCCATCAACATCCCCCTCAAGAGGAGGCTCCAGACGGCGGCCGTGCTCCAGTGGATCTTCTCCTTCCTGCTGCTCGGTAACGGCTGCTGCTGCTCCTGCCCCAGGAGAGCAGCCCTCCCAGCTCCGTGGGAAGGTGCTGCACGGAGGCTGCTCCCACAGCCTCTGTTCTCCCTCCTCTCCTGCTGCCTTCACTCTTTCTATAGGGTCTCTTCACAACCTGTCCTTGAGATGCCCGTGGTATTAATAAAATACGCTTTAGGCTTCTGACAACTAACACTTGAGCTTTTTTACTGATTTTGTGAAATAATCTTATATCCTGTAATTCAATAATTTTATTGTCTAAATAGGAGAAGAAGGTTAAAAAAAAAAAAAAAAGGTGTTTAATAAAGACTAATAGCCAAAGAGTTAAATTCAGCAGCTTCAGTAAATTTCTGAAAAGTGTCCTTGCTTTAAGAAGATGACCCTAAGAATGTTACTAAATAATCTCATTTCACTGTTTTTTTTGTTTTGTTTTTATATATAGCAAATAATTCTAATGTCTCTATTGATAGACTTCTATCACTAAGCCTTTAATCATAGCAGCAAATCTTATTTTCTTGGGTAGTTATGTTGAACTTGGTATAAGAAGTCACTTGATAAGGTGAGTTGAGCCTTAATCCTTTGGGAGCAGGTCTGTAGATTGTGTAAATTGGCACAACATTATTCAATATGCTCTTACAGAACACACTGTTCTCAGATGTAGAGTGACCATCTTGCATGTTACAGGACATGCTTACAGTGTTTTATGTTTGCCTATGCTTTGGGAATTACAAAGAAAGGAAAGTGCATGTATCTTGCATTTTCTTGCAAATATGTTGTCATTAGATGTTGGTCTGGTGCATTTCTGACAATTGGTTTTGGGTGGCTGGAGGATGTGTAAATGTGAGGGAAGCAGGGAAAGTATGAAGCACTATATTCTCAGCATTTGACCACTTTGTTGCCTCTAAATTACTTGCAATTGGAATATAAACAGTTGATGTTTATGACCACATTGCAAACAGCCTGTGCTTTTTATTCTTTACCACTGAATTAAATCTTGGCATTTCCCATCACTCCAGTCTAATAATAATGTAATGGCACCGGAAGGAAACAATTTTTATCCAAGCCTAGTTGGTAACAATGCTTCTACCTCCTCAAGAAGTACAGAAAATTGTGCCATGTGCTCACTAGAAACACATGACCCGCAGAAAATTCACTGTTGCTGCAGTTCAAAAGGAAAAGCAGGCAGGTGTCTCTGCAACTGGCATTGCTTGTGAGTGAATGTTGAGAAATTGGCAAGGAGGTTTCCTTGTGAGTGAATGTGCATGCGTGGGGAGGAGGGGAACATTTTTGCAAAAATGCTCTAGTTTCTTGAACATAAACTGATCTGCTCATGCTTTCACAGGGCTGCTCACCTTCGCAGCTATTAAAGGTAACCTCTTCCTAGTTGTATGTATCAATCGTAGGTCAGTAGGAATTGTCAGATCCAAATATTTCATTTAGTAGCAGGAAAATTCACCTGGTTGAATATCTTTAAGAAGTGAAAGAGGGATTAATTCCTAATATCTTGGATTGCTAGTCTGTGTGAATATCTCTTAGCATTTGCCTAATAGCTAACAGTTATAGAAAGAAGCTTGTTTGTGAGGTCTTGAATTAGAAAAAAAAGATGCTCTTGAATCACGTGAAAGTTACCAATGTACACCTCAGATACCATGCGAGTTCATCACAGGAGAGATTGCATGATTGGGTTATTTTTATTTATTATTTCACAAATATCTTTATATGGCTGGAACTATATTATACAAAGCAACATTTTCTGTAACTTCAGCCTTTGTTACATAAAAGTATCTGCATGTGGAAAAAAACGAACAGATAATATTATGGTTACTAACAATTTGCATTACAGATGTCATCTTCCCAAATAAGCAGTAAGCAGGGTGCTGAATTAGTTCCTGAAATCATTCATGTGTGGATGTGGTGAAGTGCTATACCTTAATAATATGGACTAGCAGAGAAAGTAAAGGATCTCTTAAAAATGAGTGCCTGGAAAGAGGAAAGCTAAATCAGGTAAAATTAAAATTAAATTTGGAAAGTGGCATGTGAAGACATTAGATGTGTAGAGTGAGTCACAACCATAGCATGAATCAATTTTAACTTAAAATCCACAATATTACTTGGTTATAGAACTCTGGAAAAACTGACATTAATTGTATATTCCTGGCTCTGATACTAATAGTTGCTAAGCTAAATGCAAAGAGCCTGTTCCGTGCTGGTCCCTCCCCTCCAGGGCTGCCTTGTTTCCCCATGCTGGAGAACCGGTGTTTGAAAATGCTCTCTTGCTTGGGTGCTTGAGGATTACACACGAATTGCACTGAAATACGCACATGCAATAGCTACTGAACAGCTTCAGGCGCTTATCACCATCTGTAGTAATAGCTCCTCAGTCACCTGGAGCTCAGGAGATAGCTGTGATAGCGCTGCGCGGGCAGGTACTCTGCTGCTTTGCACAGCTTGCTGGGTCGGCGCTTTGTACGAGCATGGTGCTTCATTGCTGCAGCTTCAGAAGGCAGGAGAACAAACATGCATCTCCCCCTAAAAAAACGTGTAGATGTACACAGAATTTCATTAAATACAAAAGGGAGCTCTTTAAAATTCTGAATGTGAGTTGCTGTGCCTTCCTGTTCTCTGCTTTAAAAAGCTGCCGAAGTTTGCTGTCAAGCATGGAAAAAAACCCAAGCTTTTATTGTAGCAGTGGTTCTTTGGTTACTTATCTGTGAAGATCAGGGATGTGTCACCAGAAGTAAAAATTGATTTTGAAATGCTGTGATCAATCAGGAGTTTCTTCTCTGCCAACTCCTATGGATTTGATGTAAGAAGGAATGCTGGAATTCAGCATGTACAAGATTAAGTGCAGAATGAGGAGGTTGAACCCTCCAACAGGAATCCTAGGGCTCCGTTTCCCAGTGAAGGCTGCTGCCTCGTCATCCGTTGCAGCCAAGCAGCGATGGGCCAGTCCCCTCCTCACCGAGGACCCGTGAAGTGACTCTTGTCTGTAAGCATAGGGAGTTTGTTTTTAGTGTGCGTTCACCCTGTGTTCAAGGAGCTTAGTTACAGCCTCATGAGATTCTGTATTGACTTGTAAAATACTTAATGCAAGATCATTGCATAACAACAGCTGTGTGCTTTGCACATCTACAGTGTGAGATGCCAAATGCAGTGGTGTATGTTGGAAGTGCATCCTGTTCGCTAGCACCAAAACTTCCTTGCATCTGTCCTGCAGGATGAAATGCTGCTAGAAGAATTTTGCTGGAGTCGGTTTTGAGCTGTGGCTCTGGCTTGCAGAAAAAAAAATAGAAATGATGAAACATTTGCTCAGAAGTGGGATAATGCTACTGGAAAAAAAAATCTTAAGAGAAAGCAAGTGTGCAGCATAATATGTTAAACAAAAAAAACCCTGTCTTCCCTCATCCCCAGCTTACTGCAATTCTTAGTTTAACTGGTGCTAATTTAAGTCTTCAGCTGTAGCTGGCTAAAATTGCCAGCTTATACCTCCTCAAAGCCTTTCTTTAAAAACTTCTCTCTTGCCTAAGGAAACTCAGCCAAGCTGCTGTGACCTCTTCCTGGCAAGCTGACTGATTCAACTACCTTGTTTTTATCTGTGTGTGCTCCTGTCCCTGACATTTATTCCTGGCCCTTGGGCAGGAACTCATGTATGATCACAGAGTAACAGCATTTACTAGTGCTTGCCTGAGTAGTACTCTAGGAATGCTGCCTTGCTTACCTAAGTCTCCGGGAGGAACTTTATCTGTTTCTGTACATATTTTGTTTTGTCCCTCAAAAGAGTAAGACAGTGCTGAGCCAGGCCTAGCTTGCTGCTCTGTAACTGAGCATAAATGGTAGCGGATGCTTAAAGAGGAATCAAAGAGATGGGAAATAAAGACTGCTGGTGTTCCCTGGCATGCTGTCTCAGCATCTGGTTATCAGTAACGTGGGGCTTTGCCTTGTGCAGACCTTTGTGGCCCAACTCTCTCTATCTCTAGTTAATCAGTGTTTGTCAATAGAAGATTTGCCTTGCTGGAAACCAGGACCAAATTCCAGAGTAAACAAACCTCTGGTCCCCCTTCCACGTACAATTCTGTTCTGCTCTTTACCATTTATAATTAGTTTATAAAATTATTTGCTATCATGAAAGTGTCTAGTAAGCAGGGCCCATCAGATCTGCATGTCTTTTTGAAGACCTGACCAAATCTACTATGCTTCCTTGAGGGATTATATAGAAAAAAAGAAAGAAAGAAAGAAAGAAAGAAAGAAAGAAAGAAAGAAAAAAAAGCTAATTGGGGACTAAACCTTCACTGTGCAATTCTCCTCCTGTGTTTCTCCAATATCATTTCTCAAGTGTCTACATTCAGAAGTACTGCTGCTCCGAAGCCTTGAACTGAGGAAGGGACAGCTCTGTGGTAGGTGCATCATGGTGGTTATTGAAAATACACTGTCTTTCATTTTACCCCCTGTGGCTGCAGGGTAAGAAATGAGATTTTTCAGCTTGCTTTCTGCCCCAGATGTGCTATGCGTGTTTGCCTTTATTCAGAATATCTGGAGAAATGCAGATACTTGCAACCACATCTCTGGGCTTTCACTAGAAAGTCAGTTTCTAGTTGGCATCATTTGTGGGACTAGTTTCAAATCCCTGAACTCTGACGTTCCTGGGCCGATGTCTGCGGCAGAAGTACAATGCGTTTCCAGAAGGCCCCACTAAGGAGTGTGGCCAGGGCAGGGCTCTGTCCTTGCCAGGTGCTGGGGAGCACTCGGCTCTTGCCCGACTGTTACCAGCCAGTACCCTGAGGGTAGGGGACAGGCTCTCTTGGACAGGGTGGCTTCACAATAGATATTGCTCAGGCATTTTTTAACTCCTCAATAACTGCATGTGACCTGAAATTCACCCTTATTTTCCCACTCCACATGCATATTTCTTACTTCTCAATGTGTTATTAAACTATTTTATGAATTTGGTGCCTATGGCTGCAATCTTGGAGCCTACTTGATGAGTGAAGCATTAGCCATTCAAATACCATCGGTCACGATGCTTCTGGTGCTGCTACAGACACTATACAGCATTTTTCATCCTTTTTTTTTTTTTTCCCCAACAGATAAGTATTCCCATTTTATAATGAGGCAAATGTAGGAAATAGGAATATAAACTAACTTCCCTAATGTAGACTGGCAAACCTGGTGTTCAGAGTCCTGTGGTTATGTGTTCTTTTCTGACCTATATTGTTTCCATTTTTCTCCATTGTTCCAGTGCACCACAGATATTTTCAAGGCTTTAATTCAGGCTCAAGCAAAAAGATGATGCTTAGATGATGCTTATGCACTGGAAGTGCATCCAAACAGGCAAGGATACAATAAGACATTCCTCATTTGCCTGGAATTTGTTTATGAATTTAGCTAGAGTGTTTGTCACTTATTTACTCACTAACTTCCTTGAAGGAGAAAATACTTTTTTGTTCATAGGCTCGTTGGTCTTGAGTCATTTGTGTTTAACTCATCTTGTAGACTAATAATGCACTGAAATAACGAGGAGGTATGATAATAGGTGTTTGTTTCACATGTCTCCTTGCAAATAAATGGGTCTTGTCCTGCAGGATGCTGAGTTCCTCTCGGGAAGGGCTGCTGATAGCCGCTCAACTTGCCCAGCGCCTCGCGCGCACTCAGGCACGCGGAGCCTGGCTCTGCTTTGGCAAAGCAAAGCAGTGAGTTCCGTTGTGTGTTTGTCTGCGTAGTATCCAACAGTGCTGTCTAGCACTTAGCATACTGCTTTAATTGGCTTCCGTATCAATGATGCTTTGATCCAAAACTTCTTTCAGATATTTGTCTAGATAGCTAATACTAAAAAGGATGTGACTCTTCACTGAGCTAAAAGCCTTTCCAATAGGGACACTAGGGAATATTTCTGCGTATCAACTTTTGTATGAGAACTAGCTATTCATCACTTAATGCATTAAAGAACTTTTACTTACTCAAATTTAGTGTGTTAACCTTGGCATCCTGTTAAGATTACAATACCAAGAATTTTCTGGATCTCTTCTTGAAATAATATTAATGACTTTTATTAATATATATTAATTTTTATTAATTTTATTAATGACTTTTGCTAAAAAATATTTCTATTCTTTATTTTGAACTGGTGCTGGTGTGGTCTTCCAAGCAAATTCTGCCTGAGGAGAGATGAAAGTTAGTGTCAGATCCTTCACCCATGTCACACATTCTACATTTTAAAACATTGCCTAGCACTTAGTGCTGCAGTTCATGGGTATTTTTCCCATGGATTTCAAAGGGCTTTGGACCTCGGTTAGCTGTAGTATTTTTCTAGAGCTCTTCCTGAGGTGCTTGCTAGTTCAGGTGAGGCTGGTGTTGCTTGTTTAAGTGAGAAGCAAAGTGCACCAGTAGAGTTGAGCATTGATCCCATTCCTGATTTTGCTGTGGTTGTTGAGTTCTCTTCTCTTCTGTGGAATGAGATTGATTTTTTTTCCTGCTCATTCTCTGCTAGTAATAGGAACATTCATGTCTCTCCTGCTCAATCAAATCAGCAGCTTTCCCTGCTTTATCTCATGCTGCTGGATTCGGGTAGTTCTTATTGACCTCATTATTATTGATTTTTATTCTGGGCAAGGACATGGTAGAAGAAATTCAGAATAAGTAAGTATTCACATTGGAGGAAATGCAAGATGCAAGTCCACTTGAGCTGTTTTTCATCAGGTAGAAACTGATAAATACAGCCAGCCTGCTGTGAGTTTTCCACTCCCAGCTAATTTCTGCTAAGAAAAATCTTGCATGGAGCTTAAGTAGACTGGCTTGTTCTTGCTCTTAGTCCATCTGCTTATTTTCACATTTTCTGCCAGAGTTTACATTGTGTTAGCCAAAATACTGACTACTGTACTTCTGTTATTCTTTATTCCCCTCTCTTTGCAGATGTATTAAGTCCGAAATGCTTCACTGATAAAACTCCTTTTAGGATGTAACAATCTGCTGTCCTCATGCAAGCCAGTCAGTTGTGGGACATACAAAATATTTAATTGAAGCTGGTTGTAAAATCTTGTGGAATAACGCCTGCCTAACAGACCTCTGGCTCCTCAGTGGCCCAGCAAAGCACTGGCTTGCCATTTCCATAACGCGCATACCCTCCAAAGCCCAGGCTCCATAGCAAGCTCAGAGTTGGGCACCTGCCGAGTTATGCGGGTCCATGAGGATGGTGGTGCCTGCTGGTTACTGGCAGCCGGAATAAGCAGCCCGAGGCAGGTGAAGTGCCGAGCAGGAGCTGTGGGAGCTGGTCCTGCTGGGCTTGGCATGCGTGGGGCGCAGAGCTGCAGGAGCACCACCCCAGCAGGGCCTGCAGAGACAGATGTGGGCTGGGAGGTGTCCTAGGATTGGGCCCTCCGGTAACGCATTCTGCTTAATCAAACACTTTTCCCTTGCTTTCTTTTGAACTGTGTATAATGGCCTTCCTATGCATTGCTCTTGTGGTAGCGTATTAACAAATCTTGTTGATGCAGGTCTGAAAGTAGCAGGAGTTCAAACTGCTGTCATGCTCCCGAAGAAATGGCCAGTTTCCACTTAGCGTGGCGTATTTAGGGACTGAACTGGAACCTGGCAATGTTTTGGTCTAGCCTAGTGTGTGTTCCTGCTCAGTCGCTTCTTGTAAACAGCCAGAACTGTCATGCCTATTTGATAGACTAAGAAAAAAAGGGAAAGAATTTGCCAAACACCACTCCCATTAGAAAAAAGGTCTCCCAGCTGTCTCCTCTTCCCCTTTTCCTTTCCCAGCTCAGCTGCCCTCTTCTCCCCCACTGGAGCATTGTATCCTTGTTAGATAGTGTTGCTGTCATCCTGGGCACCCTCTTAGGGAAACCAACTGCTCTCTGCCAAGCCCTGAGAAGCTGAGAAGGTTGGTTGTCGGTTCCTACTTTTCTTCTATGAAAGTAAACCAACATCATCTTGAGCTAATTCATCAAGTTGCACAGCAGAGTGAGAAAGAGGGACAGAGGGGTGCTGTCTTTTTGCATATTCACACAACATGGAATAAGCTAACTTAAGTTGAATGACATCCATAATAAAAACAGCAGGGTTGACAATTTAAGGTCTTGGAAGGAGATGGTTGTGTTTGATGCTCTTCATGGTTTCCTTTTTTTTTGTCTCTTACAGCGGAGTTTTGCTGTGGGTTCTTTGTAATCTTGATTCTGGGCAACTTCTGGTTTCTTGGTGTCCTGTACTTGCTGTGGCTCTACCATGACTGGGACACGCCATGTGCTGGAGGAAGAAGGTTCCAATGTATCAGAAACTGGACAGTCTGGAAGTACTTTAGGGAATACTTTCCCATCAAGGTGAGTAAAAGGTGTCTCGGCCAACTGTAAACCCTTGAAGTGGGACAGCTAAAACTTTCTTGACCACCATTGGATGTCTAAGAGTCATCTTTGGTAAAACTCAGATAGTTCCTTCAGAGTGTACTGAACTTCTGAAAACATTGGGAATCTGAGATTTAGCAACAGGAGGGGGGAATGCAGGTTGGTTTTCCATTTGGACTACTTGATCTGAAGATAATGCTCCATAAATGATACAGAAATGATCATTCAGGATAGATCTATTTAAATTTACTTTGTTCTGCTGTAAAATAGCGCATTTTAAGGCCCTCAGAAGACATAAATGAAGTGTTGTCAGTCTGTGTCCTGTCAATGCAATCCTTATGTTTTGTTTTTCTGTGTCTAAAGTCCCTGTGATATAGAAGTGTTATAATCTCTTCCAATGTCTCAAAATTTCAGCTTATAAAAACTTCAGAATTGAGTCCAAAACACAACTACTTGCTTGGCTTTCACCCTCATGGGGTGCTGGTAGCTGGAGCCTTTGGAAACTTTTGCACTGGGTCAAATTTCAAGACTCTATTTCCTGGGATTACTCCATACCTTCATATCACTCCCATCTGGTTCCGCTGTCCCTTCTTCAGAGAATATGTAATGAGTGCTGGTAGGTAAAAACAGAATGTCTCGGCTTATTGCTTCATGTTATAGCTCTTGCTTAAAGTGCTGTGTCTACTACACCAATCAATGGTGATTTGCTGTTTCACTTCAGTTGGATCAGCAGTGGCCTTAAGTTAAACCACTGTTTTGCGATCAACTGTTGCAAAATAACTTGGAAGATCTTGTTAATTTTACTGAATGATATGATTACGTGTCATTATTTAAAACTGATTGCAGTGCGTAGCTCTATTGCTTCATAATTGCAGTTGCAATACAGTTAGATAGACTGCTGGTAAGAGCTGTACTGCAGGAAAGAGCCACAAGGATTCTGTTCCTCTAACAAGACTATTCTGAGAATAAGGTCTATTGCATATAGAGCTTACTTGCTTTGAGAATAAGTGCTAATTTTTAAATCTTGGATGCTAGGATCAAGCTATGTATTTCCACTATCTTATCTAAAAGATACCTGTTTTAGCTAACATTAACCGATTACAAGTCATATAATCGCTGATCATTACCAATACTTCTATAACTAAAATGCTTCTAGCTATGGTAAGCAGGCAGGAAAGGGAGGAGGAACCAGGTAGCCTGGGTAGCCTCCAGCAGCCATTGGAGTGTTCAGGCACCTTTTTCCGTAGCTCCATCTCTCTTCCCCAGCTGTCTCCCCAAACAAGCTCTGCCTCAAGGCCTCTTGCTTCAGTGCCTGTGGGGCAATCGCCATTCCCTCCCCTCCTCTAAATGTGCTGTGGGCAGGAGCCCTTTCAGTGGTTCTGCCCACACAGGGGAAATGAGAGAGGCTTTGGGGTTTCTGGGTTCCGATGTGGGCCCGGGCTGTGTTTCCTGGCACTGCCAAGCTGTGGGCACAGAAGCAACCTGGCCTTATGGAAGGCTTCCCATTTGGGAGGTGAGGAAGGGATATGGCGTAGGCTCCTCCAAAGCTGTTCATGGTGCCCCCATGCTGGTTTGTTTATCTGTTTGTCCAAATTTGTGCTTTTTTATTTTTTATTTTTTTTTCTTTTGCCACCCAAAATGCCAGAGCGCGCACTGTCCACATAGCAATTGGGAGTGCTGGAGGTTGCATTCCTGCACTAACACTTGTATTTTCCTCTTGGAGAAGGGGATGTTTGAAGTAGAACACTAGTGCTTGCACAATGGCACTTGAAAAACAAATTGAAGATAATCTCTTACCTGGGAAGTTTAAAGTCCTGCTCAGTACGTGTATCTTTTTAGCCAGAAATTAATTACCTACTTCTGACTGAGGTCCTGTATTTCAAGCTTGTGCAATTGTAACAGTGATGAAAACTCTAAAGAAACGCTCTTTTCTGTCTCTATAGCACTTGTCAAAAGGGGGTCATATTCATGGTTGATACTGCAGTAATAATGAACGATAACAAGTAATAAACTGTGGGGAAGAGAAGAATATATAATGAAATTAGGATGAGTGTCCTTTCAGAACAGTTTAATAGAGTTATTTTGCTTAAATGACATTAAACTACAGCAGTTGAAGTACAGTCAAGACAAATCTGGGTAAGGCCAGATCTGGTAGGCAGAGATCTGGCTTTCATGTCTGGCTTCTGCACGAATGCTGTGATTTTAGAGCAGCTGTTCAGCCAGTGCAGGCTTACAGATGTGCCTAGGGTGCACTTCAGGTTGATATCAGAATTGCACATCCTTGTATTCAATATCCCAGCAGAATGTCCTTCCCTGAGAGTGCTGGAATATCGGGAAAGCTTCGTCTGTTCTAGCCTAAATAGATTTGTGAGTGTCAGGTCCTGGTTACTAGAGGAAAAGCTGATGCAGTCATTGGGACTGCTGTTACACAACTGAGGAAGGAACGCAAGGGATTGACTTGCGGTGTGCTTAAGTTGGCAGGTGCTCTGCTTATTCTGCTGAAGCCTCTGTGAATTTGTCTATAAGCGCCTGCTTCTGTTGCATTAGCTGCAACCTCTCCACAGTATCTGCTGTGATTGTACTAGGCATAGGAGTCTCTGCAGTAAGGAACCGTGTTGGCAGAAGAACTGTCTCTTTCCTGAAGATAGCAGGTAACTTGGGTGGTAGGCGAGAGAGTAGGTAGGCTCATCAGTGGGAAGTCAAAGACTACTGCTGCATTTAGAGGTTAAACCCCAATCTTTGAACTCTGTCCTTTACTATAATTATTTATAAATATTAGAACTATCATTTAGATATCACTTACAAATATTTCATAAATTCCACTGTACTTCATGAGGTTCTACTGAATCACTCTTAAAATGTTTGCTCTAAAGGAATGGTTTCTGCGGCCAAAGAGAGCGTCTCGTACGTGCTGAACAACAACGGAGGTGGCCACGCGTCCATCATTGTCATCGGAGGAGCAGAGGAGTCTCTGAACGCGCATCCTGGCAGCCTAACGCTGAACATCCTCAAGAGGAAAGGTTTCATTAAAATGGCCTTGAAACATGGGTAGGTTTCGCGTTAAGACTGCTCCAACAAGCATGTTTTGAATATAGCCTGGTTCATAAATACAGTAATTGTTGTATATAGTAAACTCATAATCAGAATCTGAAAGAGTAGTTTGTGTATGAATGTGCAAGTGTCTGAAACGGGAGCCAGTCTGGGCATTCAGATCCAATCTGGGAGTGTTGCATAATTTGTCAGCAGTAGGTGGAGGTATTAACATATCTTGGTTATGTGTTTCTGTTGTTTTATATTGCAATAGCAAAAAAAGTAATAATTGTGAAACAATTGTAGTAAACTGTGGCTTTCATTGCTGATTGACTCGGCTGTTACCCTGTTCTATAAATTGAAGCTATATCGAAATATTATTTCCATATCATTCTAAAGTAAGCTAGACGTTATTTTACTAAATCACTTAAAAGTACAGTCCAGAAAGACTTTTCATCCTTACTCTAAAGAATTTTTTGGGAAATCTGTTAATTACAAATGTAAATTTCTCAGAATTTGGGGTGTGAGTCTCAAATAAAAGTTAGTTTATTTTTTTTTGCTATCAAATATCCATCAGTTTGTTACTGAAGAGAGAGGGCATTAATATCTTTTGAGTGATTTACATAATATGAGCTGTTGTGTCTGTGATAGACTGTTCTAGATGCCTTGTGCACTAGAAATTTTGGAACCAATGCCCTGTTCCTGATAAGCTTTCTAGATATCTCCAGGAATATACATTGATACATTAAACAATGAGGGGACAAAAAACCCCACAATATTTGACCAAATCTGTAACAGGTTTTTTTAGTTATTAATCAGAGGAAAAAAATGGGTTCTGAGAAGAGCAGCTCTCCATTTTCAGATAGGCTACTGTGTGATCTTTCTTTATTCTGGAAAGTATTCTGTGTAGAATATGCCAAGAGATTTCTTTTATGCATTTCCTTGGGAAACTCGGACCTTTTCTGCCATGCAATGTAACATTTTAGTCCAATTTCTACCCAGAAATAAGGCTTGTATATTTAAACTGGGCCTAGAGTGCCTAAACGAGTTTTTATTCCATCTCTGTTTGACTGCTAATTAATCCAATAGTATCACAAACACCATCAGTAGTTTATTCTTTATTTTACCACAAAGTTTACAAAAATACCTGCCTGTCTGTTTTGCGAGCATGTCCAGAGGTCTGTGATCTGAGAGATCAGAAAGCCTGGTGTTCATCTCGTGTAAGCTGATTTGGATTGAGAAACAAGATACTCCCATCCCTCCTGGCCTTGATTTCAAAAACAGCCCTAATGCAGGTTGACGAGTTCGGGCTCCTCGCAGAGCGTGCGGTGGCCTCCCTTCTTTCATGAAGGGGTGCTCCTTGTCCTTAGTAAAGCAGCTGAGCGTCTGCACCTCTCAGCAGCATGAAAGGGGCGCCAGGAGGTCCCCTGGCCCAACTCCACAGGTCTTCGTGACTGCAGCTGATCCTGGCTCTGGGCATCTTGTGGTGCTCTCGATCTGCTGCATTGAGTACCACGAGAGGAAGGGGCTGCCCGTGCAGGGAAGTAGGGCTGTTCCTGCACTGCTTTGCCCCAGTGTCCCCCAACGTGCACGCAGAGTCCTTGGGACTTCTGGAAAGGACATTTTGGTCCAAGGTAACACAATACCTGATACAAAGTGAAGAAATCCCAAAGACAGAAATGATGAATCAGCTAACTTATTCTTAGTTTCATAATCAAAAGAGACTCCTTTCTTTGTTGCAACCTCCTACATAGTGTTTTGCAAAAGCCTTTGGTGTGCAGATTAAAATAAATCCCACACTCTCAGGGTGTATACAAAATGCTATTGCACCACAAGATTTTCCTGTTCGTTTTAGAGTTGTAGTAAAAAATGAAGTATATACAGAGCCATGCTATTTTCTGGGCTTTCCAATGTCTCTCTTACAGTGAGAGCAGAGTGGGAGTTGGAGGCACTCGGGACACCCGAGGTTTTGGGAGCTACAGAAGCTCTTGGTCTTTCCCATGCAGGTGGCTGTGACTGTCCATGGTACTGTCCAGCCGGCTCTGTCCTCTGCACCTCCTCCTTGGGCATTCACCCTTCTTCAGGAATTTTGTCATTCTGACAAAGTTACTAGCAGTGCTGCTAATCTACAGTTAGGCTTTCCTCAGAGATAGTATAAACTGAATAGAGCTAAAATATAGAACTGTTGGGCTATTGAAAATTGTTGAACTGTTTCAATAAAGCTAAATATTGAGAGAAAAAAAAAAGGGGGGGGGGCAGTCAAGATTTGAAATATGTTTTCTTCCCCCTCCTTATTGGAGACAATAGCACTGGTTCCATCAGACTCAGGAGTTTGTCCAGGTGGTATTCAGTGCTTTTCCTCCGACTCAACTCATGAACTGAACCAAAATTCATTAAGTTGTGCAGGAGCCAAAGTGAATTAGTATAATTTCTGTGGGTTCCGATTTGACCTTTGATAGTAACAGATTAAGGCTAGTGTTTCAGAAGAAGCCTGGAGGAAGCAGGATTTCACCAGGAGTTGGTCAGCGGGGGAATTTGGCATTGGACTCGTGCCTGTGAGAATGTCTGCTCTTCGTTGCGTTGGTTGTGCTGAAGTCAGGTGTGTGCAGCACTAGGGTCAAAAGGCAGGGAAAGGCCAAGGTCTGACCCCATCAGCCAGGAGCATTACCAGGTTAGCAACAGGGCTTCTTTGCTTGCTCATGGAGAAAATGCAGTGAAAATCTGGGTGAACTTGCTGAAATACTGATGGATAAGATTATAATGATGATATATGGATAATCATGTATTTTTACAACTACAACTAATCATTAAAACTTGCAGAAGGTAGCAACCAGCTAAATACTTCCTTAAAAGCTGCTTGCTAGCTGTGTGTGAATGACTTAAAAAAAGCAACGAACATATTTAACTTCCTTGGTGAAGTGCCGCCTCCTGCTGCTGAAGCCCAGAGCCCCTGCACTGCTGGGCTCGCCTCGGTGGTCATCGCAGTTCTGACTGTTTTCCAGGGCTCATCTGGTGCCAGTGTTTTCCTTCGGCGAAAACGAGCTCTTCAAGCAAGTTGCAAACCCCAGAGGTTCCCGGCTCAGAAATATCCAGGAGAGGCTGCAGAAGATCATGGGCTTCGCTCTGCCGCTGTTCCATGCTCGCGGCGTATTCCAATACACTTTTGGCCTAATACCTTACAGGCAACCTATTCATACTATCGGTGAGCAACTTGTGCCTTTTCCAATGCCTTTTGGTTTTAAAATGTGAGAATGTCCTCTAGTATCTGTGTAGATTTGTAAATCTATTCCAACAAAAACAGTTGGCTACTGAGCATCTAAAGCCAGGATGTGAGATTTAAAATGATTAAAAAAAAAAAAAAAGTAATCTTTACCCCCAGCCAAGAAAGGGGCTTCCTTTCCCCCTTCTCATTCTTAATTCCTTGGGAATCTTCCAGGAGATCAGAGGGGTATCCTGCAAAGGCTGCTTGTGTATTTTGGATATAACATTTTTAGCTAGATTCTGAGCGACTGAATCTGGCTGTTTAGAAAAATAAAGCTACTCTTGTATTTCACACTGGACACCCATCCTTCCAGATGAGGAATGATGTAGTTTTAGTATGGAGCAAATCAAACTATGTAAGATGGAGCAGTAGTAATTTATGTTAAATTTCACGTAGACCTGTATTTTACTAGAGTGTATATTTAAATTTTTTGGAAAAGTTTTATTTTTTTAAACCCCACATTGTGCCTAGGCAGTCCAAAAATGTTCCTTGCTTGAAATACTTCCAAAACATAGGAATGAAAATGAGGCATTTTGGGCATTTTTTCATTGAGTAGATGACATCGAGACTGTTCTGGACCTTAAAATGTCTTCTAGTTTGAAGCAAATCTTCAACACGTATTTACTACAGGAGCCAGAGTGTGTCCATGGCTAAAACGCAGCAGTGCTGCAGATCAGCAACACCTGAGGCTTGCAACAGAACCTGTTATATGAAATCCCTTATCTACAGCGTGTGTTACCTCATGTTTGAAAGCCCTTATCGTGTCTGTGTGTTCCTGGAGGGCTCCTCCAAATGGCTTAGTCGGGCTCTGGAAGTGCTGGCTCAGCTCCTGGAGCTCCGCTAGCTCCTGCGCTGGCCACGGAGGCTCCTCTGATCCAGAACCTCCTTTCCCAAAGCCAGGAGGCGCAGCTCGCCCACACCACGTGCTCAGAGTCAGTGTGTTTTGGGCTGCGTGACTGTGAGCAATTTGGGTTGGCTGGGAATTATTGCTGCTTTCAGGAGCAAATTAGGGGAGAGCAGCACAGCATCATGCAGGTTCCTGGAAATTCTTTATTTAAACTGCAGTGGTTTCATACTCCCAACGTCTTACTCAATGCAGGACGCCGTTCTGCTCCTGGTCTTGTAAAGACTGAATTTCACCACTGCAGGGCCAGGGAGCTCTTGGCAGCTGCAGCAGGAATGTGTAGGATCAGCCCCTTTGCAGTCGACTATACCTGCCCTGCCTTTTGTCAACACCTTCCCATCTCAGGTGAAATATCTGCTGAAAAGGATTTCCAGTGCTTGGCAAAGGCACCTGAAAATCTGTTGAAGTCATCCTTTCGATAGACTTCTACTGTGTGAGCTTGGCCAAATCTGATAAATCTGATAAGCGCCCAGAGCCTTTTTTTTTTTTTTTTTTTTCTCTTTTCTCTCCAGTGAAAGACAAGCAGCTGTCAAAAAATGTTAGTGACTGATATCGCTGTCTTCTCAGCCTCTTCCACGGTGGACATCTTTGGTATTCAGATCAGAAAGGAGCACAGTGAGAAGCAGACATTTCAGCTGGCACGTGCTTTTGCACGTATAAAACTTCACCTGTAGGGTTTCGAGTTCTCCTTTTTCTCCAGCTTAAGCACATTTGTAACAGGATTTGTTTTTTCAAACCCAACAACACCTGGGTGCAAAGCTGGCTTGCCCTGAGGGGTGGTGGATGACAGCTCACCTTTGCAATGAGAAGCATCTTCCAGCAAACTCTTGATTTCTGTTACCTGAACAGAAGCCACTGCCTGCAATGGGCCTGGACAAGAAGAGAGCTAGAAGAAGAGACGGCAGGGGCTGACTGTCAGGTTGTGACCCAGGGTAGCAGGGCAGCTTGCAGGTTTTTGCTGCTCACTGTTACTGCTAGAGATGAGAAGAGCTGCAAAAAGCTCTGAATTGTTTTTCTGAGCATAGACCAACCGGAGCAGTCCAACCTGCAACTCACTAACCCTAACTAGTCCAACTCGCTAAGCATCTGTAAAAATGCTTGAGCATTGAAATGTCTCCCAGCTCAGAAGGGTATTGCCGAGGCTGGCCGGCACCAGTGGGCCTGGGCATTTACTCTGCCTGTTTAATTTTACACCTGTTTTGAACTTGCCCTGCAGAATGCTCCCCCGGTGGCCCATAGCCCATGTCAGGGTACACTGCAGGGTAAACTGTACCCTCAGCTTAGAGCCAACACTCCTCATCTGTTCCTTTGCTGCCAAACTGATGAGTTTAGGGTTTGTTTGTTTGTTTGTTTTTTTAACATATTTTTCCTGAACTCAAGTTCAGGGTCAAGTGAAAAAACAGACCCAGGGCTTAGGCCTGTGAAAGGTGGGTTCGGGTCCAAGGCTGAGAGAACTGTACAGTGATTCTGTCACCTCACAGGGAGCTGTGATGGAGCTAGAACAGGGGTGAGGAAGGATAGCTGTGCTTTAAAAGAGGTGTTAATGAAGCTAACATTGCTGTTGTGTTTAATTTACAGTGGGAAGCCCCATCCCTGTGAAACAGAACTTGAATCCCACCAGTGAAGAGATTGATCAACTACATGAGCTCTATCTACAGAAACTAAATAAATTATTTGAAGACCACAAAAGAAATTATGGGATCCCTGAACAGAGAACTCTTATCTTTGAGTAGTGAATTACAATTTATGATTACAAGGATCACCTTGAGAAAAAAAAAATGGTTAAATGTGTCTTGGCTGAAATATGTCAATCTATGTTTTGTTACCTTTATTTTTTTCTTGTGTAAGGAATAATTTTAAGAATGGATTGTTTCATTTTTATTTTTTAATCTTATGGAAAAAAAAATCCTTAGGGTGTGATCAGGGAAGCCACTGCTATTCTAAATTGTCTTTTTCAATTCTTCTGTACTAGAAATGCTAGTGAGAGACTCAGTGCAGATGTTCCTACTACCATGGTATGTACTATATCTTGGGCAGAGGAAATTGTCCTTGCATGAGATCAAGTGCAGGAGAAGTGTAACCCCCTGAAGCCTGTAATTAGGGTTTACTAGCATGTATGAATAGCCAAGTTGTTCTTTGAATATCAAAAAACCCTACTGCTCTTCCTTAAAAATGAAGTTTATTTTCAGTTGATGGCTATTTTGAACCATTTACATAGGATTTCAGGAATATTGTGTGCTTTGTGCCTTAAAGACGATACCACCAGAAGTGGTTTATCCAACTTAACAAAGCAGACTAAGCTCTGCTGGGAGGAAGAACAGTGTGAGTTGCTCTACATTCAAGCATTTGCTGGGTGGTGGGAAGCACTGAATAACGTGACGTCTTTCTTTCCTTGGACACACTGTGATTTTGATTTGTAAGATGCCTTGGCTTGGTTTGGTGGCTCAAGTCTCACACGAGTGGCAGGCACAGTGCACTGGGTGTTGACTAGTGAAGCTGCTGAGGGAGCCATGTGAATTTTGCATGTTCTGTGTATTCAGAATTACTCTTACGCTGGGCACTTCCACAGAAGGAAATGAAGCCTGCTTTGTTCAGCCTAGTTCTGAAACGTCATCAAGGAAAGGGTCCTTGTTATGCCTCCCCTCCCCCAACCTCCCTTCCCTGTAAGAGTGATTCCCAGTTCTCCGAATACCAATGGATGGGCAGGCAGGCTGAGGTTTTTTATTCCTCTTTCCTACTAGTTTGAGTGAACCAAATCCTAACCTGTGGTTTCCTGATCTGGAAGGCTGCCCATCAGAGTGGCACAGCTGTAGCTGCCAAGGCAATGAGAGCACTAGCGCTTGAAAGAAGGTTTTGCTTAAGTATAGTCATCTTAAAAAAAATTAGAAATCTTGGCCAAACTTTTTCAGTTAAAATGCCTAGGCCTCCAAGATGATGATTTGTGAAGAGAATTATAATATATTGTTATATTTTTATATATAAGAGAAATTACTATATTTGTAAGTGCCCTCTATCTGCACTTGGACTCTGCAAATCTGGTTTTATTGAGAAGTGTGTGTTTTGCTTCCTGAATGTTTTATCAGGTGCCCTGACAGGATGAGCATGGGCTTGTCAAGCAGCCCGGGGCACCTGCAGCTCTGCCCATTTGGCAGCAATGGGCTCTAGGAATAGCACTGTTGGCCCCACAGTGGTATTGGGCTCGTTGTACACTTGGAGCCTTCCTAGCAGAAGGGTGGTTGTGGTTTGGAGAAGTGTTAGAAGTCTTGGGGAAAAAAGATCTTTAGCAAGATGAAGGTCTTCAAGGAAAAGGGCAGAAGCGGTGTGATTCCTGAGGAATGGACTGCCCATGAACCCGAGCCCCAGTGTTGAGCAAGTATTTGCTGGACAGGACTCGTGAATGTTAGTCTAATTGTTCCAAAAATCCACTCTCTCTTTCCCTAGGGCTATAGATGTCTTTAGGAGGCAGGATGAGAACACAGGAGTTTTTGGTAGCTGGAGAAGCAGCTCTCCTTCCCCGGCAGGCTGCTGTCAGCATGTCCACAGCTCATCTCTTGCACAGTTCAGCTTTCTTGGTGCCAAATACCCTCTCCTTTCCAACGCTTTGCTGCCTAATGATGATTGCATGTGATGACTATGTACACGTGCAAAGCTTTAAACTGCTTCCTGTCCTGGTCCAGAAGCAGGGGCCTAGGTGCAGGGCTTGAGAAGTGCTGTGAGTGTTAAAATGTTTGACATGAGCTTAAGATCCAGAGTATTTCAGCTTTTGGAATAGCAAATACCTAGGGAGTCAGACATCCCGTGTTTGGTACTTCAAAGGGGCATTTAGGGACCTGAAGCCCTAAGTAGCTGCTGACCCATTTTTGTTTATCCAGCTGTGTGAAGCTGCCATTTGAGCTTGTTTCTTGCTGCTTGGCCTGATGAGCAGTGCTCATGCAGCCACCAAAGACACTGTGTCACACTGCTCTCTTACATCACCTCATCTAATAAGATGCTTCCTCTCATACTCAGTCTGTTTTATCCTATTACTGTAATGATACAGAAGCTCAGGATGTAAATTTTAAAGCCATAGTGTGGGTTGAGGATTGGAACTGTTTGCATTCCTGTTAATTAAAGTAGCCCCAAATTCTAGGGAACTTGAGGGTACTGATTTGCGGGGGGAGGTGGACATACTCGGTCCACAATGTACGAGGATGTGTATAAGTTTGCCTCTGAAATCCATGAGAAAAGTGTTTGAGGGCTCTAAATGTTATTCGTAACCAGCACAGTTAGAGCAAGTAGGAGAGGCCACTAATACTTTTATTGGTTTGTAACACAGGAAGATAAAGAAAAGAAATTAAAGTCTCCGGGCAACCCAAACGTGTTACTGCTCTGCATATGCAGTAGCTCCGTAAGTGCGGTGTGTTGCCTAGGCTGGTCCTGCCGCCTTACGCTTGTAAACACACTTGCTATGCTTAGTGTGTCTAGGGCAGGATTATGTTTAATTAGACAACCAGAATTTGTACAAGTGCAATACTGAGCTGAAGGCCACGGGTGCTTCAGAGCCCCGGGAGCTGTGGACCTGCTGCAGACCGCATGGGCACCGCGGCGGCCGAGCGCGAAAGCTGCCGCTGCGGCCGGCGGCAGGGCCGGGGAGCCCCTGCCTCGCCAGGTGCCTGCTGAGGAGCAGCAGGGCTCGCTCGCATCCCTGGCGCGATGCCCACACCCGCGCTGTGGTGGGCCTCCCGCCGGCCACAAACACGGATTACGCCTATGACTTGGGAAGCTGCCTTACCTCTCCTTCCCGAGGAGGGACCCGGGGCTGAAGCCCGTTCCTCTGCCCTCCCAAACAGCACTGGCAGTTGCCGCGTGCTCACGCTGTGTGGGGATTTGGCCGCTTTGCGGAGGCGGCCCCAGGGCAGCAGGGCATCGAGCAGAAGGCCCCATGCCCTTCCATGTGGCCCCACAGCTCCGTGCGCGCTCGGGTCGGCGTCTCTTCACCAGAGCCCGTCTGCAGAAACCCTCGCACGTAGCAGGAGCCCTCGAGAACTTACATTTCTTGGACTGTGAAGTTTTTCAGCCTTTGATACCTTTGCGACTTTTCGTGGTACCTGTAAAATACCGATTTCGGTTGTTACGTGATGGCTGTAACTAAGACGTGAGACAATAAAGGTTTGTACCAAAGTGTGCTTGTGTTGTGTGGAATTCAAATGTTCATCATTGCTACTGGGCTTGGGACTCTATGGCCCTAACGGCGTGACTGAATTCAGAACTTGTATTGGAATAGCGTATAAAGCAGCTAAGAGCACAGGCTGTGCCAAACTCCAGGGACTTGGGAACCTAACAGCCTCTTGGATTAAACATGTGTTGCCCTTCTGTACTGGGAAGGGGAAACCTGGATGCTTCAAAACTGATTTTGGTCTTCAGTCTGGCACTGCTTATACTGACAGCTGTGCTGGCAGATATAAATTATGAAGCCTGGGAAAAGCTAATGAGTGTTTGGTTACTGTTTAAATACTCTATGGAGGGATCCATCTTGCCTTTTAGTATTCTATAAAGGCAAAAATATGGTAGAAAGTAAAGTGGCTTTGGATTGCTTTGAAGGAGTCTCATCATACCTGCGGGGCATGTAAAGGGGAGGTGTGTGTATCATATCTCATGGTGCTTCTTTCTGTTGTTGAAATACTGAAAAGCTGAAAGGCCAGAAACAGAAAAATGAGGACCGGAGCACAGTGGAACCTTCCTGCTTTCTGAAGAGCTCAGAAACACTCATCCTGATCACGGTGCTCTGTGATAGCCAAGCTGTTAGCTCCGCGCAAAGAGCTGACTCTGAAGGGAATCTTCACGGATGTACGTGGTTTTTCAGCTGATGTATCTTCAGGTTAGTACCAATTTAGTCATCTAACCTGCTGGAGCAGTGCCTGGAGATGCCAGCAGAAAGTGTTTCTGCGGTGGCCTTTGCAGCGCAGACAGGAGGAGGCGCTCCCTGACGTGCGCTGGGCTCCAGAAGTGCCCCTTGTCCTCGGGTGCCCAGCCCCAGCCGGCCAGGCAGCCTCGTGGCTTCTCAGCCTTGGGCAGCAGTAACAGGGAAAATGACAGTCACGTAAGACCTTCTGTTGGCACCATTTATTTTCTGTTAAACGCCTTACTCATGTGAATGGAGCCCTGCTTTTTGAACAGTCAGGCTGAAATTTAATAACCCACTGTGACAGACTAAGGAACCGAGCCCTGTAAGCCGCTTGTAAGCTTTTGCTTTTCTGCTAGCATGAATCAGGAATGGTCTGTTGTTTCCTTGCTGCGGTCAACAGCCAGTATGGAATAGCAAGAGTAGGTTTGTTTGGTGGGAACCCAGCATTCGCTATGTCTACCTGTACACCAGAGACTGCCCAGAAAAAAAAGATCTTACTAATTTTTAGATATACTAGTGTGGACATACGTGCTGTAGAATGCATTGAAGTGTAGAGGTGTAGAGAGCCTAAAGGTTTTGTAAGATTTGTGGCATTCCTCTAAATTATTCTTGCATATATAGAGCATAAAATCTATTTTTTTCAAGCCAAAGCAAGCATTTTTCATGGCTTATAAAGGAAGCAGCGTGCCAGGGGGTAGGCACACCAAGAGCCTCCTGCGCCTTCTCCTCCCTGTCTGACAACGTGCCCGGTAGCCCCGGCGCTTCCCTGCACCCCCGCACGCGCGCTGGTGCCGCAGGGCGCGGTGTGAGCAGCAGTTTCCCAGCGGGGCAGGGACGGCGCTTAAGGAGCGGAACCGGGAGGGGTAGAGAGCGCCGGGGCAGCGGCCGAGCTCCCACCCGCTCTTACCGCGTTGTCACCCGCGTCCGACGCGCTCCTCGCCGCGGCCGGGCGGGCTGCGGCCGCATCCCGGGCCCAGGGGCTACCCCAGATCACTCGCCGAAGTCAGCGGCAGCCGAAGTGTCCTGGCGCGGGGGCTTTCTTTGCTTCGTGGAGGGGTTTAAACCGGCTTCTCCCCCCGCGCCGTGTGGCTCCGTGGATCTGATGCTTCTCCCAGGCGTACGCGCCGAGCCCTTCTGCGGGGTACCACGCACTGCAGCGCAGGGAGCAGGGCTCCATCCTCACACCGCTGCTGCTGCCCCGTATCGAGTATCTGCAGGCGCTCCGTGCACTAACCAGCGGCGCTTCCGCGGGTTGTTTCTTTCGCTTGCAAGTCTTAATCAAAATCAGCTGGTTTGAGACATTACCGTAAAGCCACAGCCAGTCAGCGGTCTAGAGAATCCCCGTTTCTAGTTCAGCAGCGCTAGGGATTTGTGCAGCCTCTGTGACTTTGCTGCCGTTACACTCACATGGTGGATTAGGTGTCACTAAGGGCTGATATTTCTTTTCTGTGCTTTATATATAACAGTTTATCATTTGAATAAAACCCGTTTTATCAAGGATAGGATCCATCTTACATAACTTTTTTCAGGTTAGGTGCCTACTCGAAAGCAAACATCTACGTTGTTGTCATGTCCCGAGGATAGTCTTACCTCTTGGGGTAGGCTGTATTTCTCTCAGATTATTTCACAGAACCAACTGAATAGTTAGGGCTGGAAGGGACCTCCTGGAGACAATCTGGTCCAACCGCCCTACTCAAGCAGGGTCACCTAGAGCACGTTGCACAGGACTGTGTCCTAGTGGCTTTTTAATACCTTCAGGGGTGGAGACCTATCTGGGCAACCTCTTCCAGTGCCCGGTCACCCACACAGCAAAGTATTTTCTGGTGTCTGAGTGGATTTTATTGTGTTTCAGTTTGTACCCTTTTGCCTCTTGTCCTGTCACTGGTGGGGTACCACTGAGAAGAGTCTGGCCCTATTCTCTTTGCATGCTCTCTCTCCATATATTTAAATGCATTGACAACATTTCCCCCCAGTCTTCTCCAGGCTGGACATATGAGAGATGCTGCAGTCCCTTAATCAACTTTGTGGCCCTTTCTTGGACTGGCTCCAGTAAGTCCAGTAAGTCCACTGGTCCAGTGACCCAGCCCTCCCGTTGTGGCCTCCCTGGGGCTGAGCAGAGAGGAGGAATCGCCTCTGTCAACCTGCGGGCAACGCTCTTCCTAACACAGCGCAGGATGCGGTTGGCCTTGGCCACGAGGACAAAGTCCACCAGCTCATGCCCACTAGAACCCCCAGGCCCTTCTCTGCAGAGCTGCTCTCCAGTTTTAAGGCAGTTCCATATTCCCATTTTCAACACAAGAAGCCCAGAAGATGGATATAGAATAGCTGCCTGTGTTTGATATGGCTGAAGTTAAGAGACAACAGCGGTGTCCTGACCTGCGTTTCATGCTTTGTGCTCCCCACAGTTAGAGATATTCCAGCTATCCACAGGTGATGGAAAGGGCTGTTTACATGATGCATGGAAGCATCATAATCATCTCAATTTCCTGCCACTTGCTCCTTTCACCTTATTGCCTTCATCTTGCATGGTGTTTGGCCATATCAGCTTATGCATTATGTAATGTCTTATATTCTATAATGCATAACATGCCGTTAATTCAGACTACAGCAGCCAGGGAACAGAGATAAACCAGCTGAATCCCCAGTTTCAGGCTTTTTTTGGCAAGGTGGTTTGTTAATAATTAGTCTCACCCATTCTGTGAAGTTGTGTTGAGCTTGGGCCCTCAACCAGCCAGCGCTGCTTCAGAAATCCCAGTTAGCTGCTTTGATAGGCCATTCCTTGGCACCTCGATTCATCTGGAAAATCTCCTCCAGGCCTTTAGTGCTATTGGCAGGATCTAGAGCAGGGAAAATGGAAATGGTAATTCCATTTCTCAGTGGCAAAAAAATAATTTAAGCCTTTTCCTTTCAGTATCACATTTTTAAGGGGAGCTACCAGGCTTTTACAAAAAGTCACTGCATCACTGCTTTACCATTACCTGAATACTGTAAAATTAAACTACTTTTGTATATTATATCTTTGAAAGCAATTCTTTCGAACTAGGTATGTCCTTTTTAGAGTTGTCTTGAGTGAAAGGTATTAGAAGTGCAAATAGAAGTGGAACATTTTACAATGTCAAACTACAACTTTATTTGAAAAATTTTAGCAAAAATATTCTGAGAATTTTAAGGTTATAAACCAAGAAGCTTTGACAGCCCTTTTTACAGATGCAAATGAATATGGGATACGTATATATATAATGTGTGTGTATGTATTTATATATATATATATATAAACCTCTTAGAGAAGTATTATTTTGTCTTGCAGCTAAATAGGAGAAAAACTGAAACCTTCTACCCTGAACCATACCCATTACAGTCCTGCATGTTGATGATGTGGATAAAATATAAGTCAACACAAAATATAATGTTTTCCTCTTAAAGATGCCTAGCCACACTGGTTAATCAGAGAAAATAAAACAATAACCTCTTATAATTTTAACAGGACGGACATTTCCAAAGAAGGGTCAGACGTGTGTGGTGCACTACACAGGTAAGGCATGTTCCAGATATTCTCTTAAAACCAACTACTTTGCACTCAAGAGCAATTTGTCATTTCAAACTTGTATTTTTGCATTGTCCATAATCCATTTCATTGCGCTCTGATGGGTTTCCTGAATACTTGACTTCTCTCAGAGCAGTACAGACTATAGAATATAGATATACCTGCTAGTAGCTTTGCCAAATATAATGTTTAATGGTGACAGCTTCACGGATGAAACCATGGGCCTGATTCTTGAAGCCTTTAAAACCAGCTAATGAAACCAAGCATGAAACAGCAAAAAATGCCAGGTTTATAATTTTCCAGCCTCTCATCTTGATGCAGAGAATTAATGATTGTATATGTCTTAATAGCGTGTATCTCTGTGCTGGCAGTAAAATTCCCTCCTGTTGGAAGAGATCAATACAAGGTCTGTTTAACACCTGCTTTATGGACACTTGTGAATCTTAAGTGTTGAGGTAGATAATAGAACTATTTACAGTGCACCTTTACTCCTAGGGAAAATATCCTTTAAATCAGCCTGTACAGTTATGGTTTGTATACTTATGTAAACTGTCAAACGAATGCAAAGACCTGAGTGCCTGGCTGTGAACTTCACACCACGAGCTGCCATTTCATTTAGTCTTTTCGTTAAAATGGCAAAATCTTGGGGAGCTGGGAATTGACAGTGACTGATTTAGACCAAGTCATTCTGGACCTCTGGCATTCTGCATTATAGCCAAATAATCCGTGATAACTCTCACTTTTTTTTTCAGTAAAGAATGTTAACCAAATCAACCTATTTGTATTTTCAAGAAGCTTTTTGACATAGTTTTAATATTTTTATATATATTTATATATTTTAATAATATCTCTCCAAAGAAGGTTACAGGAGAGAATTAGTGCATTGGCTTGGGGTATAGGAAAAAGGAATTGGGTTCAAGTTCCTATTAATTTGTCAGGGTTTTTGTTACGAGAATTTCTAATTTGAATAAGAGTAATGGGGAGATGAAGACAGGTCTCCCACTCCAGGCAGCTCTCACAGACATTTGTTTTTTCATCCCTTAAATCTGAAAATAGATGTTTTGAATCCTTTTTATTTTTGTGAAGATGCAGAAAGATATGTTTCTGTTCCAGTATGAACTTGAAAAGTTTTCATAAAACAAAATTGACCTCCAAAACCTCCTATCCCTGTAACTAACCAGAGATAAATATAGCTGTCAGAACAGAAATGGGCAAAAAACCTGATAAACGGCAATAAAACTGATAGCTCTGGTCTGTGGCTCCTGCAAACTACAATTCTGATAGATAACTTCAGAGAGAATGTGAATGATGAATATGGAGAGATAACAAGATGCTGTGTACCCTTACTGATATTAGATAGCTTAGATAAGGCTACCCTAAGCTGGCTTTTGATGTAAGAGACTTCATGAAATCAAGTTAAATGAATCTCTAGCCCAAACTCTGCTGCTGCTGTATATGTCACTGTAGCTACCGTGCAGCCTGTCTAACTCTCAGATTAGAAGAGACATCGGAAAAAGTTTACAATCACAATTTCAGTGCTGTTCCAGTGCTTATGCGGTCTTCAGTGGTAATATTTTTAAAGGAAGCCCATAGATAGTGGGTAAAGTGATTTTTGCCTATGGCCTATAAAATATTCAGGAAAAAGGAAATATAAATGTCAAGTCTTAAAACTATTTTATCTGACTGCTGTATAACTTCTTTTTATGCCAATGCTACTCTGGATTTGCCCAAGATTCATCTTGAAATGATTTCTGTCATATTTATGTGATCTTATTATGATCTCCCTGTGCTTAATGTTTATACTCTGCGTCTGCTTTAATATTCTCCTATGAGTCTGCTTTAGCAAGCTGAGTTTCAGAGACATCCTGAGGGATATCTAGAATATCTATTTTTGCCAGCTAAAATGGGATTTAGGAAAAATTAAGGCACTTGGGTGCAAAGAAACAATCCAGAAATTCTGCTTTCCAAGAGCAGAAATACCTGTGCTGAAGCATCCCAGCCTGGGAAGGGAGCCGGGCGTTGAGCTGACTCTGTTAAGATGAAGACAGAAAGCACTTGGATCCCCAGAGGAGCCTGGCCTTGCCAAATGCTCTGGGTCCAGCACAAAACAAAATACTTACAGACACTTTCAGTCAGAAACACGGCCCAAAGGAGCCCGTTTTATGTATAATAACTAAACAGTTACTTCAGATATGGCCAACCTGCATTCAGGTTGCTTTGCTACTGCAGGAGGCTCATAGCTGTATTTCCCACATCCTTAAAACCACAAGTGTTACATTCTCAGGAGAAAAAAAAGCTGTAATTTAATGCAATTTACGTTGGACATAGAGCAGTTACAAGAGCCAGGGCAAAGAGAGGGAGTAGGGAAAACAGAGTAATTGGTTTAGGCAGTCATGCAAGCCTTGAAAGAGTTGTATTCCAGTTCCTGTCTTCAGGGTTCATTTTATCCTTTATTTATCCAGTGATTTTTCCCAAACAGTGAGACGTAGTCTTGACGGCTTCTTAGGCCAGGTAGCTTCCTGCCGTGGTCCTACCAAGTGACCCGCTGTGTGTGTGCGGTGGAGCCCTTTGGCACAAACACAGCTCCATGCTTCCCATATGGGCAAGATTTGTTGAGCGTGAAGAGAAATGCTGAGCACTCTGAGCATTGCCTGCCCACTCTGGATTCAGATCTTGAGAGTTTCCAGCAAAGAGGAGCCCAGGAAGGGCTTGCATAGGCCAAGGTTTGAAGAGAACCAAAGTGGACACCGTAGACCTTAGGCAAAACGTTCGTCTTGTCCATTCACCCTCAAGATGTTATGATTTATGCATCCTCAAGGTGGGCGTGCTCACAAAGTAGCTTCTAGTCTGATGACACCACGTGTTCCTGAGAAGTGGGAAATGGCAACTAGAATCTCAACATGGAGGAGAAGAGTAACGGAGTTTTACACCTTTGCATCTGTGCTCTATCAGGCTGTTAACATGCTAAATTTAAAGGCTTTGTGGTCCGATTCCCAAGTGTATCGTGATGCCTTCATGGACAAACCTGAGTTCAGCGGCAGCAGAAGTAAAGGGAGAGCCTCACGGGGGATCAGTTTAGAAGGAACCTCTAATTTAAGTATATCTTTTTCTCCTTAAGGTAGTTCTTGGCTGCACTCCAGTTAGAGTAGGATTTTTGGATTACCCTTCAGAAGTACCTAATTGTCCTTTCTGACTACATAAGGCGCCTTAGTGTCTAACTTTGGTACTGTAAATCACCTGCTAATTTTTCAGCTTTGCACAGCCTTAGTTAAGTACACAAATAGGTCCTTTGGATCACTGTGTAAGATTAGATAGGAAGACTGTGATAGAATAGGAAATCGAGTCCACATCTTAGTATCTGACTGAAGAATGTGGTCAGATTCTAGTATCTGACTGAAGAATGTGGTCAGATTCGTGTGTGTTTTCACTTTGTTAGGAAATGTAACATAGATAATAATTTCCTCTTTCCATCCAGCATCTTATGTTGTGTCTGAAGAGTTACCTGATACAACATGAAAGTAATGGGATTAATACAGTGGTGTGCTGGCACCAAAATGCATTTCCAGCAGCAATGGTTTATGTCATGTTTTTGTCATAGATTTCCTTGAGCAGGTTTCTGATCGCCCTTGGCAATCTGCTTCCTCCTTCTGCTTTCCATCTGCAGAATGATAGTTGCACTTTGTGTGCGTCGTGTAGACAGATGATGAGCAGTTTGGGATATGAACCGCCTCCTTCTATGTGCCTGATGTTACAGGGTCCTAGTCTTCGTTGAGTCTTTAGTTTGCGTTGCATTTGTGATAGTAATACGAGTAAAAAATACAGTATCATTAATTTTGGAGCGTTTTCTGTGGTTTTGTTACTTGTGATTTTAAATTTCTTGACTTAGAGGATGTGCATTAGTCATGTGGAATTTGTCAAAGAAGGTTTATGAATGTGATGCCAAAAGTGACTTGCAGTTAGAAAGATCCCTAAATGTGACAAAAACGCGTGTTGTGGGAAGGCTTTGTCATTAAACAGAGTAGTTGACACTGGAAGGGACCTCTAGAGATCATCTAGTCCAACCCCCTGCTCCAGCAGGGACAGCCAGAGCACGTGGCACAGGGTGGCATCCAGGCGGGTTTGGAAGATCTCCAGAGAA
>JAWLRI010000640.1:2526035-2543115 GCA_034781795.1 Crypturellus tataupa
CAGCTGTGAGTGTGAGCGCTGCGGCCACGGGAGCGCTCCGCGGGCTCTGCGTGCCCCGCGGGCTCTGCTCGGGGGGTGACTGCCCTGCCCCTTGCAGCCTCCTATTAAAAGTCAATAACGGCAGCTGCGTTCCACAGCCGGGGGAAATGAGTGGAGCTACACGCCTAATCCATCACAAGGGATAAAGCTGCGGTGATGGTTCTTTTTGTTTGGTATGGCATAAGAAAGCTGAACGTTTTCAGCCTGTGTTTGTTGCAGCCGCCACACGCAGTGAGGCAGCGGGTGTTACGGCCATGCAACCATCGCTGCTGCTCTGGGGCAGCCGGGTGCAGAGGCCCCTCGCTTGGCGCGGGCTGGAGCGCTCTCAGGCGGGCGCCGGGGCAGAAACGCACCCCCAAAGCAGCCGTGCGGGACTGAGGTCCCGGGCTTCGGAGCCGGCTGTCAGCGTTTCGCTCCCTCTTTGTCAGCGTGTGCTTTAGAGGTGTGTGCAAGGTGGGTTTCTGAAGCGCTGACTGCAAATATCCATGCGAAACCAAAAGGAAGTGTTACTCCTCGAGCTGCAAAAATTAAGGGCTAGAATTCAGCCTTTTTTAAGAGCCCGGCTTTGTTTGGCTTCCCACATCTGTGCGTAAATTTTCAAAACGGTGCTGCTTTTTTTTCTTTTTTTTTTTTAATGCTTATCATTAGCGCTCCAACCAGCGTTCCAGGTTGCTGGGCTTGACTTTGCAGCTTGACTCGTTTCTTTCTGGGGGAAGGTGCTAAGGCCGGGAGCAGGAGACGGGGTGAAGAAAAGAGGTAGCCCCACTCCTCTCCTCCACAAGCTATTTAAGATGTGTCACTGCCTTTTGAACTTCAGGAAAAAACTATGACAAATATTTCAGATTCTTCAGTACTGCAAGTTGAAAACTTGCTTGTGTTCTGTCAGGATTTGGTTTTTATTCTGCTCGTTCTTGCTTTTAGGCCTCCCGAGCCGCCCTGCCACCCCGGGGCTGATATGTTTGCTTTCCGTCAGGGAATGTGCTCCGCTCCCAGCGAGGCCGGAGGGGAGCTCCCGCGGGGCTGGAGCGGGAGCAGGGAGCAGGGAGCGGCAGCAGATCCCTGGTGCAGGACTGGGAGCAGGAGCATCCCTGCTGCGTGGCTGGGTACCCGCGTGCTGCTGGAGCCTCCGCTGGGGCAGGGAAACATTTCCAGGCTCTGCTTCATCTTTTAACCCGGGTCGCTAACGCAAACAGCTTATTTATGTGATTTAGGTGCAGTTATTTTTTATATATATATTAGCAGCAAATCAGTTGTACGTAGGAGCTGTAACTTAGCCATGTGAAATGAAAAATGCCTGTGGAAGTGTGGAGGTTTGCTGCCCGCTGCCTTGATTCGCACCCAGTGGCAGAGCCATCGCGGGTACCGTTGCACTGGGTCATCATTAACTTCCTCAGCGCTTCGTCAGCTGTGAGCTGGCCGTGCAAAGGATCATAACTTGGCCACAAGAAAAGTCAGCTGCGGGGGCAGCATTTGCTGGTCTGTCCTGCCCCACACGGGGTGGGGAAAAGGGGCAGGGGTGGCGCAGCGGAGTTACCTGCTGCGCTGTCATACGCAGTGCTGCAGTCCTGCTTACCGAGCACAGCCCGAGATCACGGGTAGTGTTTGCCCTTCAGGAACAGGAAGCCACCAGTGCGAGTCCTGACACACTGCATCTCGCTGATTCCTCAAGTCATGCATCTCCTCACACGGTGTTGCGCACTTCTGAGGAATGGGCAGGCATGGTGGTGACACATACTTTGGTGTAAAAGGGCATTTTATGTGAATGATGATTGCAAATTAAAACAGTTACGCTTCACTCAAGTGTTAGAAACTGAGGTTCCAAGTAAAACCTCTACCATTTCACATTCTCCTTCCCTGTAAGGGATGACTTGCCCTTTAAACTGAACCGCTTTTGCTGGCCTACTTGTTTTCACTTTGATAGAAATGAGTGTATATGCAGTTGTTCAGTATGAAAATGGTGACTAAAGATTTGACTGTCCCTCTGGTTCACATCCTGAAGTTCTGAACATCATCCATCGGACCACTCGTCGTAACTTCAATCCGAAGTTCTTCATCCAGGCATTCAAGAGCGGGGCGTGGGACTGCAGGTGGTAATCGAGCACCCCTAGGGCTCCAGCACCCCCCTTAAGCCCGGCTCTCCCTGAGCAGCGGCTTTGCTGGGCGCAGGCCTCGAGCGCAGCCTGCCCGCTCTCAGGGCGGCGTTTGGCTGCGCTAATCTGCATTACGGGGATTAGCAGGCACAGTAATTAACTTGCATAAGCGCTTTAGCAACTTTTGGCACTTGAATTGCGGCATATCCTGTGCACGGTGATGTCGAGGACGTATAACGTGGGGACAGCACAGCCAGGTGTCGTGGAGAAGGAAACCACGTTGAAATTATAGCCATAAGCAACAGTAACGACAGCCAAACCCGAATATTGCTTGCTACTTTCGAGGAGCTAATGTGGGCTGGATGTTTGCAAGCACATCGAAAAGGCAGTGTGGGATACGGAGCACTGGAGCCCAACTCTCACCACATCCAAACAGCAGTTATGGAAGAAGTAGCTCCATTTGCCATCCCTAAATGAGTGGTACCTGGGAATTCAGTTCTTCAGTTTTATAGTGTTTACTCACCACACATTATAATTCTAAAAATTTTTACCCTTGCATGTAATCTGGGGAGGGGGGAAAAAAAGATATGTCAAAAATTTACCTCACCCCTATCCTCCGGTTTGGGGTTGTGCTCCGTGACCAAGTTCCTTCAGCGCTGAAAGGACCAGCCCTTAGAAACACTGCAGAAATAAGTGCAAAGTAGTGTGTGTTTTCCACTGCCATATGGCAACTCTTAAATACAACTAATTCAGCTGATTTGGGTCTGCTTTGAATCAAAGGAGTAGCAGGGAAAGCCGAAAGGCATCTGACTTAAAACATGCAATGCCAAGGGAAAGGGCTTGAAGTCAGCAGGAAAACCTGAGAAGATTTTACTCCCCCAGTCTAGAGCATGAAATCCTGGTGTTGGTGAATGAAGCTTTTTGCTTTTTTATGTGAGGCAAAATTTAGCTGTCACTAGATTGCACATTTTGAAGCAAATCCCATGGAGTTTTCACATTACTCCGAGAGTCCCATATGACTCCAGATGTTTTAGAAACTGTTGAGAAAATACATCCTGCTGAAATAAACAGCAAACTTACGTATGGTGGATTTGAACGTTTTGGTGCAAACCTGGTGAGAATGCAGATTTTCAAACCATTCTAATTCACTGTATTCAAAAGTTGTAATAACCTTGGGGAAAGTCACTACTCAGAGTTCATAATCAGCTCAAGAGAACTGCATTTAAAAGCACAGAAGATGTAACAACTTTCCTCGTGAATTCAAAAACATACACAAATGGAAAAATAGATCTTCTGGTGACGTTAGACCTCCTACCAAGGTAAGACAGTGCCTGACCTAGTAGCCTGAATGATGCTCTAGCAGTCGGGACTGCGGGTTGTCATACAGGAGCCTGGGATTCACAAACGTGTTTAAAGGTTGATCATTTTGCAATAAGAAAATCAGAGTTTATTAATTTATTGCCTTGGGATTTGGACGGGGCCCTCACACTCAGTGTTTCCGTTTACCTCGTTGGCCGCAGCATTATTATCACTTCCCAGTGTTGCACAGCTGCAAATTGCCAGAAGCCTCACTGCTTTCGGCTGCTGCTCCCGCTGCCCGGCCAGCTGTGCCACAGGCCAGTTTTCCCCGTTACCCTGCAGCACCTGGAAATTGCCGTATCTAAAAATCCATCTCTAAAAAGACTGGCAGAAGGTAGAATAGTGTCAAAAAAAGGAAAGAAGGTACTTTCTGCTAGTATTTTGCTAATGTTGCAATGTGATGCATCTTTTTCTGTATTATAAGGATATTCTACTTTTGCTTGGCTTTATCGCTGTCTTTGTGTGTAGGATTTCATAGCACATGACAGTAAGAGCCGGAGTAGCTGGAGTACGGCATGAAGTTGTCTCCTTCTGTTTGAAGTTGCTGTTCATATTCTGCTGTATTTTTTGCACAGCTGCATCAAGAAATCTCCTACTTTCAGAGACGCAATGTGTCCCAGGGCCCTCGCGACGCCTTCTGATACAAAGCAGCTCCTCTGCTAACACGCACTGGCATTTGCCAAGGGCTGTAACGGGGGCTCTGCGCTGAGCAGCGGGTGCTCCTCAGAGCTGAGGCTCCTGCGTGTGACGTCTTCAGCGTCCCTCGCCACCAGCGCGACCTCCCCAGGAGGTCCACGTGGCACTCGTCACGGGCAGGACCCAGTGCCCGCGGAGTCCCTGCTGCCCAGGCACCGGCTGGGGTGAGAGCGGGGCTGAGCCGGGCGTGGGTATCGGCGGGCAGCGGTCTGCGCGGGTGGGAGGCCGGTGGCTTTGCTTCACCTGAAGGCAAACCCGCTGTCCTGGGGCAGTGCGCCTGGGCGCTGTGCTGTAGGTGGCTTGCTTTGAGAAAGGGAGGACGAATCTGAGTGCAAGAGAGAACCAGCGGCCGTGGGGGCTCGCGAATCTGAGTGCAAGAGAGCACCAGCGGCCGTGGGGGCTCGTGGGCTGCCCGTTCGCATGTGCTGCCCCTCCGGGCTGCATGTCCGCGCGCAGCCCGCGCTGCAGCCACCGCTCCGTTTCCCGCTCTGCTCCGAGCGTGGTCCGGAGCTGGAGCTGGAGCTCTGGGCTCCTGCCCACAGCAGCAGCCCCGCTGCCCGGGCTTGTTAGAAACCGAGCAAATAGCAAAAAGGCAGCACCCAACCAGCCCTCCGGACCACTTAATCTTTCCTCTGATCACGAAATGTATCTTTTTAATATACCAAGATTGACTTTTGATGTAATGCCAATACCGCTCTTGTTTCCTTGGCATTATTAATTTGGGTAACTTCCAATTAAATCTCTTACAGAAAAATAGCTTTCAGTTTTGTATTCACTGCAAATACATCGTTTACATTTATCAAATATTGAGTGTTATCACTGAAACGGCATCTGAGCCCAGGTAAAACATGATATGGCCACAGCAGAGTTGTATGAATCTTTTATTGGATTCTAAAAATGTGAAGTAAAAAAGAATTAGAACATCATGTTCAGGTTCTGGTCATGCTTGACAAGGACTGTGCAGCATCCGCTAATTTTTGGCAAGAGGCTCCAGGCAAAGAAGCTACCATGTAGCTATCAGCACAGGGATGCTAAGTGCACACGTAGTAAAGTGATGCAACTCCAGTCAATTTCTGCTCAGCTCTTAGGGATTTTGAATGATGGATTTTTCTAGGCTTTCTTAGTTCTCTTGCAAGGCAGTTAGCGACTTGCTCAGTGATGTTTAAAGCAGTCCAAGGGTGACCATTGCTCTGTTCAGTCCCAGTTCAAATTTAATAATACTAAAGGGAAGGGCTTTCTGCTGTAAATTTAAATTAATTCCATCAGCATTCTTATAATTAATTGTGGCTTTGCTCCACCTCCTCCGTGCCTTTCCAGGGCATGCCTGGGCTCTCAAGGGTATTTTGCTAAGTACAGCAATATTAATACAATGAAGGGAAGAGTTTGAAATGCAAATATGCACAGCTCCCAAAGGCCCATGGATTTCTGTCAGACTCCTCACAAGATTCCCCGTCAATGACCGGTTTCAGATAAACCTTGGCACGCAGGGACAAGCACGAGGGACCAGCCTGGAGCCTGCACTGCAGCTTTCCCCCTGACCCGCGGAGAGCCGGTCTGGAGCCCACGTGCAGCCGAGTGTGCTGAGCCAGTGCCGTGACTGCAGCTGCCTGCAGATCCTTCCCCTCCGATAGCAGCAAGTGAGTGAGGATTGAATAAATTAATTAAAAGATGCCTAGCTGCAGACAGCCTTAATTATAAGTAATCTAATGTGATGACGGTCCCGGGCTGTGACTACAGGCTCCTGGTATTCTCCCTCCTAACCTGTTGCTCATGCCTCCTCCCCAAGGGCAAGGCGCGTTTTGTTTATTTTTTTAACCTGAATCACTTGAGAAATCTGTCCGGGAGCGTGGGGAGAGCCGGGGCTCAGGCCACGCTACGGCCAGGGCAGCCGGGCAGGAGCGGCCGCCTTGGATGCGGGGCCGCCGGGAGGGCACGGAGCCGAGGAGCTCGGCCGCGGATGGGCTGGATGCGAGGGCTCGGCTCAACCCGCCCGGCTCGGCAGGTATGTGGGCACGGAGGGAGGTCGGCGCCCGGCCGGTGCGAACAGAGCTACCCCGGCGCCCGGGGGAGGACGGGGCTGCCGCGACTTGGCGCTGCGGAGAGCAGGGCCCGGCCTCGCGCTGCCCAACAGACCTTCGCCGGCCACATCTCCGAGAGAGGCCTGTTGGCAGCTCCCTGTCAGCCCAGCCACTGAGTCAATTAAGTTTGTGCTGAGAAAACAAATATATTGGGCTGTGATGGTTAGAAAATACATTAATACATCTTTTTATTTCAATGTGTAAGTGTCTTCATTCAACGCGTAGTAACAGTCTATAGATAGCCCAGTGATGGATAAAAATATATAAATTAGCTTCCTGGAAAAAAAGGCAGCTACGTTAGCAGCATTTTGTTCTGTTTTGCTCGTTTGCAAATCTCATCTTTCTAAGACCTTGACTGCAGTGGTGTTTTAGGCTCTGCTTTGATTATGCCAATGCTGGTATAATGCTGACGCAAGGTGCCAGTACAGACGCGCTGCCATTAGGTGTGTGACGAGCAGGGCAGCAAACGCGGCTCGGAGATGTGAGATACCAACAGCGAGACGCCATCGGGGCACGCTGTGCAGCGTGAGGAGTCCCGTGACAGGTTATTTTGTTGTCGTGTCGCTTCTGTTTTGCTTGGGGGATGAGCTGGAGCGGGGCAGATGCCTGGCAGCAGCAGCGCGTTGCGGGGCCGAGGGTGCAAACCGTGATGCTGAGTCACGGGTGTCCCCTTGGGCCGGTATGTCGGTCATTAGCGGCGGGAGCGGCGCTCAACACGAGCTCCGCTGTGTCGTCGTGCGCAAACAGGCGCCTGCGAGCACCCCCGAGGTCCTACTCATCCCCTTCCCTGCTCTTAATTCGTCACTTATCTGGACTCGACACCTGCTGAAGCCAACGGGAGTTTGGCTCAAGTGAGAGGGCCGTAATTTTGCTTTCTAGTTAGCGTGTACTGCATATAATTGAACCTGCTACAGGAGAGAAAGGCTGATGCTAAGCTGATAATTCCTTGTTTAGATGTGCCTTAAAATAACTGGCTTTGGAGCACGGTGCCAGCGGCAAGCAGAAGCGGTCCCGGCCTGCGAGCCGCCCGGCTGTGTGTACCGGCCACGTGGCCGTGACCCGTGAGCGCGCCGTGGAGAGGGGCTGTCATCGTAACGGGTGTCTGCGACACGGGGCGAGACACCCAGTTACTAAAAAACACATCCGCGTTCCATGGACGTGCGCTTGTTCGGTGGTTCTGGTTGTCACACTGCCCCTTACTGTCTCATTTTGAAATCTTAGCTCTCGCTGGCAAAACCAAAGCAGTGGGAGGCATCGCTGGACGCGTGAGGAGCCCGGGCACCACGGGCGCCGCCACGCTGGTAGCGTTCATCCCCCTTAGTCATCGTCACAGGTCTAACCATAACAACGCTTTAGTTGCACGGTCCCACAAGCAGGCGTGCAGCTTTCCAAGGATGAAAAGGTCTCCTGCTTGTGGTTAGAGGCTCTGGTGCCTCTAAGCTTTGATCCTAATCTGAGGCAACTGTTTGAAGATCAAGGTCTGCGTCGCGTGCGCCACAACACGGGCTGAAGGCAAAGGGGACGGGGAGCAGGGGTTACGGCGGCAGCGCCGTGGGTGACCTGCTAGCAATGGCCGGGAACGGATAAGCTGATCACCGGCACCGCAGCTCTCGCAGGGCAGGGAAAAATGTGGCAGGAGATGAAGCAGAATTTTCAGGGGATGCAAAAAGTTTAGTTAAGCAGGAGAATCACCTGCTAATTGGCCTCTCCCTTCCCTGGCACCAGCTCTGCTTGTTCTGTTACAAGAGAGGTGTTGAAATACAGCAGCTCTTTCTTGAAATGGCCGGTTTGTGGTTGCACCGGCTGGTTTTCAAGGAGGTGTCGGAGTTCTCAGTTCCTGCTCCAGGCGGCTGCGTCGCGTGTGCGGGTGCTGCTCCACAGCGGGCACAGAGGTTACTCGTTCTGCACCCACACGAGTCCGTCCCCGTGTCCTTAGAGCACCTGCGCATTTCCTCAAGCAAGGCTGGGCTCTGGAGACGAGAAGCGCTTCTCGGAAGCCACAGTGTTGGTGTAAAATTTAAGAAATTGTTAGTTGCGCCATGGAAGATCTAGATTTTTAGTAGTAAATCTAAGATTACATTTGGAATCTGAGCCTGTAAATCCTTCAGACTTTGAGCAAACACTGATTTTCTTTTTTAAATGAAAACTATTTTTTCTTTTACCCCCTGACTAGCACATGAAAGTTGGGACATCCACTGTTTCCCTCCAGGCTCCCTGTGGTGCCCAGCAGTGCTTTGGAGGCCCCGCTTTGCAGCACGTTGGGAGATCAGGCAGGGGTTTAGGATGACTTAGCTTGACTATTGAGCATTCCTCCAGATGAAAGATACTTACTAAACATAAATATTAATATTAATAAATATAAATATTAAAACCTACTAAACGAGGGTGATGGGGTGTGATCCCTACCACATTGCATTAGTCCTTGGATATTTGCAGAATAGCACTAATCAACCTCTAAATTTGGGCTGGAAGCTGGTTGTTCTCTTCATTAACAATGCCCATTCTCTTCGTGGCGTCACCGCTGTCTTGGCGGCTGCTGCCTGCAGGGCTGTGGGCTGAGAAAGAGCTGGGTAGAGCGATGAGCAATACGTGAGTGTCATGTATTGATGTTGCAAACTGCTAGACGAAGACAGAAATAAAGATAGACTGGGGTATCTTTATTTTTTTTCCTCGGTAACTTTGTTCTTTGAAATAGTCACAGGAAATTTACTCTTGCTATAAAATCTGGCATGCCTCATATGGGAAAGAATAAGGAGATATGAATTCAATGCTCTTTATTACTATCATCAAAATAAGTTTCTTGAGAAATGTTAATTCTCAGTGTTTTTTTTTTCCTTTTTCTCAAAAAGGAGTTGACTCAGCCTACTGTGCAGTTGAGTTTTGTAATCTTTTAGATTCATCTTCCAGGAGGAAACAGCCTTGAGGTCTTGACAAGCAGTGCCAATTATAGTGTGTGATTTAGAATTCCACACTTCTGTCTAAACTAGAGACACAGATGCCAAAAACACCTTTAAAACAACCCAAATGCAGTAAACCAAGTACAGATATATGTTTTTTTACAGAGAACAGTGATTTCCAAGGTGATCTAAACAATGTTTAGTCTTCCTCAAGTTGCCATAAGCATGACAGTTTAATATATTAAGCCCACATTTTTTACTTACAGAAGGTCCCTGTGAGCACTACTAGGAGGACAAGGGTCCATGCAGGGACACAGTGGTTCTTGTTGGTGCTGAGCATATCATCTCCTTTCAGCGCTTCACTGGCTAGTGAAGACCGGCCCAAAACGTGTGTTGTGATACAGTCACAGGGATACAGTCATGTTCCTTGTCCTTTGCCAAAGGTGATGAATGTTTGGATTGGGGAGGGAACTTCTTGGCATGGGTTGTCTCCAGAAAAGTCTAGAATGAAGCAGTTATTTAGGAGAAAATGCTGCTCATTTTTACACTGGATCCCAGTTTCAAGACATAGCACTCTCTGAGTTATGATGTTCTCCTCCAAATGTGACTGTTTTCATTTCTCCAGTGGAAGTTTTAGAGGACTAATCCTTTAAAAATATCCACTGCATGTAAAAAAAAAAAAAAAAGAAAAGAAAAGTGTTGTTTCTAATTTGTTACATATATTGACACATATCTACATTTCTCGGACATGCTCATGCCTTGGAAATGCCAGGATGCCAGGCAAGGGCTGTGTAATGCAGCTGCTGAAGAACACACGCACGAGCCACCAGCAGACCGAGCATTCTGCAGTGGTCAGACCATGGTGCTGGGGTGCCCTCGTTTATGTGCTCTTAGGACAGCATGGCTGCAGTCTTCCTCACGCATGATCTTAATCCTAATCCTCCTAATCCCGCGACCTTTCCTGCGTCAGGTGAGGACAGGCTCTCCATGTGCTCCCACATTTACTGACCTCTTTTCCCCAAACCAAAGCACCCTGTATCTGTACTCAGAGTTGTATTTCTTCGATCATCAAGAGATCACACTGTCTTCAGTTACTTATGCCTTTGCAAGATTTACTTTGGGATTATGTCAACATGTAGGAGGACTATAAAATCATACTTTAATCTACAATTTCTTTAATGAGACCTTTTTCTTAATTCCTCCTGGTTTTATTCACCATATATTTTCTGATTTGACTTGTTTCAGGTAGTACTCACTTCTATACCTGTAGCTTTCTCTTATTCTTTTATAATATAGAAGTGTTGGTGTGTGCCTGTAGAGTCAAAACACTGAATCAAACACTAATTTTCTTTGTTTTTTAAGATGTGACCCTTCTCTGTGATTGCATCGAGATAACTCTAGCACTAATTGGATGGTATTTGCTCTTTATTAGGCACACGAAATGCAGCTGCTGGTGAAGTTCTGTTTTACTGTCTGCTGGTTTTGATAACAGATTTTCAATCCCTAAGTAGTTGTCACAAAGCAAAGGAGTAGGTGCATCCGCCAGTGCTTAACCAAAGCTCCTGCTAGCAGGACTGAGCAGTTCCCTGCGTTGCTCCTGGTGCAGGCAGCAGAGAGCCCTGCAGGGCAGTGGAGCAGAGGGGACGTTCTGCTCATCACTGTCCAGAAGAGCCTATGAATGTGTAGACCCTGAGTAACCACTGATTTTATACATGTACAACTGTTATAAATTAGGCTTTAAGAAAAATAGTCAACTTTTTTCTTTTTTTTTTCACCTCATATCCATTGCTGGCATGTCTCTAATCTATTACTTTGCTGCTACATAGCCCCAATGTCTCTGAAGGCTTTACAGATGTTTGATGGGCAAAATCCACATGTAGTTTGGCTAACTTAAATACAATAAACTATTGCCTTGCAAAAAGGGGCCAGCAGCGTGGTCAGCATGGCCCATAAAATAGGACAGCTCTGCTATATCCCTAAGTTTTGTAAAGGTTCACTGTCTGAAATTGGCCACATCAGTGTGACAGCTTACATTCCATATCTCTGGAAAGGGCAAAAGTAGTCCCTACATCCTATATGAACTGCACTGAAAACCATTCTTTGGGATTTCCCTAACTTCATCCTAACATTGCTCTTCTTTAGTATAAAAGAAGCCCATGTGTGTCCAACTGTGCTTATTTGTGCAGACTATACCTATGAGAACTTTTTTTTTTTTTTGTTATGCCAATGTGAAATCAGACACAAGTGTTACTATTCAGTCAAGCCCATATTCAAAATCAATTTCATGAAGGGGCACAAGATGCCACTTGAATAAGGAGGCGCTGGGTGTGCTGACCAGGAGAGGTGGAGCAGCTGGGTATCACCGAACGTCTGTTCAGCACCAGGCGCTTTTGATTTCAGAATATACGCAGGAATTTTGTTCATTAAACACCACAAGACAGAGAGGGCGACTGCCTATTTTTTTACAGAACTCCTTTTTTTCCCCCAGGAGTAACTTCTCTACAATCCAATGTTTGTGAGACCTGCAGCGCATACATGACTGAATGATTTCAAAACTTTGTTTATAGTTTAGCAGGCCTAAATCCTTTCAGTCAGTGACGCCATAAGAATATGAAGGCTAGCGGTGACCCCCTTCATGAAATCTTTAGCAGACAGCCTCACGCTAGAGAAAAGGCGCACTGCAAGGGCGAGGGAAGAGGTTGCCTGATGAGTGCAGCTTGCACAGAACACGTGAGAGACGGGAGGTTTCTGCCCAGGGCATGTCCCAGGGATGTTCGGCCACTCAATGAAGCACTGGCTGGGGTTTCCTGAGCTGCCCAGTACTCGGTATCAATCTCCATTAGTTTTCTCAAGTGACTCTACAGAGTAAGTTGTCAGGTAGCCGGCAGCGTGGCTGAGCTGTCTGTGCAAACACCATGGGTGTCAGGCAGGATGGCTCCAGCGTGGCCTCGGAGCCGTGCCTGACTGGCAGTGTATCTGGCCCTAGCTGGGTATTTTTACGGTCTGTGTGATGATTAAATCCTGTCATAGCACACTGGTCACTCAAGACAGTCTTTGGAGCCTTCTCTCTGCAGACCCCGCAGTGCTCATTGCACGATGCTTCTGATTCCTCTCGGCTGCCTTCGATGCTGTCAGCTCAACTGTTAGGGTTTCACTGGCCTAGAAAAAGACAGGAGGCTTTTGTGCGAAAAGTTCAACAGCAGAATTAAGGTCTATTTTTACTGCTGCCTCTGATTTGCCATTGGTGACACAATTTCTCATAGTATGGCTGTTCTGGAGTGTGGCAGTGTTCCAGGCTGTGCTTTTGCAAGGTTTTATTATAGATCCTAACCTATTTACTTGCTTTCCCCTAGTTGGAAATTTTGGGGGAGTGTGTGCATGCGCACAGGGTGGGGGGAAGGCTGCTGTCATACTGTTAATGTACTATCAGAGAGATAGTACTCTGATTTATTGCAGTAGGCTGATGCTGTATCTGTGCTATTAGAAAATACAAGAGGGAAATTTGAAGAACTACTCAAAGCTGAACTGCCTAGTGAAGATAAATTTACACCATCTCCCTGATCACCGTATTATTAAGGTCATCAATCTCTTCCTGTCAAAGTGACAGTGAATATCAGCACTGGGCATGACCAAATTACCAAATGTTGTACTAAATAATTAAGCACTCGAGGCATGTTGTCAGCTTGCTGCCTTCCAGTGTAAGCTTAGAGACTTACTCATTTGTTCCTCTATTTGGAAACAAAAAGCTTCTTATATAAAAATGACTCAAATGTACTGATGTGTAAGTGGAGGCTATTTAGCATTGAAAACTCATGCTGCCTTCTTTGGGAAAAAGAAAAAACTGTTTTTTAAAACAGCACCCAAAATTAACGGTTCTGAGGATGATCAGTTTAGGAGCACAAACTCTTTCTGCTGGCAGCACTCTCATCCCAGCTGGCTTTCCATGCCGCTTCAATATATATTAGTTCAGCCCTCTCTGCATATTAATGAACACTAATTCAAATGTCACACTACCAGGAAATCCTTAGAAAAAGAATGTTATGTTATTGCACTGGTATTGTAAAAAAGTCAAATGGTACGATGTGCCCCTTTGTTGAAATGCTTATCGCTCGTAGCTAAAGAAATCAAGCTTATAAGCAATTAATTGAATGGCTTTTTTTTGTTTGTTAAAATTGATATAACAATGTGAGTAATACTGTAGCAATCTGTAGCTCTCAATTATCTAATCAGTCACGGTGAAAGTTTACTAATTGCGGTGTCATTTACTCTTCCCAAGTTGAAGGCTCACAATGAATTATATTCTACCCACATCCAGAGCTGTGTTCTGCACGACCTTTCTTTAGTTGTCTCTGTTCTCTCACACCAGAAGCCAGTTTTAGTATTTTTTTTATATATACATTCTCAAAGTACTTTGTTTGTGTCCCTTCATATATTTTTAGTTAAAAGCTCTCACCTTGGTGATATTGGTAGCTTTTTTTTTTCTTTCTTTTTTCTTTTTTTCTTTCTTCTTTTTTTCTTTTTCTTTTCCTGAATATCAGTACGTAGTAGTCTGTTCACCAAGGATTAATGCCAGCCTTCCACACACATTTGCCCATTCATTGATTCCCTCTCAGAAATGCAGCTTTTAGTGGGTGTTTTTTTTTCTTTTTTTATTACTCACTGGATATTAATTAGAATTGGTCATACATAACCAGCTAACATTGGTTATGTTTTCTTTCCTGATGAGTCATTTGACTGTATTTCCAAATCCGTATTTGCTTAACATCACTTGCAATCTAAAAACTGCTCACTGTTGTTTACTGCTTGCTATTCTTTCTCTGCTGTTGGTCAAACCATATGGCACTGCTTCTTTCTCCCTGACTGGAGGGAGCCTGCAGATTTTTTAAAGAGAAATTGAGAATAATTAACTAGTCTTTCTTGCTTCAAATTTTTATAGATAAGCAATCGTTTGTGAAGACATTAACATAATTAGCAGGGGCCATGGATGTTTTCAGAAATATTCCTGCTCTGTCTGAATATTCCATGTGATGTAAGTTATCCTTTACTAACTTGCACAGTTTAGATTTCCAACTCTAAAGGTAAGTTATAAGTCATTTTAAATGTTGTAATTGTGTCTATTATATACCCCCCAAGACCTGTGGCGTCTCAAATATTTCGGAGTATCTCTGGGTATTCAGCAGTCATACAGTATAAAACACACTATACCAAAATCATCCAAACTTTCCAAAGCTCTATTTTGTACAAAACTACACCTATGTACAAAGGCATGGTAAAATCCCTGAGATGATGAGAAATTGTACAACTCTGCCCATCCTGTACATAGTCACTAGGAATCTTTGAAGACTGAATGGAAACTTCAAAACTTGTCAACATTTACCAGTTCTAAGTATTTTTTGTTGCTTTTTAGAGTGGTTTATTCCTAAGTTAGCTCAAGATCCTTGCACTGGACAGCAGGAGATAAAAAGCGCTCTGTAATGATGTGTGATACGTGATCTTGTACATAGGCAGATCCTAGCCGAGGTAGTTGTGAGGCAACTTCCCGTTCAGGCAGCTGCTGTTCCTAGTGCCCTCGATGTACTTTCAACTGCTCTGGTTTATGTAGCAACGTGGCCAACAAATGGTTAAAGGTTGCAGGAATAGTTTGGATAACTTAGTTTTACCTCAGCGCAAAGTCAGTAAGACTGGGGATGATCAATACTGAAGGGTTGAGTGTTTCTTGAAAAACATCTTGCTGGAGGGTTGTGTCAGCATAAACTCATTCACCCTGCAGGCTGTTAGTGACGTGGTCACCAGCTCTGCGCCCGGCGAGCGCTGATAGGCCCTAGTCACACAGTTAGCTTTTATATGTCAAATATCTCAAAGTTCAGGCAAGCTTAGAATGTGCACAACGGTGCAGACTGTAATAAAGATAAGGCTGAAATGTTAGGTAGTCTTCAGAGCTAGCAGTTTAATACAGAGCTGCCGTTAATTTCAAGTTGTGGACTCTGTATTAGAGAGAGACTTTTGCCCAAATACTGCAGTGCTCAGGCCACTGTAATTACCCAGGAGCAAACAAGGAAATGGGGAATTCAACTCTAGATCTGGGACTCTGTGCCTCTCTGTGCACTATCCAGTGTTAAAGCTCATCTGTCTTCATGTAAAACAGCTTTTTTTTTATCTTGAAACTGGAATGAAATTTGAAAGATCATGTGTCACAAATCTATCTAGAATTATTTATGTTTCTATTAACATATTGTCTTAAATCTGTGCTGCTTCTACTTGTTTAAGTGAATCTTGTGACGGTCACTTGGAGTCTAATGCAGAAATGCCCACCTTTTCCATCCTTAAAAAATGAGCCTTTCCCCCTTCCAAGTATTCTGTTTGGCATTTATCCCTTTTCACATTTTCCAATGATGTGAACAAAAGTTTAACTACAACCTCTTTGTACTCCTACCCAAATTTCAGTTACCATCTCTTTGTCTATCTCATGAACTTTACAGATGAGAAATCTTCTCTGGATAATGTTTGCCTGCATTTCTTAATGTCATTTGTGATCTCCTGTGTTCCACATCCGAATACCTGGGAGCATTTCTTTCCCAGTGACTGAGCTGACTCATTTCAGCTGGTCTTTGGGTAGAAGCGCACACTCTGCTCACTTGCTATTTTGGTAGCAGTCAGCGAATTCCCAGCCACACCGGGACTCTGAGAGCCTGAATGGACATTGCACACAGCCACACATAAACAGAGCTTTTCCTGTGAAATAGGTCGCATTTATGAGGGGAAAGGTGGAAGAGCCATTTGTTGGACGCTCTGCATGTGCTGTGGTCTGCTGCTGTGTATTTTGCAGTACAAATCCATGGGCTGTTCAGGTCCAAGGGCTGTGTAAAAGGAACCCTGGACCTGCACATAGGTTAAGAAATGAACCTAACCCTTCTGGCAATGGTCATTGCCACCAACGTGGACACAACCATATCGCTTTATTTATTTATATCATTCTACGTCTTGAAATCTTACTCCCATATGTTATTTCTATTCGCTTGTCTCAGGCAGGTGCTCATTTATTCTGCCTTTCAGTCTGTATTACGCTGACTAAATTGAGATCCTTAATTCTCATTTAGGGAGCATCGGCAGGGCCCGCCTGACTCAATATTGATGAAGGAGGTCGTCAATAATTCATGGCCACGGGCCCGGCCCGGGGCGGTAAGTGAAACCTGCTCCCGGAGGTGCCAGCCGCGATGACGGCCGTCGTGACGGCTGAGCGGGCCCACGCTCAGCCCTGCCAGCCTAGGGCTGCGGGTCACCAGCCTCTGTAGCGACAGGCTAGGATGCTTGTTAAGAGCCTCAGCGGTCACCTCAAATTAGGGGCTTCTTGCCCGGGGTTTGAAAATACCCTACGCACCTGGAAAGGCTGAGCTATCGCCAAGGCGCCCGCACAGCGCTCAGCTCTCGCGCGGCCTCGTGCCGCTTGTCCCACAGCGCACGGAGCTGCCTGTGCCCCCTCACACATCAGAGGCTCCCACGGGCTCCCTCCTTCCCCAAGGGCAACCCAAGCTCCTGCTGCTCAGGTTGGCCATGGCTCCTCACCAGGAGGAATTCATGGAAAAACAAGTCACCGACACCCCACCAAGAGGCTTGCTGGAAGAGCGTGTCACCGCGCTAGCCCAAACACAGTAACACTTCCAGTTTTCGCCCCTGAGGCAAAACTAACCTCTTATATTGTCTACAAACACACACGTTCTCCCATCCTTGGGGGAAGCTCCTCTCAGAGCACCGAGAGTAACGGCAGGGCCAGGGGGAGCACAGGCCGCCACCTCCAGCCCAACGGCTCCTTCCCGCCCTCCGCCACGCACGCCGTGACGCGCGGCCCCGCCCCCGCAAGCCCCGCCCCCGCGCGCGGCTGACCTGTAGTAACCCCGCCGCGCCGCCCCGCCCCGCCCCGCCC
>JAWLRI010000640.1:2543497-2565824 GCA_034781795.1 Crypturellus tataupa
GGCCGGCCCTGCGGGAGAGGGAGGCAGCGCCGCGGGGCTGCTCGCGGGGCGGCCCGAGTCGTGGCGAGCGTTGGCGGCAGCGACCCGCCTGCTCGGGCCGCCGCGCCGCTCCGCGCGGAGTGTGACTAGAAAGAGGCGCGTTTGGGGCACGGACTGCACCGTGGAACCGGCTCTCGGGCCTGCGCGGGGGGCGTGCTGGAGCCCAACGTGGAGTCCCGCGGTTTAAAGCCGAGCTTTCCATGTTAAAACGTGTTTTTGTCAGTGCAGGTCTCCGAGAAAGGGCAGAGCCGCTAAGCCAGGGGCTTTCTGCTGAAGGCCAAAATGGAAACTGCACGTGTTTATTGACCATTTAGCATACAATTGATTCTTAGTATTTTAAAAAGTCTCTTAAGGGTAATGATATTAAATTTTGCTTGAAATATTTTAGAATTTTCTAGAAAACTCTAAAAATATTTGAGTGATCCTGAGGTTTTTTTTGTTTATAATGCTGTGCATGTAAAGAAAAAAAATACAAAATGAAAACAGTAAGATTCGCCTGCACTTGGTGAGATTTTGTTTGATTCTGTCCCCATAGTGGGCTTAGCATCTCACTGTGTAAAACTTCCCTGTGGCCGGTGACTTTTTCGGGATGTAAAAAGTAAAAATCGGAAATGGTAGCGGCAGTATCAGGTCTGGATTATGCCCTAAGAGGAGGATAATCACCACTGTGTGCTCGTATGATTTTATGCTCATAGCTGTCTGCACCACTGTGGGAGCATCCTTGTATCTGCCTGCTCTGCGTGCCCTGAAAAACCGAGGGAAGACGTTGTTAAGTCTGGGGATTCCTCTTTGTCCTGGGGGTTTGTGCTCCAGAAACCGCTGAAGCTCAGCGTTGTGGCTGAAAAGCTCTTTCTTTGCAATTGTTCAGCACATTTTTGCTGCTAGTCCCTGGAAATGGAGGTAGGTCTGAATTTGATGCTCTGTGCGTTCAGCCTTGATGTCTGCCTGACGGCTGTGGTGAACCTGACGGATCCGATGATCCGTGCGCTCCGTGCTGACCGCGCGGGAGGGAGAGCTTGGTGCTTGTGGAAGGAGCGTCCCTTGGAGAGAAACCTGCCTACCTACCAGATTTATTTTCAAATACCGAATTTAGTTTGGTGCTTGAGAGGTGCCCTGTGTTTCTGAAAGTTGTCCCTTCTCCAAGATTCACATCCTGCGCAACGTAATTGTGAAAATGATAAACCCAACCTCAACCAGACACGGCATCAGCAGATATTCTGGATATTGATCAATGTAACTTTCCAATTTATGTCACTCTTAGGCTATTATGTCCCATAGGCATTCTGGCATTACAGTAGTTGAAGTACATTTATTTAATCAAGAGATTTGGTTCAGCCTGAACCTCCCAAACGTAAGACTGATACTTACTGGAAAAATTATGAATGTTGAAGAACTACAGGCAATGTCTTGATGCTTGACTGAAAGCACTTTCTTGTCTGCACTGGTCAACATTAAAGCCATTTATCCCCTGCCCACATTTAGTGCCGGTTTGGGTCTTTTATTCCTGCTTTTAACAGGCCAGTGAGTGGTTTGAGCCATAGTTATATGAAAGACCATTTTTTTTTTAACAGTGAATCTTTAAGAACAAAAGCAGCAACGTGGCTCTGCACAAAGTGTGAGAACTGGGTATAAATCATCCTTGCTAAGGAGGCCTGACTGTGGTGCCCATTTCCATAAGGGAGCAGGAAGATTGAATCCTGCATTTTCCTAAAAAATACATCTTTTTTTTTCTTTTCAGAGGAAGAATAATTCAAAATCTACCCTACTGAGCAAGCCTTCACCTGTTGTTACAGTGACAGTCAAAAAAAATAGTAGCCTGAAGCTGAAACTTTATTTTGGCTTGAAGACTAAATTCAGACAACCTAAATTCCACTCAAGACCTCAGTCTATGGAGAAATCTAGGTGTTTTGGGAGAGTAATTCGGAGTTTACGTAAGATGCTGAACGGGGAGCTGGAAGCCAGCTAATAAGAAATAGTAGGCAGAAGGATTTATGTGGAATTTAGGCCATCTGAATATGGCCCTAAGATGCGACTTAGTACTGCTAAGTAAGGTGCATTAACACTAAGAAGTCTTGGCTTCGATTTCCATCCATTTTGTGTGCCGCTGATTACTAAGCAAATTTGCCACTGAAACAGCTGGGCAGGGGCAGGGGCTGCTGGCTGTGTTCCCGGCAGAGCACGGGCTGCCGCTCGGGGGGCAGCGGGGCCGGGGCGCTGCGGGATGAGGAGCGTGCGGCCGGGGCCGGGGCGCTGCGGGATGAGCAGCGTGCGGGCGCCCTGCGCGGTGTCGCTGTGTGCGCAGCCAGGGAGCACCGGGGTGAGTGTCCTGCGTTAGACCCTGCGCTGAGTGCGGCGTCCTGCTGTGTGCAGCAGCCACTAGCAGACAGATGTGGATGAACTGCAGCGAGTTGAGCAGCGAGTTGAGCAGCGAGTCATCCAAGTGGTGTTTGGAGCTGGAGCGCCTGCATTCTGCAGGCACTGGGGCTGTTCTGCGCTTAGAGGCCAGGGGACTTGGGGAGGATGGTATTTTGGAGGGAGCCTAAGAAGGCAGCTGCCTTCTGATACCTATGGGGAGATTATTAAAGTGGAGCCAGGCTGTTGGCAGCAGTGAGTGGTGGGAGGACAAGAGACAGGAGGCAAAAATTGAAACAAGAGGTTTTTGGATATAAGGCAGAACTTCCTCACCATGAGGATGGTCACCCAGTGGAACATCCCACCCAGAACAGTTGTGTTGTCTCCATACTTGGAGATTTTCAAGACCCGACTGGATCAGGCCTTGGGGAACCAGATCTGATGTGAGAGTTGACCGTGTTTTGAGCACGAATTTGGACTGGAGACCTTGTGAGGTCTCTTCCCACTGGAATTATTCTACACTTCTGTTTGGATTCTGCCCTCGGAGCTGTCATGTTGCCTGGAAGTTTCTGAGACAGCTAATTTGGAACTGGGTGCAGTGCAGCAATTGCAGGATGGAGTTTAATGCAGGTTGATTTATCATACTTGGAGGAATGTAGCAAATATTTGAGCCGATCTTCAGAAGCTGTCCAATGTCAAGACTTAATTATGGATCTAGAGTTGAAAGAAGCTCACTTCTTCCTGAGATCCTCAGCAGCATCGTGGTTTGCAGTGCAGTAGGGTCCGAAGATCTCTTGGAGGATTCAGGAGCCAGCTTCATGATACCGTTTGGGATCTACTTTGAGGATGTTGAAAGAAATCTCTTGCATCGGTTGACATCCTAGTCCATATCTCCTGAATGACTGTTATTAAATGCTGGACTATGGGAAGAAAATCAAGTTCAGGCCTCCAAAGGAAGATGAGATTTCAAGCTGCAGTAGTTCTGAAATCAAGTGCGGAAAATGCTACCTAATCAAACAAAATTGGTTTGGAATCAGCCTGTTTTAAAACTTGCAAAGGTCTGTACTGACCTTTGAGAAGTAGTTATTCTCACACCTTGTCTTGTTCTCTAAGCAAATCTATAGCTAAATGGAAGCCAAGATACTGATTTACTGCCTGTAATCCCCCAGGAAGAGGAGGAAGCAGCGTGTCAATATCTGTGCATTGCGGAGCTGTGTTTCCCTTGAGGTTCCCGCGTGATGTTAATTTCCAGGATGTGCTCGTTAATTACAGTGTCACCTATGGGCCAAGCTGCCTTCTGCATTTCGTGGATTTCCTGAAAGGCAGAGAACGTGGCCAGAGTTATCCCAGGTTGCTGAACACAGATGTTTCACTGTGTATGGCACATCAGCAGCCTTTTCGGCTTCACTTGAAAATTGAAAATGTAGTGTCTCATTTTTGTATAAATATGATCCTTACCCTGAATGTTGGGTGCTACTAGGTGAAGCCAATGTAAGCCAGTAAAGGGTAGATGTGACTTGCTGAAGGTTAAACAACAGAATAGCAAGAGAACTGCTTTTCCAGCTCCAGTTCCCCATCTATTTGCTATGTACTTGTAGAACATAATACTGCTCTTGGGATAAACCCATAGGGATATTCTGAAAACAAAACATTATCTAGTAATGTTTTTCTGCATCTTTAATGGAAAGAATTTTCTGCCTTTCCTTTTCCGTGTCCAGAATAAAAAGTGAAATCTAGTGCATTTTGCTCAGGCTGACTACTTGGAAACATATGAGAAACTTGGGCCATCCACATGCAGGTTTAATGGGGATTCTTCACTAGATATATGCAATATCATGCATCATTGTAGGCGATGACGTAAGGTTTGTTTTCTCGGACCTATGGTATGATTTCTGGGAAGCAAAATTGAAAGGAGTTTCCTGAAAATATTCTGTGAAAGTGTGGAGCACGGTCTGCACTTGTTCCACGAAACCATACTAAAATTTGTGAGTGTGTTAATTGTGCAAGAACCTCCCAGAAAGCTGGCAAGAGAAGCATGTGTGTTGAATACTTTATAGATGTTTTTCAAAGATATGTGTGTATGTAGTTTGTGTTTGTAAAGGGGATGCCTACAGTCTGTGTTTTAAAGTACATACGTGAAAGATGGAAGGAAAAGGGGAAGAAGCAAGAGGTTGGGAGGGCTTTTCTGGGAGGGTGTTTTATGTGGCTATATTCAGAGATGTACAGCACATCTGCTTCCTTCCTAAAATAATTTTCCAGTTTTGCAGTGGTGGTAACTGCCTTGTAGAGAAGGATCCTTATGAAAATCTTCAGTTCGTTGGAAGTCTGTGTAAATATATGAACCTAATGAGGTTCTAGACACCTGAGACTGAGGTGCAAACGTCAAGGGTAGTAGGGCTGTGAACCAGTGTTTGAGAGCCCCAGTTATAGACCTGTTGCCTACCCCAAGCTATAAGTGGATATTGAAAGGCAACATGAAGGTTTTGAGATATATATATATATATATATATATTTTTATGAAAGATGGTTAATTCATTTTTTTAAGTGTTGTTAACTGTTAAATATTTTTTTTTCCTGAGAATATTCACATAATTTCATAATTTCTTCAAGGACTGTTAGTGCCATAGCACTTTGCTTTCTTGATCTAAAAACTTAGTCATGGAGACTCTACCCAATCAGATATTTGAATTATTTTATCTTTTGATACAACCAGTGTCTAAGGGTCTGTCCATTTTCCCTTTCTTTTGACAAAACCTCCTATCTACCTATTATTAGTGACTCAAATTAACTTTTGTAGACATTTAGAGAGTTACCTCCTGTTTGTCCCCTCCAGTCCATACCCATGACAATGGATATTGTCTTCTGATTTTTTTCGGCACCTGGATTTGTAATTTTTTTTTTTTTTTAGAAAGGGCACATAAGCAGCTGGAGGTGAGGATTGGTTCTTTGCGTAGGATGAAATGGTCTTTAATGAGTCCTTGTTTTATAGATATTTTGTGCTGTAGATTCATAACTCAGTCTGCCTTGCTCTGCTTACAGGAAAAGAGAGAGAATACTGAAAAAAGGAAAAGATATTCTCATGCAGCTGTGGAGGAAGGTTATCTTGTTGTTCTGTTACTTGTAAGGTTAGAAAATGGGACATAATTTCCAAGGCTGGGTAGCCTTGTACCTTACACAAGGAAATTTCAGCGTGTGATTTTGAACAAAGGAGAGTCTTTTCCTCAATCCATATAGCTGTAAAACCTAAATAAAATAGCTCTTTAGGAAAACATTGAATTTCACAAAATATATATTTTTTCTCTTTATTTTGTGAGGCTACTAGGTTGTCCCAGCCACCCTTCAAATTCCAGAGCAGCCAAGAGATTGCTTTATGAAGTGGGCTGCAGCAAAGCAGCCTCCTAGTTAGTCATTCTGTAATTTAAGCTTTTGTGTGTGGTTCTCTTCCCCACTCTCCTCCCCCTCCACACGCAGTATTTTAGTGCAAAGAGAGGCTGTTTTCTGCTCCGTAAAATACATGGGCTAAGGACCTGGGGAAAGAGGGTGAAACTGTAGCAATTGAAATCTGCTTCTGCGGTAGCCTTATAGCAGGTGTTGTGAGGTGCTTCATTTAGGAACCTTCTTTTAGTTCTCAGGGTGCTGCTGAGAACAGGAGTGTGTAGCTGTGGCAGGTGGGAGGGTTCCTAACTGGGTTCCAGGTGTATTTGGGATGTTCTTGTTTGGCAGCTCTGTAAACCACGTTACTTGTCTAAGTCCTATTTTTCCTCCTTAGCTTTGTGCAGAATTGTAAGTGTCTCACGAAACACTTTGGCAAGATTTGCTTCATGTTGCAAATCTTTTTATGAAGTTTGAGTTAAATAAGCCAAGTGTTTTTTAATACTGGTGTCTGAAAAATACTGGGATACCAGCAGGTTTTATGACTTGGACTACAATTGGTGTTTGTGTTCTCAGTATTCAAATATAATTAAATTCTGTCCCTAAAAACACAGCTTAAGTATCAAGGGAAACTATGACTAAAACTGTGTAGTTGGTCTTGTAGATGTGAATTTTCACATGTTAAAGTCTAATAAGCAGAAGTGTTGAGTTTTTGAGAAAAATTTTGAGAAACTGAAGCTTCTCTGAAGACTTGGACTGAATCCTTTACTCTTTCCTCTGAAACCTGCAACATCTTTTTGTTTTCCCCCATTTGCTTTGTTGTTTGATTCAAGTGCTTTCACTTACTACTTGTTCTTTAAAGAGGCTCTGGCTTGAGGTTATCCCTAGCAAAAGTTAATCAAATAAAAGGAGTTTTTCAGAAAGAGAGAAAGGACATAATGTAAATGCATGGAGCATGGAGCTACCAGATATTGGAGTAGCCCACCTGACATTTAAAAGATGAATATAGAGTAATGAGTAATAATTCTTACTGTCACTACATGAATTGTAGTTCATTTAAAACTACGTGAGAACATTTTTATGCTTATATAACTTATATTGGAAAAAAGACAAAAAGCACCTTTTTGGCCAAGAAATTTGTTGTCTTTTTGTTTGTTTTGATTGACAAATACATAACTAAAATACAGTATATAAGCGGACTTAAAATGTGATAGCAGAACATCTCTCCATATTTTGATTTAAGAGAAGGAGGGGGGGGGGAAAAGTGCAGCAAACCTGCTTTTTTTTTTCTACTTAGCAATTCAGATTTCTCAGAAATTAGAAAGCTCATCATTCAAAATGTGTTTTGTAGTAGAAAGTGGCACATTAAACCATTCTGGTAGTTTCTTTCTGTTCAGATAAAAGCAGAGTCTGCCTCCCAGTGGAAGTGTTCAGAAGGGTTGTCTCAAAGGGTTATAAAAATCACTTTAGAAATTCAGAGTGCTAAACTGAAAGTGATAGCCGAGCTATTTATTTCTCTAGAAGCTTCACAGTATGAGTAAGGATGAAGGTTTGTTTATTTTTATACATAAATTTTGCATGTTGGAAATTTACTTGTATTGGTGGTCTGGTTTCGCTTCCATGTTTCATTTGTAGTTGTGATTTTTATAAAGCATAGCAGTATCCTTGAAGAACCGTGGCTTCGTTTCTGTTAAGATCACTTTCCACTTTCTGAAGCCTTAGTTTGGAAGTCTCCCCTTATAATCCAGGCCTTTTAATGCTCGTGTAACCGCTGCAGTTTCAGCATCTTTGTGCCTAATAACTGCACGCTACTTTTAGGCTAATAACATGGCTTCTGGCCACCTCCTAAGGAAAGGGAAACCTTGTTTTACAGGTGAAATGGAGGTGTGAATGCTATCAATTAAACCCTCCTGTGGTAATAGGAGCCTTTATTAGCTTAGGTCTGAAGTCTAAAGGTCTTTAGGCTCTAGCAAGTGCCATAAGGGGTGGGATCCGAGCAAAGCAGCGTTCCCTGGCTGGTGCTGAGCACGAGGTGGGTCCTGCAGCCCCTGCTCTGCTCTCACCCGGTGCAGGGTGATGGGGGCCGTGGGTGCTGCAGGGCTTCCCTGCGCCCACCCAGGACCCAGTTCACAGCACGGCTGCAGCTCCCTCCTTGCCAGCGCCGCGCTCCCTCCCCTGCGCTGGGGTTATCCCGTTCAGATAGCGGAAAAATTCTTTTTGTGGAGTTAATTTCTGTTGTTTTTAGGTGCCTGAAATGACTCACCCTGGGCTCAAGTGAGCACCAAAGTTGATAAAAGAAAAACTAACCCTCCATCCTCAAGAAAGAGAAGGTTTAAACTGGATAAACAAGTTAATGTGACTCATTCCTAGCCGAGCAAACATGAATGTATCGGTGCAACCCAGGGCAAGTGCAGGATTAGGTTTCAGAGGAGGGCGGTCTCTTTTTAACTGCAGCAGGGTGTTCAGAGACACTGCGCCCTCGAGCCATGGACTTTGTGAACCACCTTGGCTGGCCCAAACAGGCTGTCGAATACTTTTCTTCTCAAATATTTTGTTTCAGGTTACAGATGACATATCTTTGCTTGTGGTCCTTTTGTGCCCTAGTGTGTGCTTTCCAGAAATGCGTTTATGTGCCAAGTGCCAGAATTGGAGTTTAGTTTGGAGGTTGTTTGTGTTTGAGCCTCGCAGAGACACTTGGTTGTGTACAAAGGAGTCGGAGCGCTTAGGGAATCTGTTCAGTATCACAAGCACCGGCCCACAGAGGGGAATAGAAATATTTAGAGAATCTGAGTAATTAATCCAGGGCTGTGTATGAGATATGTGGAGAGCTGGGATTTCTCAGGGAATCTGAGCAAGGTCGGTCAAAATGAGCCTACATGTGCTTACAAAGAGTACTCATAGCTTCTCTGTGCTTCCTGCCTGTCTGGGGAGAAATCTGTGACTTTTTGAGAGAATAAACGCAATGAGCAGTAGTTTCTGTCTCTTCCTATACCTTTTTTCTTTGCACCCTCGTAGCATTTTACAGCACATGGAGGCAGGGAGGGCAGAGTCCAGGGAGTAGCTGAAAATCTCATGTTCAGCATTTAGAATGGAAAACCAAGGACCAGAAACGATATAGGAGTTGATTTCATTCCTGGTCTACCAACCTCGAAAGCCAAGCATTGCCCAGAGTAGTAAGGGTGCTATAGCTGCACAATCCTGCTCTGACCAGTCTGACTTTCTGTAGCAAAGGCTTTTCAATAACCTTAATAACCACATCTGGTCCTGCAGAGATGTTCGGGAACGTGCTGCTGATTGGGAGCTCCTGCTGTAGGTTTGTTATTCCCGGTGTATGGTGATAACTTGGGGATGGGTGCGCCGAGTGCCAAGATCATTCTATTTTTCGTTTCTTTTTTCATTGTTAGCAAGCGAGGATCCTCTGGTGCAGAACTGCAGATCTGCCCCAAGCCCCTCCCAGGAGGGAGCCGAGGGCAGTGCCGGCCTCAGCAAGGGGCCCGCGGCCGGGAGGGCGCAGGCTGCTCTCGGAGCCGGAGCTCCGCGGAGCCCGGAAGGAGCCGCCTCACAGAAGGCGGCGGTCGTCGTGGCACGCGGAGCGGTGCATCCCGCGGGCCGGGCGCCGCGGCGGCCCCGCACACGGCCTGGCCGCGCGAGCAGCGCCATGGGGTGACTCGGGGTAGCTGCGCGTGGGCCTGGCTCCGGGCTGCCCGGCGAGACGGCCCGCTCCCCAGTGATCCAAGGGTTGGTTCCTGCCCGTTCTGGGGACTCTTTGGCTCTTTTTTTGTGGACTCATGATGCTGCCGGATTCTATGCGTTGTTAACTGGTAATAAAATCCACTTTGCAAATTATTTATCTTCATTAACACCAATACCTGCCTTTGGTTTCTCCATACTGCGACCTTTTTTCCTTGTGCTAGGTAATCACTTTGTCTACACTAACTTCAGATATCTGAAAAGATTTGTTTTTGAAAACATTTGTGTGCTGAACTTTTTTTATTCTTCCTGTCCGTGAAGTATTTGCAGGACATAAAATAATATTTGAAGGGTTGATTAGCTCAGTGGTCCATTGACGATGGTCAGCGGTCAACCATTAGGTCAAACAGCTGAAGATATTTTTATGTGCTTCCCCCTGCCCATTTTAAAATAAATAGCTTTTTCTTTTTCCTGATGATGCCATATGGAAATAAATGTAAACAAATTGGTTCGTCATTTTACTTCTGTTTAATAGGTAGTAAGTGACAGGGTGGTTTTGTGAGCACATTCTGTTGGCAAAAGCTTCACTGTGGTCAGCCCACCGGAACATGACGGTACAACAGGCAGCAGGGTAGAAATGGTGCTGTTTCTGTTAGCAGCAATACAGCTGCGTGTATTTGTAACTGGTCGATTTGTAACTGGTTCTCTGCAGGTGAGAATGGCTCACCTTTTTGTAACGCCCCCTTTACCCCTGTATTTCTGCTGTGGTGGAGCCTGACACATCCTACCCAGTGGTATTAGCTTGTTTCTTTGTCCCAGCAAAGAAACAGCAGGAATATCTGGCCAAGAGTTGGCCGTTTAATAGTTTCACTCTTCAGAAACTTTGTTTTTGCAGCTGCCCAGTGAACTTGAGAAGATCACGGAATCATAGTTATTTAGAAGTGTTTTTTTTTTTTTTTTTTCCTCCTTGGTTTTATTCATGTTCAGACGTTCAGAGTTCACATGCCTTTTGAGCATGTGGTGGACACCCTGTATGTATGGGTAGCTGTAGATAAAAGCAGCTTGCAATTTAATTTATATAATTTAATGCAACTATAAGGTTCACTGGGAGTTTTTCTGCCTTTTTTGTTTTTAGATATTCCAAACTCTTTTAGTGTTATTTGCCCTATTCTATACATCCCTCTGAAAAAGTATGTAATCTAAAACTTCCTTTGTTCCCATCTTAAATTCACTTCAACTCAATCAGCCCTTGATTATCTAGGGAGACTCTTTACTTGCCAGTGTACATTAAATGCCTTTCCTTTAAAGATATTGCCAAATACATTATCTGGGTGCTAGTATGACAGTCTATGAAGCAGTAGCCTGCAAAACATCTTAGTTTTTTTTTTATCCTGCCCCTTATTGCAATGGACTGTTAGTACGTTGAGTTACATAAGAGAATTTTCATATATTTTGTTATTACCATAGTTGAATGAATACAGATTTCTTGGAAGGGAAAAGTCTGATTATTCAGTTGGTTTTAATGTAATATGCACGCAGTCTTGTAGAGAAAAAAATGCTGTATTTACTAAACAGATGAAAGTGCAGAGGATGTATATTATAGTTGCTGTGTTTAATTGGGATTTTCCATTTTAGATTTCAGCACAGTTACCTGTGACAGCTCCTGTTGAGTAAACTGAGAGACCTCCTTGTATCAGCTCTTGTACCCGTACCTGCCACAATGAGAAGTTACATAAGGTTCCTTTTTTTGTTAATTCATACTTCTATTGTAAAGTACTTATTGTAAGCAGGTCAATTAGTAAACACATTCCTCTAAGGATTTTTTCCTTTCTCGTTTAACAAAAGTTTGTTTCTAAAAGTGAAGAGTAGAGCAGTATTAGTCTAAGAAGTATACGGGGCTAAATCACTGATTATGTGCTAAGTAAGATTAGTCCTGAAAACTACCGGTTTACTTCTCCCCAGCCCTTCGGCGTGTATGCTGCTGCCTTTTATCCTCGTGGGGTGAGTTCTTACTTGTGCTTTTACTGTTTCCCATTTGGTAACTGCTTCATGAAACGGAATTACAAATTGAACAAGTATTATGTGTGCGCGGAAACATCCACCCCCATAGTGTATTGATTCTTATGTGAGGGATGTTCTTGCATGAATTAGCAGCTCTTTCATCCAGGATTTATTTTAATCTGCCAACCTTTCTTGCATCACTGCTCGGGGTTTGAATGCTGATTCCTCAAAAACCCAACACTAGTATGTGAAAGGTTATCAAAATGGATACGTATTTAAAAACATAAGCATTTACAGTTAATCTCATGCAGACCAAGTAGCTGAAGATATTTTCATGTCATATGTTTTTATTTGTTATTAGTTAGGTAGGAGAAAACATGAACACAAAAAACTTGTGCAGGCTGTGGACTTTCTCACTTAATCAATACTTGGTAAAACTGTAGGGTCCCTTTCCCTTCTACCTTGTATTCTGTAACTCCCCCCAAATTTGCTTTACTTATTCTCTTTTTAAGATCAAAAGTGGTCAGATGCTTCCAAAACTCGTAAGGTGGCCAGAAGTTGTAATTTCAGTGAAATTTAAACATAGATAAAATATTTTGTTTGGTCTGATAGTTTTAAAGGTGAAATATATTAGTCAACAGTGTATTCCTTTCAAAATTGAAGGAACTTGGAAAGCTTTCAAAATTTCTTTGAAACCTTTTCTTTTTTTGAGTAGCTTTGCAAATTGAATATTATTTCTTGCTGAGTTTTTAAGATAGCTTATGAGATAATGGGATAGAAATATGAACTACTACAGATGAACATAGACATCATCATATTCACCTAGAAGAATGCTAGCTTGAGCCCCATGCTGTTTTGGGGCTTGAGTTCTCCTTTTACATTGTCATCAGGAGTTGAATCTGTATTCCACTTGCAGAAAACACAAGTTTTCGTTGTGAAATGTGCCCTGGTTTCAGATTAAAATAGAGCAATGTGTACTCTGAAAGCATTTAGGCTTCCTGTCTCCTATTTTGGTTTAGATGAGCAGTTAGGCCGTACAATTTTCCATGGTGTCTTGTTTGGGTGGCAGCTTCCTAGGTGTGTGATGAAGCACTTTCCTGTTTTATCTTAGCTTAGAAAGTAGGTGGGCAGCTCAAGAAGAGCCACTTGCTGTAGCTCGCACTTGAGAACATGGTTCAGTGTTTCCTCTTTGGGAAACCATAAATACATGTGTGCCTCCCTATGAAAGGAAGGGAGCCACGCTGAAGAAGCATGGGTTACAATCCAATTTATAGCTTCCTAAAAAATGGGTACATTTTTGTCCTGTGAACTCTGGATTCAGCTTTAAGACGTCATGTTCTATGCCACTATCAAAAAGTAGCTTATTGGTCGGCACATGATTATTTTTATTAAGTATCTTCCAGTGACAGGCTAAGAACATAAATCTCTTCAACTGATTATTGAATTTGCTCATTAACCTACTTAAGGGTTTTCTTTTTCTTTAATTTGCTGTCACTTCTGTGCTTTTGATTTGAAAATTAAAATGTAGACAGTTCCGTTTTTATTTCCTTTTTTCCTGTGCTGTCTCATCGAGTAATTCCCCTCCCTGAAGAGCTCACAGGCTTTATTTAGATACGTCTGCGGATACTTTGCAGAACAAGTCTTGACATGGTTGGTTCATTCAAGTCCTGCTGTGTCGCTCATGTGATCAAGTGTTAAAAAGAGTCCTTTGGTTACAGTAACTTTTTTAACAAGGGGTTGATACCAAGATATCTTTGTTGGAATTTTTTTAAAAACTGATGATTTAGAAAAAGATGGAATTAATCTGATGGTACAAATATAAGGTATTGATTTGTTCTGAAAAGGATCTAGAATTCTAAAATTCATGAAGCAAGGTCCATCCCTAGTAAAGGAGCCTAAAGTTTTAAACATTTTTTCCAATTAAAAATCTTTTTGTTAGGCTTTCAAAGAATAAATGAATGTTGTATAACAAAAATACTCTAAATACAGTGTTTATACCAGAGTATTTAATGTATATGCAATAGCTGTAGAGTGGATTTCTAACTTTCTATTTTCTTTTTCCAGATCTTTTGGGATCTCCATCTAATTGACACATGTTTTCAAACTCTCTTCCGAAAGCTTCACAAGAAGCCAAAATGAAGTTGAAGCATGACATCAACCCTATTCTTCTACAGCTTATAAACTTTATAATCTTGGTGTACTCCTTTATCACGTACATTCCATGGTACATACTATCAGGATCAAGAGAGGCTATAGCAAAATCCAAGCAGGTTAAAGCTAAACCTGTGAATAACAAGCCTGGGGGTGCATACAGATCTGTTAACAGTCAACACTGCTTAGCTTCAGTTTTATGTCCTGGATGTGATACACTCGACAAAGTTTTTAAGTATGCTAAAACTAAATATAAGGACAAAAAACTCTTGGGAACACGTGAAATATTAAAAGAAGAAGATGAAATCCAACCATCAGGAAAAATTTTTAAAAAGGTAAGTCTACCTTATAGATATCACTCTCCCTTTCTCTGTCTCTCTCTTTCCATATATACATATGGTGCAAGAGTTCAAATTCAGCAAAAGAAATTGGACACAAAGTAAACTCCTTAAATAGTCACGCAAAGAGTGAGAATTAAATGCTGATTAATGAGTTAAATGATCTAAAACAAATTGTAATGTTCTTTTTGCGTTCTTGGGTACATATTCTTTGTTATGTCTTTGGGAGAAAACCGAATATTTTTATTTATATATATATATATATATATATATAAAAGTATGTTTATATATATTTACTAGATATGCAAGCAGATTCATTCTAGTTCGAAAAAAAGATTGCAGAAACTTTCATTGGAAGATTTTTTTTTTCCTAGCCTTATTTAAGGTAAACTACGTGTTTGAAAGTCTGTAATCATAAGTAATCGAAACAGAAAAAACTTTTTATGTTGTTTTGAGGATTGGGACTGCTAAGTTCAGGCCTGTGTTGTTGGTTGATGATTTATACCTACTCAGAGGCACTTAAGAATGTAGTTTTGCCTGAGGGAACAAATCAGATTTCATTAAGAGAATGTACTTGCAGATGTGTGTTAAAGTTCAGCCCTTCTGTATTAGAGGAGGTTACTGTCTTCATGTTTAAAAAAAAAAAAAAAAGGGGGTGTGTGTGTGCATTTTTGGATAAAATCAGTTTTCCTGCAAGAGAAGCACTTCCTTCTTCGTATAATAAAGAATTCCTTAAATAATGTATTTTTAACTCTGGTGTTTGGGGGTAACATTTAAACTAGAATTTGGTTAACGTTAAAGTTTAATATGAGTAAGATTTATTCTGTTAAAATCTTTAAAGCAACTCCAGGGGATAGTTGAGATTCCTGCTAGCTGTGGAGTTAACTTCTCAGTGAGAATGGATTTCTATTCAGAAATGCCTGCTTTTGAGAGAAAAGGATACGGTGCCTTTTTTGATGCACATTGTGGTGCCTTGTTGACCTGAAAAGAAATAAAAACAACTCGATGTTGAATCAAACTAGTGTGTGGTGGTTTTTTTTTTTTTTTTTTTTTTTGGACTGCCAGTAAACTTTGTTCTGTTTTTCTAATTAGCGGTATAAAGCTTAAGCACTTAGGAGTTTTAGCCTTTTGCATAATGCAAGTAAAGTCTTTTGAATGATAAAAAGCTGAAGAATGTTGATGTTGATTTTCTTGAATTACTTGTTTCTAAGTCTTCAATTAGGTAATTTTGACTAAGCTTGACAAAACTGTTCATTATGGTTGATTGCCGTAATTGCTGTTGTATTATTTGGTTCCAGGTGGTGGCATCATTGCATAAATATACTTTTGAAATTTACTTCTGATATTTTTTTTTCTCTATTAAGGCAGGCAGTGTTTTAGCAGTATCTCACAAAATGTTTTAGCAAGTGAATACAATTGAAAGTTTTCAAGATTCCTTGTTGATTAAAAATGTTGGGATTCTTTCTGTAAATTTATGTATTTTATACCATGCATCTTTTATTGCTTGTAAAGTCAACCAGTCAAGGTTTGTTGGTGAAGCTTCTTGAAAAGGTATATGATAGTTCCAAATCTTTCCATATAATTTGTATACCATAAAGATATCACCAAGACTTGTTAGTTATTTTTTTTCTATTTCAGAGACTGAACACACAGTGGTGGGAATGATTGATATATTTTGGAGGTCACGTGCCAGTCCGTGGCAGGTCTGAATGTAGATCATGGGTCTGCGTACTCAGTTGCATTGTCAACCAGAAAAGATCTGTTATGCAGACTGCAATGGGCTAGATTGATTAATAGGTCATTAATCAGGTTAATAGGTTAAATCAATATCCCTCCTAATGGAAATTAGTATAAAGAAATGAAACAACATTTGTCTTACTTTACCCAAAAGGTGAACTTGATTTTACCAGTTGATTATTTTGTGTGGTTTTAGCTATAGATTATATTTTCATGTGCTTGTTTAGTATGTTATTTTTATTTTTATTTTATTTTTATTTTTATTTTTATTTTTATTTTTGGTTTATAAACAAGAGTAGAATTAGTAGACGCACGGGAAAAATATATGCAGGGAAACATGGAGAGAAGTAGATAACATTTTGGTAGGCAAAGCGGTCTTTTCACGTCTGTTCTGTTGGAAGACTGTGACCAGCATTAAAATACATAAATCAAATATTTTTAATAACTTGCAATTTAAGTATGTTAAAAGCTAATACACTAGAGGGCAGTATTTATCTTTTCATTATTTATTTATTTATAAAGAAAAGCTTTTGTGGGTGCTCTCTTTCCTGATTCACTGTTTGATTTTTATACCTCTGTTTAATTACTCATCTTGACGTCTTGGGCCCTTCTCTAGCAAACTTTTGGACTATTATTATACATGTAGAGTCAGGGAAGTTGTCATTTGACAAAATTGGCCCAAGAATGCCTAATCATTAGGAATGTAGTTACTTAACAAAAGTTTTTGTGGCCTACAAATTGCAAATTTATTTTATCTAGATAATTGATGTCTGGAAAATAGAATGGTGGGAACTGAGAAAACTATGTCTTCAGTTTTAGATTACATTTATTAATAAAATTGTGTAGATAAAGATTTGAAATATTTGACCAATAACACTGTTTACTCTTCAAAATTGTTAAGGTGCTTCTATAACTAGACAGCTAAGGTATAATAATTTAGGACCTGAATTTTCAGTGTAAAAGCTTTTTCTGATCTGCATATGATTTTTATCAAATAATCTTCAAAGAAATAGCTTCTCAGTGAAAAACCAACAGTAGTGTAAGTGTATACATGGAGATCTATGGTAAGGTAGATGGTGAACAGTAAATACATATCCATGTTTATTGTGCGCAGCTTCCACTTGTGGAAGAAAAGTGAGATTGTTCAACTCTTTCCACATGACTTTTCAGGTACTGGAATTGGCCAGTAAATTCCGTTCAGTTCTTCTGTCTTGCTTTTGTTTAGCACTAAAATATGGCAGAAAGATTGTTCTGAAACCAATGTCAGAAGGAGGAAGAACAAACGAAGGAAAGGGATTTTCCTAATTTTTGAACTAGAATTCCTGTTTGAATTCTAGTTTTCTCAGTATTTGTCATAAGAATGAGCATCTAACTATATGTACGTGTCACATCATGAGTCCGAGTATCCAAGAAGGTGGATATAGAGTGTTTTGTACAAGCTAGCTTTTTTCATTCCTTCATTCAAAATTAAATAAATCTTTGTGAAAACTAAAAGTATATGGGTCAGATAGGGCTTTTCAGAGTGTCTCTGAGATCAAAAAGTGTGGTGGGAATGCTGTGTTTCCCTAATGTGAAAACTGAAAATGAAGTGATAACATGTTGGAAATTCTGTGTTTGTTATGTGTGTGTGTGTGACTTATTTCAAACTTCTGTATTTTGCTCACATAGGTAAAGGTAGAATAGGGCATGCATTAAGGCTTTCTGTTTTCTAAACTGAATTCATTGTCCTTATTAGGTTATCCTTGGCAAGTACACCTGGCTTTCATATGAGGATGTATACATTAAAGCTGTTAATTTTGGAAATGGCTTAGCAGTATTGGGTCAGCAACCAAAGACTAACATTGCTATCTTCTGTGAGACTAGAGCTGAGTGGATGATTGCAGCACAGGCTTGCTTTATGTGCAACTACCAGCGTAAGTATGCATCTTTTCTTAAAGTTTTATGACTTTGATTTTATAGCACAATCTGAAGATAAGCCTTTTCCTTCCTTTTATACAGGAAAAGTTCATATGAATTAAAATCAGGATATAAAACATTTAAAATTGCAAATAAAATCCTCATTGCACATATTTTTGTGGTATTTCACAGAAAAACCTGCATCTGTTTGCAGTTGGCTTCAGTAAATGCATCCTGCTCAAGGAATTCGTGCCAGAGCACTCTACTTTCTCATTACTTTTACATCAGTACAATTTACCAGGTCTCTAAAAACAAACAAAAATCATGTATGAATTCATTGATGTAGTTTAAGGAGTTGACATCAAACCTTCATCTATGTATCCAGTTTTATTCTAACTGGATATTGTGTCAGTTCTTCCATTTTGATTTGAGTTGGAGTTTATCATACCGTTTTTCTCTCCAAAAATGAAAAAGAATGAGCAAGTCCTGGGCTTGCTTTGGTGAGTGCTTTCTATGGAGTGTTGTTCAATAATTCCTCCTCTGCCCAAACCCCAAGCTGCTCCTTAACTCAAACCTTAGGCTGACCCCTGTTTATTTGCTTATTTATTCATCCTCCTCCACTGAGAAATCTGTGGATCCTCTTTTCTTACTGCCAGGAATATGTTCATACGTCTGTCATTGGTGTTCCTTAGTGACTGGCTACCCACCACAGCCCCGTCCCAAGACAAGGTTCAGTAGCAAAATTTGCTGTTGCTTTTCTTGTCTTGTAGACTAATCTAAACATCAGTGCCCTTAGCAACTGTTGGCCTCTTTAGTGCCATGCTTGCCCTCTATTTTCAATTCGTCTTCATTAAACTCAGTCCCGTCCTTTAATGCTAGCTCTAGGTAACAAGACTACCCTGAAGACTCATGAGTCTATTTTTTTCTCTAAGAAACTTTGGCAGTAGCATCCTCCGCTGGTTCCCAAGTTTGCCTTCTAATATCAGGGGCACTGTCATTCCATTATTTGTATTTTGGTAAATGTTAAGCATGTCTCTCATTTCATCCTAAGATTCATTGAAACACAGATTTACTTATTCTTGTCTAGAGTAACCCTATCCTAGAGATATTTGGCCATTTGTTTTCCATGGAACATTATCACATTTCCTTGCATATTCTTTACTAAACGCTCATTTAATCTGAATGTTGGTTTGAAACCATACTTAAGGACAGACCTGAGGAGTCCTAATTCTACCGTCAGAAGCTTTAAGACTCCTGCCCAACATTTAGGTTGAGTGAATGGTCTGTAGGCAGCTTTCCAGTCATGCACAGTGTTTAGGTAACTGCATCTTTAACTCTAGAAGTCAACAGAGGTGAAATTTTCCTGATATCTGCTAGAGTGATACTCATTTTCACATACATTGACTATGAAAGAAGTGTCTTGTGTCATTTTTTTTTTTCTAATGGCTTCTTAGACTTTCTAATGACAGTCTTGATCCCATTCTGTAACTTGCAGTTTACATTTCCTGTAGTCTTCTGCTGCCTCACTGCTGAGCCTACTACCTGTGTTGAGGGAAATCTGGGTATGCCGAGGAGGAGGACGGGCTTCCTCGGCAGTCGCAGACCCCTTGTGTATATGGGCTGGGAGAGAATAGGTGGAGAGCAGCTCTGCAGCAAAGGAGCCAGGGCTCTTGGTGGACACAGTTAAACGTGTTGGCAATGTCCCTGTGCAGTGTCCTGGGCTCTAGTGGCATCGCTCCAGCAAGGTAGATTCAGGGATCCTTCCCCTCCGTTTGGGCACTGCTGAGACCATGTCTGGAGCACTGTCCGGTTTGGGTCTTAGAGTACGAGATGGACATGGGCAGGCTGGAAAGAGCCCAGTGGAGGGCTGCAGAGAAGGACCGGTGGTTGGAAAATGAGGTGTGTGTATGTTGGTAGGACAGGGGGTAGCTGACACGAGTTCAAATGCAGCAAAATCTGCCCAGTTATTAGGAGGACCTTTTTCCCTTTGAGTGTAGTCAAATACCAGAGCCTAGAGTTGTTGTGGACTTTCTGTCCTTGGAGATGCTCAAAGCTTGACATGGCCTTGAGCTGATGACCTGCTTTGAGCAGAGGGGCTGTGTGACTTCCCCAGGTGCTGTCTGTCCTAAACTCAGTTGAGTTTTGCCCTTTACTCACTGAGTGGCTGCTGCAAATTTTTCTTCCGGAATAGAGATCTGCACAAGCTGTTCTCAGATGAGATGTCCGCCTTGTCTTTTAATTACAGTTCCCATAATATATTTTGTCAGTTCCCTGTTATCACTTTTGTGTTTTAGTAAATTCTTAGTGACTTATTCCTGGGAATAAAGTAAAAATGTTTGTCTCATTTGTCTTTGGAAGGGAACGATGCTTGCAAATTCTAGGAATATTTCATAATTTGAAAACATCTGACAGTGACTGGATGAATATCATGTAATTAGAACGGTATGCATATGTTTCTGGTTTTGTTGGATTAATGTTTTAAATTCCCTTTTTGAGACGTGCTTCAGCACACTGTCTGACGTGATATTTGGTGTCTAAGCTGTATGTGATCTTACATGAACTTGGCTGACTTGCATGTTGGCAGATGATGATACTGTTATGCAGTGTTCACGTAGTCATTTTGCCGACCAAATTAAAAAATTCACTTATTTTATTTTATTTTATTTTTTTTAGGAACATTGTGGCCAAACATTGCCAAGTAGCTTATTAATGTTAGCTTTTCTCAGTTTTCAAATTTTATGAGAGCAAACTGTTCCGATAGTGTTGTGCCATTTTTTCAGAATGTGAAATGTATTACACTTTACGGTATGTGTGCAGAACTTATGCCAACATCAGCTACACATGCTTCATATCTCACTTTGGAGAGAATGCCTTTTGCAGTGTAGTATTAGCATGGGGAAAATCATTTTTATATTAGGTAAAACATGTGCAGATAAATGAAATACCTGTAAGCTCTACTGTCCTGCGTGCGTGGTTGGAAGCCAGGAGAGCCCTGCAGGAAGAGAAAGGACCGCTGCTCCCCGAGACGGAAGGAACAGGAATGGGAGAAGGCTGGCAGAGACCTTGCATCCAAAGGGTCCTTTCTTCACCTGTGTGAATCTCTGCACCAGAGTGAGCAGCTAGAACACCTGAGTGTGTAACTAAATCATGGAATAAGTCGGAAGGGTTTGCATCCGTTGTCCAGTGACACATCCTTCCAGCCGCAGCAGAAGTGCTTTTCTCAGGATTGACTTTGCTCTGAGGCCTTTAGCAGTTTGCTTCCTTCTTCCATTTGATACGTGAGGGACGGTGATTTTTTTTCAGGCAAGGCTTTGTTCCTGCATAATAAGGTGGCAGATTTTTTGTTATTAAGAAATTCCCTAGAGCAGTTTACCTAGAATAAATTCAAATACAAATTTTAAATTTGCATTTCATTTGTAATATTGTTTCTGTAGAGATAAACACAAAAAAGAAATCCTGTTAAGTATGACCCTAGTAGAAAAGGGGAAAAACTAAGTACCTAGCCCACTCTCAGGACTTTTCAGTCTGAAAAACATTTTAATGTTAGTGTGGAGAAAACAGAATTCTGCAGGTCAGAATGACCGCTCACTTTTCTTCTCTCCATGGCATCAGCACACCATCTTATAAATGGAATTTCTCTCAATTTCTCTGCTTTTATCATGTAACTGAGAGTTGTTTTTGATGCATTTATTTTGTAGATGAGTAATTATATAAGTGGTTATTTGAGAGATTAGACTTCTTTCTCGCTAGTGTGGTGTCTCAGCTGAGGTTGTTGGCTTGGGGAAGCTGAATTTCTGTGCGATGTTTATTTAACAGGGGTCACCCAAGTGAGTAGCGAGAGCTCGTGGGAACTGGTCGGGACACTCTGCTGGACTCTGCTCCCACCGAATTAAAGCAAACACTGTGCATGTGCATTTGCCCTGCAACAGTTCTGAACTATCATAGACTGTTTTAACAAGGAAAAAATAAGTAGAGGTCAACTGTTTACTTTTTTGTGCGAGGAAACTGTCTGCTTAGCTTTCCCCTCTGAGTTAGTAACTCTTTGAATTTCATATCATTGACCATGATGGGGTTTTGTCTTTCTCTGCAGTAAAGGTACCACAGTCAAAGCTCTAACTTTCAGTAGGGTCTTTTGTTTTAGTAATTGTTATGTTTAAATTTTCAGTGAACTGTTTAGGTTGAAGTACAAACAAAATTCAGATCTTGTGTGACAAAACTTCTAGCATTGCTATTGTAATTTTTAATGATTATAGGAATTAATCTTAACTCCCTTAAGATGCGAGTTATGCTAAATTGCTATACCCTCATTTTGTGTTGTGCTTGGAAAGTGGAAAATTTTGTGTTTAAGGAATAGACTGTTAGAAAATCTTTATTTTCTTTCCTTTGATATTGTCGTCTTACAATGTTAGTCTAGTGGTTGTGGTGATTAAACCTTTATTAACTTGCTTTAAATAGATGTGGGAATGTGACAGTCAAAGATCCATTACCGAATGTGGGAATTAATCTCTTGATAAAATATATTACAGTGCTTTAATAGCTGCTTACATGAAATCAGTTCTATGCAGTGTGAAACAAAATGAATTCTAAAAAGAGAAATCGAGAACAAATACCTGCATTTAAAATAAAAGCCATGAAGAGAGTAGGTTTAGAAGAGAATTACGCAGAACCATGTGGGTTTCAACAAAAAATAAATGATCATATGGGCAATACATGTTATTTATTGGTTTTGTGAGCAATTGAAAAAATAATTT
>JAWLRI010000640.1:2565924-2647054 GCA_034781795.1 Crypturellus tataupa
AGTTTTGCAAATGTAAGGGCAGAAAGCTTCCAGCTTGGTGTTCGTGGGGGCTAGAAGAGGGTATTACCAGTATTTTAAATCCCCTGACATTTCCAATCAACGTTGTTGTTGCATACAGTAGAGATACTGTTTTTCTTGTTGGTACCACGTTCCTACGTGCTTTGTGAACCAATGCTCCCTTCTGCAGGAGATTGTTTCCCAGGTTCCGCGGCTGCGACACATCATCACGGTGGACGGGAAACCAACCACGTGGGCCGAGTTCCCCAAGGGCGTCATCGTTCACACCATGGCCTCAGTGCAAGCCATGGGCGCCAAGGCAGACACCGGTGGGTCCTCTCTGCCTCCCCGTGGGGTCAGCTACCATGACGTCGCTCTCGGAGCCTGTTGAGTAAATTTGGGGAAATTGCAGGGCTTGGAAAAGCCTTGGAAAATGCTGCAATGCAATGATTAACCTTTTCTGATCTACTTCTTGGTTTTTTTTTTTAAATTTTTTAGTAAAGTGGAGTCAAATAATTTCAATGAAAACTGACTTATCTATAAACAAGCTTGAAGAGTATTTTTAGGGTAAGCTTTGGGCTAGGATAGACATTCACAATTTATTCATATAATGAGATATACTAAAAACAAATTATTCAGAACATGAAGGGAAAAATGATTCTGCATTTTTATGGTGAATGACATGAGTAATTTGCAACTGTTTTTAATCTTATTAAATTCACAAGGAAAATGTAAAGTAGCTATTTACATTTAGATAGATTCAGAACTCAATTTCTTTTATTACATTTCTGAAAATATCAGATTACTATGCGAAATTATTAAATTCTATTTTCAATTGATCACACTTTTTAGAATTAGAAATCAGTTGTCAGTAACAATTTAATCTTGGCTCTAAAGTTGGCTCTAAACTAGTGTTTTTAAGATTTGGTTATACTCAGCGTTTGCTTTCTTGTTCTGTGTGTTTTCAGAATCTTTTAATCACTGAAGGCATATAGATATCAGATGTAATTCTGTTGTAGACGCTGGTGGGTGGTTAATCCATCTATTGATTTTCAGGGCAATGGCAGGTGTGTTCCCAGCATGGTGGACTCTCTAACTCTCTGCTTCTTTAAAAGGTTGTCTTCCCCTTTTTTGATTTGTCAGTTCTATCTACTACTCAAACTCTTTCAGACAAAACCCACAGAACAAATTACCACTCTAATTTTTGAGTAGCTCAAGATTTATTGATCTGAGTGCGATGTAAAATGAGGTATAATTATTCTTCAGTCTTTTGAATATTGCACACTGTAAACTGTAATAAAGGAACATTACATTTGTCAAGTCACCTGTTTGGAAATTATGGAGTACTACAGTTAAAATTGCTTATGGTCAGGTATTTTCAATTAGTATTAAGTAAATGTGCTCATATTATACTTTTTTCCCCCCCCTTTGTAACTTATTATATGGAATTTGCAGGGCTCAGTGAGTGGGAAACTATTAAATGTGTTTTCTCGATTCTCCTTCAAAAAAAAAAAGCACTTTTTTTTTTATTTAATATACTTAAATGCTTTAATCCTTTTAAAGCTATTAATTTTATGTAAATATTTACAGATTTTGGGGCCTCAGGTGAGCTCAGTAGCTCCTTGCTGCTTGTGCTGTGAGTGAGGCAGAGTATTGCCACTGCTGGGGAAGCTTGTGACAAAAGTAGCTTTGTAAATGAGGATTTACCTTGTGCCTGCTGATATTAGTGCAACATACCTGAAAGGTAGGAAGCTCAGTGGTGGTTTGGAGGAGAAGTGACAGCTCTGTCCCATTTTAACTCTCCTCAGCAGGACCACAGAAAGTGTGAAAGTCTACAGAGACCACGATTTTTCTATCCCAAGTCACTTGGAATAGCACAGCTAATGCAAAGAAGGCACTTAAGCTCAACCATAATCTTTTAAACTGAAAGCAAAACTTAATAGCAATGGTTGCATAGTTGTATATCAGAACAATTGCTATCTTAGTATTTAATATCTTCTGATTTGATAGGCTTTCCACACGTTATGCGTTTTTTTTACAATAAAGATTATTGGAAATTACAGGAAACAAGCAGCCAGCGAGGCCTGTACCCTCAGACATTGCAGTAATCATGTACACAAGTGGATCCACGGGAATTCCCAAGGGAGTTATGATCTCCCATTGCAACATAATTGCTGGTATAACTGGAATGGCTGAAAGGATTCCTAATTTGGGGTACGTACCAACAATGCTTCCGTGTGCTTGGATATAATTTTAGATTATCTGTTTTGTACAGCTCTGTGACGCACCACATACTACACACTGTCTGGACATCTTCAAGTACTGTGTTAAATGACATCATTTTTCCATGTGCTGCCTTGTTTCTCATCTCCTGTATTTGGGAATACAGAAGAGTGCTTCTCCTTGGAGTGCTTTATTTTGGATGAGTTTGCTCAGAAATCACACAGTTGAACTTTCTACCTCCCTGCCCCTTGGTCTGGTTTACGTTCTCAGATTGTAATTTGAGGAAAATAAGTCATCCTCAGAGACAAATCTTGTCTAGTTAAGTGGCTCCTTAGTGTCAGAAATGCAGCTGGTCTGGAAGCACTCCTGCTACTAGCTCTTTCACATCTTTCAAAGGAATTTCTATAGGTTACTTGCTTATCTGTACAGTATTTTTTACCTTTAAAATGAAAATATTACATCACTAAAAGAGAACTTAGACAAATGGCAATATTCTGCTCAGAGTAACTGAGATGAATCTTTGAAAATATAGCTAAAGTCTGTGAGGCCACTTAGCACAAAGGGAATTGCAAACTATATGTAGAACTTAACATTCCTTAGAGATAAATTATGTGGGTGTTTTTTTCTGTGTTTTTTTTCCTTAAAAGATTAAATACTGTACCTGATTTTTTTTTTTAAAAAAAAGAAAAAAAGTCTATTTAAATGTATTTTATTTTAATCTATTTAATTCTTCATAGAGTTACCTTTGCAAGGATAAGACAACATTAATTGTTTTGGTATCAATAAACATCATGCTTTGTTTGCCTTCATTAACCTTTCAATACACAATTGCTGAATCAAAACAACAAAAAAACCCAAAACCTTCAGTATTTGACACATGTTTTTCAGCTCAAAGGCCGTCTTTCACTTTTTCTAGCTCTTTGTGAATTCAGCACACTGACTTTCCTGAGGACTCTAATCAACCTATTTTTAACAATTTTTCACAGGGAAAAAGACATCTATATTGGCTATTTGCCCCTTGCTCATGTTCTTGAGCTGAGTGCTGAACTTGTCTGTCTGTCTCATGGATGCCGCATTGGCTACTCGTCACCTCAGACATTAGCTGACCAGGTTTGTTCTTGATGTATGTTAAGTCCATCTAGTAAAATATTAGTCATGTTAGAGATCATAATATTTTTTCAAATATATCTTTTTTTTTTTTTTTTTTTTTTTTACAATTTATGAAAAGGAATTTTGTCATTTATAACTATTAGTCTGAACTACTTTTAACTGCTAAAAGATAAATATCAATGATAACTTGATGTGCTATGTAATATTGCTTCATGAGTTAATAATCTTGGATATGACCTCCTGTTAACTTATTCTTCACTTCAGTCCTCTAAAATAAAGAAAGGAAGCAAGGGTGACGTTACTACACTTAGACCAACACTAATGGCAGCCGTCCCCGTAAGTAACTTAAAGATGAATCACTTTTAAAATATAATTCATAATTCAAATGTTTAACAGGAAAATTAATGCAATTATCAATGAAAATGAAAAGGTAGAGCCTTGAAAGTTAAGCTAGCTTAAAATCATATTTTCTTTATACTAGCATAGTTTATTAATTTACTAGCATAGTAAATTGCTATATACCCGTCTAACTTGGAAAAATTTAAATAGTTATAGGTTTTCAATTGACACATCAGTTAAATATTTGTGATAGTAAACACTATATATGCACATATGTGTATGTGGGTACACACACACAGAGCTTAAATGCAGCCTTTGTATGATGAAGATGGCCCATGACATAGACTTTCCTTTTCTGATGATTTACAGAGTAGGAGAGACAACCTGATTAGGCCTTTTGCAGGAAGAGAAAATACTTTTTACACCTCTTGAAGACGATAGTTGTCTATTTAGCCACATGCTGGGTTCACTATAATTTCAGTGGTGTGCAAAGTGCTAGTTGGGACATATGTAGACTCCTACTGACACAGTACTTCATCGTGCTTTACGTACTTGCTTTCCTCAGTTTCCCTATTGAACTTGCTGGCCTTTAGCAGTGGACTAAGCAGCAGCTGAGTGTAATTTGTCATTTGCAATATGTAGAATTTATAAGTCGTGTTCCCTTTCTGTTGTATTGAATTTAAGATTACTGGTGCTTTAAATTGAAATGAATCCCTTTATGTAACTAGGAAATTATGGATCGGATCTACAAAAATGTCATGAATAAAGTGAATGAAATGACCACTTTCCAGAGGAATCTATTTATATTGGCCTACAATTACAAGATGGAACAGATTTCCAAAGGCTACACTACCCCACTCTGTGATAGGTAACTTAAACTTTATTTTTTAATGGCACAAAAAAAAGTAAAAAAGATCTAAGCCTCACTGCATGATCAGAGTCTGTGTTTTTAGAAGCTTCCAGGCTTTCCTTAAGTGTCATAAAATTTATGTGAAGTTGGTGAAAACATTCAGTTCAGATATGAAATTAGCTTGTCCCTTGTTTGGATTTTAAGCAACAAATGTACATTATTTTCTTTGTATTTTAGCCTTATTTTCCGGAAAGTACGAATGCTGCTAGGTGGAAAAATTCGTATCCTGCTTTGCGGAGGAGCTCCCCTGTCTGCAGCAACCCAGCGATTTATGAACATTTGTTTCTGTTGCCCCGTAGGACAGGGGTACGGCCTGACCGAGTCGGCTGGAGCCGGAACAATCACTGATGGTTGGTACTGTGGTCTGTGCTGAGCGCTCTGCTTGCATCAGCGTTGATCTAGTCACCAAAATAATTAGGAAGACGTGGGGAGTCCTTGTAGTCATAAATTTACAAAACTGTAGGAGAGCTAATTTCACATGGTGATAGATCTGGTGATCTATGTGTAAAGACTTTTTTTTTTTTATTTGAGACGGAGAAACTTATAATGGGATTTTGGCATTATTGTGCTTATAAGTTGAACTGAAAAAAATAATTTTGATTTTGATGAGTATATTAGTATGTTTTATATTTTTTAGCACATATTAGGAAAATAGAACATTTTCCTTCATTTGTGGTGGAATGGAAACATTACCTTCGAGGAAGCGTTCTTCATCCCACCGCTTCCTGTTTATAGTACAAATGAAAACAGAATTTGTTTACATTTGAGGATTTCTCTTATTTCTTTATTTTCCCCTCCCCCTTGTCTGTCTGTAGCATGCAGGGAGTCTGAGTGACATTTTTACCCTAGTTAAGTAGTATCAATGAAAACTGCTCACAGTGAAATACAGCACAAAGTACTGGAACTCCGGGTTTAAAAACACTAATTTTAAGGATTAGCTAATTCAGTTCTGTTCTTAAAGTCGAGCTCCACTTTGCATATAAGCAAAATTCTTTCATAACTGCAGAGCTGTGATCACTTGGAGTTTTCATTATTCTTTTGATAATGGGAAACTTAATTAAAGCAGACAATTTTTATATGTTTCTCTTGGTAGAATGGAATTATTTTACTCAGTAATGTTGGAACAATCAAGTATTCCCTTTTTATTTTTTTTCTTTTCTCCATGCTAAGTAATATTAAAATACATGACTAAGGCATGAGAAAGTGAACCAAAGCACAGAATCTTTGTATTGAAATATTGCTGCTTACCGCTTCCTTCAGGAGCCAAGTGAAAACTCTTTAAAAGGTGCAATGCTGCTTTTGTGATGTGATCCAGATAGACAGCTTATTGGCAAAGCAACACTAGCTCTGTTGGTATGATTGGAGGTATCCATAAATACAGCTTCACAAGATAGGGACTTAATCTGCATTACTTTGATATACTTTGATTTACTTTGAAAGGTGTGTGGGAAGAATAGACTAAAGAAATAAAGAGTAGTTAATTTTCACTAGATGAAGTGCATGATAATAAAGATTTTTCTAATCAGTTTTGATGAAGTTTTTTTTCTGAAAAACTTTCCTTTTGAATTCTAGTTTGGGACTACACTACAGGGCGAGTGGGACCACCTTTGGTCTGCTGTGAAATCAAATTAATGAATTGGGAGGAAGGTGAGAATTTCTGTATGCAATTAAATTCTAGTGTGTTTGCAAGAATTTTAGAGAGCTGTTTATTGGGCTTTGCTCTATTAATGGCTTTGTCCAATGTGTAAATTAAAATTACTGCTTGTGATATTAGCTTGATGTTAAGGTATGTGGAAGATTTATTTCAGAAAGCCGAAACCTTCTCTTCTTTATTGAAAAAGAAGTGGCTAGATTGTCTAGAGAACTTCAGATCTGAAGACAGAAAACTGGTACATGTGCTTTAGGAGGAGATAAAAAGATGACAGGATGGGTCCAATTCTGTTTTGCCCTTCTACAATAGAATAAGGTTATTTTGCAGTACTTCACAAGTACTAATTAAGACTATTTTAAACCCATTCTTTTACCTGTCCAGGGGTAGGATGGGGTGGATAAAATCAATTCCTCGGCCATTTTTAAATTTGCATATAATTAGGCAGGAGCTGTCAACACACGAATGGCATTTTGAATAGGTTATTATGACTTTATTGCTATATGGTTTCTTTCAAGTCACGCTGTAGTTGTATATGTATGTACATAAAGAGCATCCTCCCCGTTCTGATCCCGGTTAGTCTTCCCGTAGGAAGGGGTATGTTTAGTCTTGTCTATTTGGATTTTCCAAAAAACTGTTTTAATTAGATTTAAAATGTCTTTAGATAATTTCTTCTCATTGTAGACTTTCATGTTTTGGAGAATAGAACTGCATAATACTTAGAGGAATTTGGGGCTAATTCAAAAATGTAGAGTTATGGGTTTGTTTGTCTATTTTCTCTAAAAGTATGAAGTAAAATAATCCTTTTTATTCAAGCTGTATGACATCAATACAGCATGTTAATCCTGGTATGAAGATTGCACAGATGTTGCATTTAACCTGTGTGTGTGTGAGAGAGAGAAATTCACTATAAGTAAACACGCATGTTAAATCTTTATATGCTGAAAGGGATTAGACCTATCTTTGCTCTTACTGAGCTACTTTATGTAGTGTTTTCAAGTAGTCCTTTGCCAACAGTACTGCTTGAAGTGGTTTATTTTTATTAGTTAAACATAAAAACAATAGTAATTCTGGCTTTGGAGTATATTTTTAGCTTTTATTAACTTAAACCTGTATTTTTAGGTGGATATTACAACACTGATAAACCATATCCTAGAGGTGAGATTCTTATTGGAGGGCAAAATGTGACTGTGGGCTACTACAAAGATGAAGAAAGAACCAAAAAAGATTACTTTGTTGATGAGAATGGGCAGAGGTGGCTCCATACGGGAGACATTGGAGAGTTTCATCAAGATGGATGTCTAAAAATTATCGGTGAGTTATGGCAAATTCAGGTAAGTGTGTGTTTGTGTATGCGTGTGTTTAAGTGTGTTAGAATATACCTGTACAAACACACACATTTCTGAGCTACTAATGTTAATACCCAGACATGGGCATATCTTGGTGTGCAGTCGGCAGTTTTGCTATATCTTCCCTTGAAAATACTGATATCTTACTGATATCTCAGTTGTTTTTTAAGATAATAGCTTTAATTGCCTTCTTTTATGACAGCCTTAAGTGAGGCTAATAATTAGAAAGTTAAGAAACCGACTTGAATTAGATAAGTTGTGCTTGATTTATATAATTTTTATAAGGAGCCTGTGTTAAGCTCCTAATACTTTGACATTTGTAGACACAAAAAATAGGTGTCTTAACTACCCTGTGCCTTTCTTGAAGTCAATGGGTAATTCAGGGTGATAGTTAATGTTGAAAATAGATCTGCAACTAAGATTTTTAGTGCTGAGCTCACTTGTTTTGTTTTATGGGCCAGATTTTAGGTCCCATTGTAGCTGCCTTGTGCTGGTCAAAAAGATAAGAGCCACAAAACTACCTTGCCTGGCTGCAGGAAGAAGCAAACAGTGTTAGAGCCCAGGGAGAGGTAGGCCAGTTGCCATCACAGCTGGTTGGATAAAGTCCTGTGCTTTTTTGTTTGTGCATAGCCCCCAAAAAAGCAATAAGCTCAAGTAATTCAGGCTTAATTTTCAAATTTGACTGTTCTTTCAAATAACAGATGGACAGTTGCTCTTTAAATAGGGTTTTAACATAAGAATAAATAATAAAATGTTGCCAGATGTGATGTCTCCTGCATTAAATATCTGAGCTAAACAGCACAAAATGTAAGTTTCCAAACAAAGCTGCCTTTGGCATAATCCTGGCTGCTTTCTATTGATGCACTAGGGCTATCATATGGAAGATGCTGTTCTAAAGGCAGAAATACACATAATTCAAATGTGGATCATGTTAGGTAAGAGACAGATTGATTTTTGGAATTTGTAATTAAATGTGCTTGATGTAAGCTGACCTGTGTTTAGGGAATATATTTTGGCAATTTTCAGAAAAGGATAAAGTCAGTGACTAACTTTTCTCTATTTAACATGAAAACTCTTTAATTTTTTTTTTCTTTTCCTCCCTAATAGATCGTAAGAAAGACCTTGTAAAACTGCAGGCAGGAGAATATGTTTCCCTTGGCAAAGTAGAAGCAGCTTTGAAGAATCTTCCACTGGTAGATAATATTTGTGCATATGCAAGCAGGTAAGAGGCAGCTGCTGTTTTGAATTTGCTCTATTCCTTTGCCTGTCCTACTGAAGACATAAAATATTTTGCCAATCAATATGGAATATTTTTTGAAAAAATATTTCCACTCGGAAGGTTGTAGAAACTATGAAGTTCAAGATTGCAGCAGCAACAGCAGCAGAGAGGGTTTGGAGTCCTTTTTGTTCTTTGTACAGATTAGTCAGGATCAGACACACTCTGGAGGTAAATATAAGGTTGCAGAGATAGTGATACCAAGACTTCTGAGGTGTCAGGATACTAATATGGAGAAGGAAAAGAGTCTGGATGTCTTAATGTATATCCAAGAGAGATACATAAAGTAGACCAGAGGCCAAGCTATGTAGATTGAGTTCAGAATTTAGTGTGAGTGTGTAGAAAAAAAATTAGAGAGCAAAGACCAAAGAGTAAGATGAAGTAGTAAGCAACACTGAGGCTAATAGAGTTCTTTCTGTAAGCATATTAATAGCAAGAGGAAGGCCAGGAGTTAGCAAAGAGGATTGGCTTGTCAACAGGTGGTGTGAAGGAAGTCTGTTTGTGATGGACTTCTGTTCAACCTTCACCAAGACAATGCTCTCGGATGCCGTTACAATTAATACAGCTGACACTGAAGAAAATTCCAGTGTAGAGTAACCTGGAAAGTATCTAGAGTTGCTATTTTAAAATCATTTTGGAAGCATTAAAGAATGAGCTAAAATAATCTTCATCAGCAGCTGATTGTTGGCTGTATGACAAGTCCATTGGCTTAAACTGAAGAAAGGAAGAGTGAGGATAGCCGTGAGGAACACCCACTCAGTGGCAAGTGTAGTGAAGCACTGGCTTTAGCCTTTGATGTTTAGCAGTATCAGAAACACATCTGCTAGATGTAGTTCTTCCAGCTTCAGGGCAGCTGAATGAATTAATTTATTATCCGAGATCCCTTTCAGCTCTCCAAATCTGTGATCTGCATTGTTAGTGTGTGTAGAGTTTCCAGGGGAGGTTGTGTTCAGTTCTCCCCTAAACTTTATACCATTTGGCAAATTTCAAGTATTTGTTTCAAGGTGAATTATACTTCAGTTTTGCGAATGCTTTGAGGTCACACCTCCATCTGCTCTAGCCATATCGGGCAGAGAGTTTGAACAGCTGATGAGTGTATGGACCATCCCTTGAAAGGGAAAGAGAAGTTACTAACCTTACAGAAAGAGGATTTCTTCAAGATGTGTTGTACATATGCTCATTCCACAACCTGCTCTCCAACCTGTCTGCTCCGCTATAGTAACTGAATTCTGCGGTTGAGAGGAACTGAGGTAGGGAGGCTGCACAGCACTCTTAAACCTCAGTGCAAAGCACGAGGAGAGGCAGGGCCTATCGACATCGTGTGGGTGCTGCTTTCCCAAAGCTCTGAGCGTGGGGCACGGTGCAGTATGCATATGCATAGCACACCTTGGAGCAATCCAGTTGCTGTAAGATAAGTAACTTCTCTTTTCCCTTAATTTTAAGCAGACAAAGTAATTTTTGTGAGAGGTTTTTGGAGAGAAGAGTATCAGGTAAACAAAAGCCAGCTGCTAAAGAGCAGTATCTCTGTGAAATGCAAACCCTCCAACTTACATTGGATAACAACTTCTGTTATTATTGAAGTTTTGTTAATTTTACAAAATTCATACTAAAGTGCATTATACTTCTCAGTTTCCATTCTTATGTCATTGGATTTGTTGTGCCAAATCAAAAGGAGCTTGCAGAACTAGCTCGAAAAAAAGGATTTAAAGGAACTTGGGAAGAGATCTGTAACAGCCCGGAGATGGAAAAAGAGGTACTGAAGGTGCTAGCTGAGGCGGCCATGGCAGGTGAGTAGTCAGGTAGCTGGTGTTTGCCTTGGGGTGAGTAGTGTGTTTGAAACACATGTTGTAAAAAAATATATCCATATGCATGTATATTTCATTATACATATTTATATAAATTCATTACACGTATGTATATTCATTACACATTGATAAACTATATGTGAAGTGAATTTTCTTATAAAAAAACAAAACCATGTCATAGTCTGAGTACTGGGTCAGCCCTTTTGGTCCACATAGTCTTTAAAGCCCTCTGCACTGAGGCCACTAACTGAGAGAAGAGTGCAAGAAAAGCCCCCACACACCAAGCTCAGGTCAGTTTCCTTTAAAAACAAACAAACCCACCCAACACTTTCTGGTGTTCTCTTAGATATCCTATATCTTCTCGGCCTCTAGCTGCTGGTCTAGAAGAATCTGGGTCTTTTCTAGGTCTGTGGTGTATCTCCCAGTACCCTGAGGAGGCTTTGAGAATTAGAATTATGTGTGGAAAAAACTGAGACGTGACTGTGAGTTTAAAAAAATTATATATACATAGTATATAAGCAGGAGCAGCACAGACCTCTGGGGTTTATTTCAATATTTCTGTAGGAACTGGAGAATAATTACTGATAGGTTCTGTTTCTGCTTGTGGCACCACTGTAGGTTTTGGAGCTATCCATGAGGGTTTGAGGAGCCTCTCAAACCACGGAGGATTTGTTAACATCACCTGCTACTTTTGTGTGAGAATATGCTCTTTATGGTTATTTATGAAAAAATGATTCCATTTTAAGTCTTTTATTCAAAATGTTTGTTTTTACAGCTAACCTGGAGAAATTTGAAATACCAGTTAAAATTCGTTTGAGCCCTGATCCTTGGACCCCAGAGACTGGTCTGGTGACAGATGCATTCAAACTAAAACGCAAAGAGCTTACAGCGTACTACCGAGCGGACATTGAGCGAATGTATGGAAAAAATGTAAAATAATTCTTTTTCTGCACCACTTTGCTACAGTGAGCTTGGATCAAATAGGAAATACTTGAATCATCTGTCTCAACACTTGAGATCAACACAGAAAACCACCATTCCTCATTTGCAGCTTAAACTGTTATTTCTGATAACACCACCATTAAGACTGACAAGTTTAGTAAAATGTTATGGCAGCAAACATGTGTCTGTCTCCTTTTTTTTTTTCCCAGTTTTCTCTGCTATCTTGTCAGTCTGGGTTTTCCTAAGTCTTTTTGGGAAGCCGTGATTTTGAAGCCTCAAGTTTTTAAACGTTTATAAATCCTGTATAATGTTTTGTTTGTATCTTCAAAGTTTGGATGTATATACAGAGAACTTGGCTATAGAAAAAAAAAATGGTTATACTGGGGGCCTTTTTACCTGTTATTTAAACTTAAGAAGGTATAAATGTTTTGAAATTATGTAAATTGAAAATGCTTATAAATTTGATCACTGAGCAGAGGACCAGGTTGTTTGCAGCTGTGCCATTGTTCTGTAGAAAACTGAGTGAAGAAAATGTGTGACATTTCAGCTGGAGTAATACACCGTCATTATGTGCCTCCTGGTTGTTTTTACTTTTGTCTGAAATGAGAAGATGGTGAAGGCACAGCTCGGCATGAAAGGCAGGTACTCTTGCAGGTGAGCATGCTTATTTAATACAAAAGATGCTATTAACACAGCAAAAGTTACACCTTGGAATACAGAACTTTTTGAACTTTTCTAAGACCGTTTCATACAGTTGTTGAATTATTCAGAGCTAGTAAAAACTCTGAAGCTTGACAATGTCCTTTTAGCACAAGGACTGTGACAAATTGTCTCTTTTTTCATTAGATTTAGACATCACACCAGTTTGTTGTTGTTTCTAAAACTGTGATAAAAATCCTGTTCTAGCTGTGACCCAAATGCTTTGGAGGGGATTTTTAAAGTCATAATGACAGTTATGTTCTTAGCCTCCACGGTGCCTAGCTGCTCTTTGTGCCATTAAAAATCTCCCTCTCTCATGTTTTGTTCAGCATTTTTTTGCTTTAAAAACATATTTGAATTATTTGTTAACCGATCATATTTAAGTTACTTGGTTTATTTGATAAATTCTTTCTTTGGGGAGCAGTCTCAATTTTGTTTTACCATAGATATGTGAATGTTTTTTCAAGAGTTATGGAGCCTCTTCAGGTCTTAAGTGAGAGCCTTTAGATTTGTTTCAGATGTGAATTTTATTTTCAAAATATATGTAGAAAGACTACTTTAATCAGGGTAACATGAGAATGTGAAAGGCATATACCAGTGTACTTTGGAGTAAATACTTAAATGGCTTTAATTTGGAGAGACTGTCATGTGTAATGTATTTACCAGCAGTACTAAGGATCAAGGTCTTAATGCTATGCCATGATAACATACAGTAATTCCAAATAGTGCAGAAGTTTTAGCTGTAGGAGGTAATTGCTGCTGTTAATGTTTTGTGAAGCTTTCGCATGGGAATTTTGGGAGATGTTTTCAAAAGGAAATTCTCATTAAAATACAAATGCTGAAATATCACTTAAATTATTGATGATAGAAAGCAGTTCTGTTGGAGATGAAAGTTATCAAGTAGGTTCCCTGCATTTAGTTTTGTTTTGGCAAAATAATGAGAAGGCTTTTGCTGTCTTTTACATTAAATTATCATTGAACCTATCATTCATGGATTTCTTCTGTTGCTGTCTATGAAAAAACTATTACCATTTGATGAACTTGTGCTTAATTTGTCAAATGGAGTTTAAACAGTGAAAATTCAGAACTATATTTGAGATTTATGACTTCGCATATTTAGATCATGAATATAACCTTCTGTCTGGCAAGCAGAGATAAAATTAATACTGGAAAATTAACTGAAGAACCAGTACGTGGAAACTGCCAAATCCATAGGGAAGTGTCATCACACAGTGTACTAGGCATTAATAATACCTAAATATGTATTGCATTCCATCAGTTTGGATAAATGGTTTGAGCTCAGCACAGGATGTGCATTTTTTTGTGTGTGATTTTGGTGAAAATTAATAAATTGCTGAAGTACTGTGTATATCACCTGATTTGAAAGAAATCTGCCCCAAAGTTGGAAGGAATCTGAAATTAATATTCTGCCAAGAACTTAGATGAATTTTTGGACAAATTGCATAAAAGATAGGTACTGTAGAGTGTTTTGGAAATATTTTAATTTTCCTTCTGACCCAATTTCAGGGTTGGATTGCAGCCTACCTGTGCACTCGTGAGGTTTTTTGATATACTTCCTCCTTTAGCCATTGGATGCATTTGGGCAGGTATTTCTCCTACATTATGTGAAAATAAAGCAAGTTTAGTATTTCTAACCTCCACATTGAAAGTAAAAAGAGCTTTGAAATACAGATATGGACTTTAGAGCATTTTTGGAAGTATTTATTTCTCTCAAAACGTAGCAAAACATGGAATTGAATCTTGTTAGGTTGTGAGTACTTTTGAGTCCTGTTCAGGCTGCTTGTCCAGAGGGTGTCCGTGCTTTTCCGAAGCGGAAAGTTTCCCCAGCAGCCTTGCCCCTTGGGCTCTTACACCTGCTGGTACCTTGGCTCCGCGTTCTCACGTTGTGCTCCTGCAAGGTCGTGGGTGTTCGAATCCAGATTTGACTTCTGGTCTGCTCTGGAGCACAAGGTGTGAAACAGGAGGATGTGAAATCCTAGTGGTACCCGCATGGGTGCGTGATGTGATAGCCGGGAATTTGCCAGTTATCTTTGTTTTTGTCTTCCCATCTCCAGTGTAAAAAGAACGAAAAAGCCTCGTGGAGTGTATTTGTGTCCTGAATGCTGTGGGCAGCTGTATAGTGAATTCTAAGAAGTGCATGGTTAGAAGTAGCAGTCTCCATCATGTGGTGACTTCTGTAATGAAAAGAGCTGTGACTTTTTTTAAACAAACTTTCCAAGTATAAGAATATAGGTTATATACTGTACCCTAAAGGAGAGGGTCCTTTGTGACAAAACACTTGTAAATATGCCTTCCCGGGATTCTGAATCCTTGGGAATTGTAGCTACTTATTCTGTTGTGGAAATTTACATAGCATTAAATCACCGTAAAAAACAACTGACGTGAAATTCCAAGGATGCACTCAATCTCTTTATAGTTTCTATGACTATATTAAAAAAAATGCAAAATGTTCAACAAACTTCCCCCTAGATGTCATAAGTTTTCAGAGAATAGTATTTCTGCAATATGTTAGGAAATTAAAAATTACAATCCAGACAGACCTTGCAAGTTTACTGATGCTGCTACTGCTGCAGTTTACATACAGGAGAAAGGCTGTACCTCAGTGGGAAGCTGTAAAATACTTACTGCGCTCAGCAGTAAAATATTTTGCTGAAATGAAAGCGACAAACAATGTGCAATTGAGACTAAAAAGGTAGTACATTACTGGTTTTATAGATAGGATGGAAAGAAATGTATGGAATTGAAACTATACATAAAAACATCCTAAAAAGCTTGTAAATTTGTGCAGAAATTGCTATAGGACACAACTCCTTTGCAATAACCTTTATCCTGCTAAAATTCACAAGTTTTTATTCTTTACTAAAATTGCATTTAGGCTATGTGATGCAGCATTTTACTTTTTATTAACGTGATGTATTAAATACTTTGGACTTGTTATAAAATCGTGTACATCTGTATCTTTACTGGTAAGAGGAACAATCACCTTCAAATAATATACATCTTGGACCAGGCTGAAAAGTTGATTGAATGACCAGTTGTATTTTATTGTAATTGGTTATTTAACATAAACTCATTTTCAGTGCGAACTTGGTTGTTGTTATGAACTACCTGAGCATTGTATATCATAATTCAGTTATACTGTATGAATTATTTATTTGTAATTTGACATCTTGTTTCGAAAATAAAATTAATTTCACAAATTGGGCCTTAAACTTTATTTTAAACGGCATTTTTTATCAAGCTAAACTTAGGAATTCACAAGTGTGAATTGTCTACATTTCTGTAGACTTGAACTCACGTGTAGCTATTCCTATGATTCCGTTTTTAAGAATGGTGCCGGGTTGGTGTCGTTCAAGATGCCGCGTTATTGGCTCGGCAGAACCTCCTGTCGTGTTGCTCTGTGTCTTGCTGTGTCTGGGAAGCTTTTTGCAAACGGCTCTAATCCTGCGCTGTGTGGGTCTGATGCACCGAAATACAACGGTTAAATAAAGGTTCAAGTGTGCCAATAGCAGTGGTTTTGTGCCATCCAGGTGCTCAATGGGCCACTTGGCTGCTTGTGTTATTGGTCCTGCTGGGGGATGTTCCTTGTGTATGTTGATGCTATTGATGATGAGTTTGTATATTCAGATCAGGTAAGACACCCTTACGTGCAAGGCTCACTGATTGAGAGGTAAAATGTAGTATCTAATGTAGTGGGAAATTAACCAGTTTATTTCTCTTGAATAGTTGGCTTGAATAGGCTTGAATAGTTGTGGTTATTAACACCAGTAGAATCGAGGATTTTCCTTTTCCTGCTATCTCCTCTAATGAGCTGAAAAATGGAGTATCTTTGTTACTTAAAAGAGTATTTCTGAAAGTCTTCATAGAAATTGCTTATACACCAAAATACAAGGGCAGTAAAAATTAAACTAGGAAGGGTATGTGTGTTATATGCATAGAACTGTTTCTGTATTTTATATGCTGACCCATATTAGCAATTTGGAAATTGAAGTTCTGCTTTAACAAGTAACTAGTGGTCTCTCTCTGGGCATGGCAGCCAGTTGTAACCAGATAGAGGGAGTTTTTATATTTTAAAAATTCTGTTTCAGGCAGAGTGGAAAGCAAATGCTGTGGAAAACTACTTCTGTTTTCCCCCAGACATCTTGTGCTTAGAGTGGTTAAATCTGCACTCAGCAAACTGGGGGCAAAGGCAGTGCTCTGCCTGCCCCGTGGGCTGGGGCAGTAATGAATAGAAATTCTTGGGGTTCAGGAAAAAAGGACTGAGCCCAATAGGATAATTGACAACCCAAGGGTAAGCCCAAGAAGAAAGCACTGGGGTGCCAAAGCCTAATCTTTGTTCTGTTTTTGAAGGCTTTTGCTAGTCAAAAAAGGACTTTTTTGAGCCAGACAAAGCTAAGTTATAGATGCAGCAGGAAGAAGCCTGCTCAGGGCTGCTGCTCCACCTGTGCAGCATAAAGCCAGAATTTGCAATAGCCTTGATCCTGTTTGCAGTAAAACCAAAAAATCTGAAGTGTTCTATTTAATTTTATAAACAAATATAAGGTTATTTTTGCCTGTTTAGCACCTTAACGTGTGTGTGTGTTCAATGATTAAGTGGAATAATGTTGTTAAATCTGATGTTTTATCAGGCTTTATCAAAGAGATTTGTCCCAAGCAAAGACAAACGAAGGGCTGACAAGAGCCAAGTTATTCCATCGAATAGCACATGGGGGTTACTGAGCACTGGAAAAGCTCTCCCAAAAGGTTGTGGTGTCTCCGTCCTGGGGGATATTCCAGCTGGACACAGTTGCGGGCCGCCTGCTCTTGGTGACATCCTCCAAGGAGTGTTTGCTCACCAGGGCAGTGCTGCTGAAAGCTGTTCTCTTAACATGCTGTACGTGAAATCTTGGCCCTCACAATTACATAGGGCAGTGCAGGTGCAGAGCACGGGCCTCCGTTCGGCTCCTCAAGACGCCCCAGAGCCGGCCCTTCTCGAAGGGAAGTATCTGCTAAGAAGCGCGCGCCTCCCGCTCCTGTCTGAGGAGAACCTTATCTGAGAGGAAAGAATACAGCTGGGGAGCAAGCAGAATGTGGCAGGAAAGAAGCCTAGGGCCTTTTCTCTCCCTGCTCATTTTAAAAACTGTTCGTTGGCTATGTCTGTCTGAAACCTGTAGGATCCCTTCCTCCCACAAGTCTGATGTTTAGAAAAGAGGAAAAGAGAAGGCAAAAATACCCTTTAGAGGAAGACTCTTTGGGATCCTTGGGAAGGTATCTTCTAGTAACAACTTCGTAATTCTCTTGATTTTTGTCGTTGTTTTGGTTTTGAGAGGAATATGTTAGAGGAGAAAACGGTGGAATTGAGAGTTCTAGGGAATACAGCTGAAGTTAGCATGGTCCTGGTAGCACTTCCTTGGTCACTTGCTCTTCTCCACAGCTGCCTTTTCACAGCACCATCTGGGAAGTGGGTTTGCAAATACCATCTGAGCGTGGGGCGCAGGCGGCAGATGGGAGCCCTTCGGCCACGGGGAAGGGAGCTCTTGTTCAGGCCAACAGCCGCTCTTGGGACATCCCTGACGCGCCGGCTTCCTGCTTCTCCAGGCTAGACCCCCTCCAAGGGATAAAGAATCCCCCATGTTCCTGCAGCATTTCTGATGGGGAAGAGAAGCTCTCAGAGGAAGCAAGAGCAGCAGTTGCTGGCTTGATTTCCGTAGGCACGGCAGGTCTCGGGGAGCTTAAAACGTCCCCTTTTACTAAAGCAGGAAGGTGCAGGGAGAGGCTGCTGATCAATGAGCTGCCTTTCCCAGGGCTGGGTGATAAATAGCTGTCTGGCAAATATCTATGCCTACAACACAGTATGTTTGATAACAGCTTGGTATTTGAACCTACGTAGCATTTTTCTTAGATACTTATGTCCTTATTTTGTCATTCTAACCTGTATCACTCCTCTACTTAGGAATCTTAAGACAACAGTCCTTGTTTTCTGCCCAGTTTTCTTCAGCGGGGAATGCCTGTTAAATCTTGCTGGTGAGTTATGGAGATAAAGTTAGAGATGACAAGTGAAGAATTGAGGACTGTATTGGCAGGCCTTTTTTGGTAAAATACTGAGTGTTACCAGGAAATGGCTGTTGCGTTGGGATAATTCAAACCAGCTTTCTGGGACAGAATGGGTCTGCGCTGGCCTGCGGACGTGCCGCTCCGTGCGTGCGTGCGGGGCCGAGCGCTGCGGCGCTGCGGGTGGGCGGCTGCGGAGAAGGTGCATTAAGGTAGCCCCTTTTCCAGAGAGTGTCCAAAATGTCCGCTTTAATACTTAACGGTGATTAGAGGGAACATCTGTAACTTTCAGCCAGAAAGGTGTGTGAGATTTGAACCCCAGATTTCATAATATCAAGCATTTAGCTCCTCCTTTAAGCGGAAAGGTGTGCTCAGCTTTGCAGGCAGCGGTGTTCCAGGCTGGGGGGTTATGCAGTGCTGCTGTGCAGAAAACAACAGGAAAATAGCGTTTGCCACATTGTAATGTCCAGCCCCTGAAAATAATCTCCAAATACAATCTGCTTTCACTGATTGAATTCAAATGACATGTTTTTGACTAAAATAAATATTCTAAAGTGTTTCTGATGACTTTTCAACCTACTAAACAATTACAGTAGGTATTTGTCTACTTTTTGTCCCAAACTGTAGCACTATTATTATTTGCAGGTAGTTGGAATGCCATTTTTTGAACATGTCCTTAACAGAAACCTTCCCACTGCTTTCTGTTGAGCTGTGGTCATAGTAACTGCCTTTTGGCAAAGGCCCTACAGACAGTGGCTGTAACCACTCTGAAACAGAAAGATCTGGCTCCAAATCCCACCCTGGTAGGGGGTCCTGGGTGAGAGCAGAGGTGAGGTTATAGCTTGCATTTACCTAGTTAGTAGGACATTGTTTCAGAACCTTTTCTTAGTGACACTTATCAGATGCAGTTCAGTATTTTTCTGCCTAAGTGATATCAGAGATATTACTGCAAACTTGTTATTGTTGAAGTTATTTATTTTTCCCCCCTAGCTGAAGTGTAAAACTGATAAGATCTAAAATGTTTTGCAAAGAATAGTCCAACAGTTTTCATTATCTGTGGTCACTGGAAGGTATGTATATCTAAGGGAACTAGTTGCTAAGAATCATAAAGAAATTTATGTCCATTTGCTTGGTTTCTCTGTCATCCCCACATTCACTGAGTGCCGCTGCCAGTGCTCTTGGGGATTAAATCTCTTTGCTTCGTTTTGTTGCAATTTGTGGCTTAACCAGTCTGTTCCAGCTGAAGTTGTGTAACAAAAATATCAGGAAGGCTCATAAATAAATAAATAACAACTTGAGAACTGCAGCGAGCGACCTGGCCTGCTCAGAAGTCTTCCCCCTTCCTCTTCAAGATGTGTGTGAGTCATCTACAAACAAATAAATAAATAAATTTCAAGACCAATTTCCACATTAAAAAGCAGGTAAAAATAGGCTGATAAACATACCAGTAGTCTCAGGCATCCATTTATCTCTGTCCCTGAGCTATGTCTATTGTGAATTAAATGTTTTGATATTTTGCTCTGAGACCTCTTTATGTCCGATATGAGGTTTTCTTTGGGAATACGTCCCGTGTCATTATCCCTCTGAATCACTGCTCTTACGTTATCTGATGTTTTCCCAAAGCACTAGTTCACGGAGCGCGGCAGTGTGTTATCAGCAGCTTTTCCATGAGTAACTCCCTTCAGATCCAAAATTGAAGGAACCGACGTGGACGTGGACGTTGCCCAGCGCGCTGCCGACGTTCCCAACTCTCAGCTTTTTGCAATTTGTATGTTTCTTGGTTTGTTGTTTTTGCTGGTGGCTCTTCCCTGGGGACCGGCCTTGCTCTCAGACCCCTCTTGCAGAGTGCAGGGCCGATCTGACTCCCTTTTCTCCTGCCGTAGCTGTCTCCCTAAGTGGAGGTTTTCCAGGCTGAATGGTTTTGGTGTTTTCCGATGCTGCGTCCCGTTACCAAGTGAAGCTCTGTCCTTGTCGCAGGAGCAGGGCGCACTCATACTCTGCTCGGAGAATCTGCCTCACCCCACGTTCGCTACGGAGACTTTTCCAGCTTATTTTGCTCTGAAATATGTAACTAGGTTTCTAGCAAGTAGAGGGCAGTCTAACTGTATCGCTTGGGGTCTGTTTGTTGAATTTGGGCATTCTGCAGAATTGCTTCACAGGCTCGGGAAGAGCAGCTTTGGTTTGAAAATGCAAGGGCTTTTCTCTCTTTCCTGCAGTTCCCAGCACTCGCTTTCATTCCCGCAGTTTCTGGACTGCGCTGACAACATGCACTGCTGTTCAGTCGTCTTCCCTACTCGCTTCCCAGCGTAGCGAGCAGGGACAATCCGGGTGCTGGGAACCCGGCTGCCTCGCAGGGAGGGCGATGGGTGAGGAGCGGGGCTGACATCGGGAGGCTTCGCTTGGTCCAAACCCCTTCCGCTCTCCATCTGTCCCTTCAGCAGCGGTGCCTGCGGGCAGCAGCAACAGCATCTGTTGGACGGTGGGTCCAGCAGCCAGGCAGGCTCCTCTGCATCACAAGTGCTGGAAGAAGGAGTTGCTGACATGCACCACGTGGGCAGCACTGCTGTCTGTCCGTAAAGATGTTTATTTAAATTATTGTTCTCCTCTCCCAAAATGATATGCAGAGAATATCGCCATGCCCTGAATAGGTAGATCTGGTGTCGCATGAATTCAGTTCATTCAAATTTCTGTAACACGATGGGCTCTTGCAGAAGCATGGCTTGGACAAACTGGAAAACCTAAGGTAGGTGCAAAATGCTAACTTATTGAATTGCAGGGAGCAGTGGGAATCCATCCTCCTGGCCTTTCACAGATTCTCTACTTTTTTTTTCTTTTTTCTTTTTCTCTTTTTTCCACATTAGAAAATATGCCAAAATAAACCTTTACTTTTTTATGATTAGGTCAGCTGGGAATATTTTTTTGAGAAACCATAGAATTACCAGAAGATACAGACTCATCTGTTCTAAAATATACTGGAACCCATCCTGTCTGGACAGCCTTCTTAAGGGAAGAGTTTGCCAAGGTGCATGAAGAAATATATGTTGCACCAGCTGCGGTTTCTGCAGGGAAGAGGCAGACGAGGTCTTCGAGCACAGGGAGCACTGGGGTAAGCGAGTAGGTGAGACGCATGTTGGGGTCCCTCTTTTGCCCCAAGCCCCGGACCAATCTGGGATCAAGCCCGAGGGAGACTCCGGAGCCCCGTGCAGGGCTCGGCATCTTTAGGCAACAGCTTTGTACAGTGAAGGGCTGGTAGCTCTAATGAGGGTGAAATCCTTCTTAGCTTTGTTGTAAGACACAACTCGGGTTATTATGAATTCCTTATTTTCTGGTTAAGAAAGTTGTAGGTTTTATGTATGCTCAATAGAAGCTGTGGCGCTATTGGTGTTATATAAAGATTCAAACCCAATAATCTTTTAAAACATTATGAAGTACAAGCATTATGTATAATCACTGGAATTAATACATTGTATAACTTCTACTATACCTCTCTGCACAGAAATGCATCTTGCTCTCCAGAAAGGTACTTAATATTTCCAGTTTTCAAGATGAACTTTCTTGAACCGGCCCAAGATGCTAAACCTTCATGCTAGAGACCTCCTGCAGTCGTGTGTCAAGCACCTGCTTGTCCTCAGTTTGGCCGTGTAGGGTAAAAAGCCTGTGGGGAAGAGGTTCTTCAAGCCCAATGGGCATTGTGGTACTGCCCTGGGGCTCTGCACACCTTCTTTGCATTAATCTAGCTGTTCCTTTATATTTTCCTTTTGTTTTCTACCCATTAGCATGGTCTCACGCATTCTCCCCTGTAGCTGGACCCATCACAGATTAGCTTTAAGTTCTACTCTTAGTTTGCAGGTGCATCTGCCATCCAAACCACGTCAAGAGCTGTGGGAATCCGCTTGTGCTGTGGTGCTTGCGCCTCCTTTGCGGCTTGCAGTGCTCCTAGCTAATTCGGCTGCAGCCTCTCTTCTCCAGTCCGTTCTTTATCAGCAGCTCAGCTGTGAGTTCTCGTTATAGCTAATAGGTCCTAAAATTGCCTGATGACTTTCTCATTCCAAGGAATATGCGGAACGACCAGGTATAATGAAAAACATTAGTTCCATTATTACTTACTAAATAACAATAATTCTTTACATTTGCTTGGAAGAAGTGTAATTATCCCACATTCATCATACAGCTGAGGACATGAGGCACAGATGGGAGAATAAGTGTAGAAGAAAACATCTAGGAGTAATTAGAGCAAATCCTCTGAGGAATCTAAACCGCACAACACCTCTTCCTACCTTGCCTTTCTCCAGATCAGTTCTCTCCGTTTCCCTCTCCCCATCGGTGGGCAGCTTGTCCCGGAGCTCCCCTCCAGCGGTCGTGGGGCTCTGGGATGCTGCTGGGCATCCCTGGGGAGCGCCTGGGCGGCTGTGGGCCGGGCAGGGAGCGGGGGCACCGCGGTGACACACACCGTGAGTCAGCGCCGTCCCCGCGCGCGATGTGAGAGGAGCCGGGGAAGCCACCGCTGGGGCAGCCCTCGTGGGACGGCCCATGCGTTAGCGGGGCGGTTAGCTCAGCCCGGCGTTAACTTGGCTTTTCATTTCCCAGGCTACGAAGCTTCAGTCTTGGTAGTTCTAAAGCATGTTGTCCCCAGTGATTTTCTGGACTGGTCCAAGCGATGCTCCCAGATGGATGTTGTCTGGATAATGTGGGGCTCAATCTGAGCACGCTGTATCCTGAAGATAAGCAGCTGCACGTGGCCCCGGGGTACGAAGGCTGGCAGTAGATGTTCAGCCTACGCATTTAGCTGCTATTTGATGTGTTCCTCCAGGTCGCGCCCGCGGCGGGGTAGGCAGCGGTACCACATGGTGCCGACGGCCGGGCAACGCGGGGACGTCCCACGCGGCCCCGGGGGAGTGCGCTTGCTGACCCCATCTGCCTCTCTGCACAACGCTAAATATTTGTCTTCTGGCTTGTTTGTTCTGGCCTGGTTTTCTTCCGAGGCCGCTGCCTGTCCTCCCTTCACCTTGCGGGACCCGCTGCAGAGCCCGGTGTGCGGCCGCGTGGGGCCACGGCGCTGGGCTGCTGCCTCCCTGTCCTCACAGGGAAACCATCTACCCGTCTGTGTAGGAACTAGAAAGCCAAAAGTATCCAGTTACAGATATTACCAGATTCCTCTTAAAGACAAAGCTGTGCTTCCTGTATTTTAGTTTTGAAGAAGACGGAGTAAGTTACCTTTGAATTAGAATCCAAATGTAGCTCCATCATAAAGGTTGTGGGAACCTCTTGGGGTTTTTCAAGCTTTTTCATGTCTTTTTTCACCCTTGTTCTCTCCTGGATCAGGAGCTGCTGTCTCTAAATTCTATCTAGATGCAGAGGGAACCACTGACATCTCCTTCTCTATGTCCTTAAAGAAATACCTCTAAGTATTATAAATATTGCAAAAATTTCTGTCCTTTATCCTACTTTATTTTAAAAAATTAAATGTGAGTGTTTCTGCAATATCAGAACAAAGTCAAAATGTCTTTTTTTTTTTTCCCTCCATTCCTTGTGGTTTTCCTGGCTTAGTGGGGAGCTTTTCAGCTCCCGGCCGCCCATCTCCCCTGGGAGCCGGAGTGACTCTGCCCGCAGTGCGAGGCGGCAGGAGCAACTCTGCTCAGAAATCTGCCCTTCCTGAGCCCAGGCACCTTTGTACCAGCTTCAAAACAAACTGTACTGGCCAGCGACTTCGTATCTATCTTTCTTTTTAATCTTATTTGCAATATTGCTTTCATAGATGAAAGGATTAAAAAAGAAACGTCTTCAAGGCTAGCATCAGATTTATCTGAAATAAAAGCTAAAAGAAACCTTTACCTGGTGGGGAAGGATGGTCTTGTTGCTAGGGCAGAGGCTGGGCACTTGGAGGTTTATTGGCTTCCTGCTACCCTTGGGTTTCATCTCTCTCTGCTGTAATTACTTTTCCTGGTGGATGGTGCACGCACTGTGAGTGTCCCAAGGCTCCATGTGGAGTTCCAGGGGGTCCAGCGTTTGGTGTGAGCAGGGAGAAAATGTCCTTGGCGCTCGAGGAAGTGGGAGAGAGTGGAAAGTGGGGAAGGCACCGTCACATTGGCCTCTGTACAGCTGTGCTGCTCATGCTGCTTCTGAACACTTGTCGATTACAAATCACATCCTCTAATTGTTAGTTTAAAGAAACTGATGCATCTGAGGCTTTCTTTTTTGGTTCCCTGGTGTTTGGGACGTGCAAAAGGCTAAACCTTTTCCTCTGACTGCTAGAGCATGAGGATTTTCTTTTGTTCCTTGTCTTTCTTCTAGCAGCCTTGGCTCTTTCTGGAAAAAAGTTAGAAACATCCAACCCAAGGTAATTAGCTGATGCTGACAGGGAACTGGAAAATTGTGGGTGGTGTCTTGACAACAACTGAGTATCTCAGTAGCCTGAGGTGCCTGGTAAACTGGCAGGATTCAATAGTATGGGGGCTGCGTAAGTGTGTCTGTGGATCACGCAGCCCGAGTCCTGCACACCTCAGCCATGGATGATTCCACAATAGACTGAAAAACAGCTATCTGCAATAAAATAGCAATTTGCTTCCTGTTAGGTGTCCCTTACATCATAACTTCTTCCTGAGAAGACTTTTCTCTTCCACTTTAGAAAGGCAGCACTGTGTAACTAATATAGATGCAAGGGATCCTGGAGGAGTTCTCATCTGTATTTGGTGCAAATCTGCAGTTTATTGGGTTTTTTTTCAGCTTTATATTGTTTATATCAATAGAAATATATTATTAATTAGTCTATAATTTGTATTTGTATAAGATCTTCGATTTTACTGTGTGTTTTAAAAATTATATTGAAGTTTACCCTTGAAAGAAGTGCTATTGAAGCTATGCTTGGTGTGCCATGGTGTCCACAGCATATGTTCTCATTAATTAAAGAGGTCGCCTAATATCCTGTGTGTAGCGTCCAGCTGTCTTTGCTTGTGTCGGTCTCATTTCCATCGCAGCGTTTGTTCCCATGCGCACCCCGTAGCTATGGTGACATCCAGCCTGGCCCTTGTTAGGGAGCAGCTTATTCCTGTAATAGTTGTTATTTTTAAGGACACGGGCAAAGTCTACAGTGCTGGTGTCTGGCATGGATTTTTTTTCATGTGATAATGAGCCAATTAGGTTTAAAATTGGCTGGTTCAGAATCAAAGGGTCACGTAAGACAATGGAGATGAAATGGAAGTGCTGATGAATTAGAGGGCAAAGACTGGGCTCGTGTTACTTCAAAAATATTTAATTTAGTAAATTGAATACTTTCTTGAGCTAAATTATAGAGAGCAGCCAATGCATGGTACGCACAGGGTCACAGAAATGGATAGTTGAATCAGTGCCTGTAACTTTCTTTTCAGATGCAGCAGACCTTGAAACTGTTCAAGGGAATAAAAGAAAAAACTAAAAACAGGACTCAGTATTTTGGCAGACACCTGGGCTTCCCCATGTTGCGAGCTGACTACCACTGTGGTTTCTTCGTTGCAAACTTTTCAGCTATGAGACGGGATCTATTGCAACTTCCTACCATACGAAGTCAAAAACTGTTGTGCTTGGGGCAGGGACCTCCCCTTGCTTTGCCATGTGCCTGAGATGGTCTGTGGCCCATGGCACAAACATCAACGGTGTTTGAGAGGGAGGATTGAGCTGGAGACCAGCAAAGCATGAAGTGTGGAACCTGGAGATGTTCCAGCAATGTCATCAGAGAGATGGACCAGCAGGTAACACCAACGCGGCGTTTGGGGGTCACTGCGGCGTGTAGATCACTCTTGTTGACATTGATGGGATAAGAGTCTGGTGACTGGTGGCTTACAGAGCCAAGTTAGTGGGAATTTCATCCAAGGATTTAAGTATGAAGCCCAAAGGGCAGAACGTGATTCACCTTATAGAAAAACAAACAAAGCCCAGCGGCTTCAGTGGGAAACTGCTCCCGCAAGGGGTTGTTGTGTCTCACGGAAATGAGAGGTTCACAGGCTGAGCCGGGGCTCACTCATTGGCTGTGATTTAGCAGATATTTCCTTTCCTTGAAACGCAGCGTAGTGGGAGACTGTGAGAGAATCCTGAACTTCCTCTTGGGAGACCGCGAGACCCAAGGAGTCACGGGAGACCCCCGGGAGCGCAGCGGGAGCCCGCGGCTCGGCCTCGGCACGCGCAGGGCACGGGCAGGGGGGCAAAGGCAGCGCCTCTGCGCCGATGGGCACCCGCGGCTGCCCAAGGACCCAGCTCCTGCGCTGGGCTGGTGCTTTCCAGCTTAACAGCTTGCAGCGACAAGAGTCTGGTCCCTGCAGGATTTCTAGAAGGTGCCACTCAAAAAGTAGCACGTCATCCTCCAGGTTTTCAGTGTGTTCCCTATTTTGAATCATTTTGCAGATGTTTTTTGTCCTTTTCAAAACAAAAAAAAAGAGAGTTTTTGCTTTACTGTAACTCCTGTGCCATGCAGGAAACCAGAACAAGGTTCTTTTGCCCTCACAGCCTCATAGTGTCATCCTACAAGGTTTTTCATCAGGCTTCTTGGTGACTTTGTGCTGTCTACTTTTCAGTTTATCTTGTGCAGTAGTCTTCACAGAGAGTTAACTTGATATTTGAAAGATGCTTTCATAGAAGACTGAAATATTCACAGGAATTTGTTTGGTCTTAACTTATTAGTTCTTGGGTTGAGGAAAAAATAATGTTTGTTTTAGACATGTTTCCTCATTCAGCATCAAATCACAAAGTTTAATCATCAAGACTTCTTCTTCCCAGAGAACTCATTTTGTTCTTACTTGTCCACATAGCTAATCCTAGTGCTGAATTTTTATCCAAGACAATTAAATCTTAATGTAGTTTTTCGTGTTCAACTGCTTTTACAGATGTGAGGGATTTGGCATGAACCATTCCTAGGTATGGGCTCCAGCCCAAGGAAGATCTACCAAGGAATGAATACCTGGGCAGCAAACTTCCCACCTCACTAGAGATGGGAGGTGAGGGGAGCCGCAGGCCTGGCCTTAGGCATCCTAGGAACACGCCTTGCACCAGCCCCAATGCCCAGGGGATGCAGCTGACGTTGACCATTGGGGACGTGCAGGAAAGATGCCTCTTTGGTGAGAAGGGAGAAACCGCTTCTGGCAGCTTGCTCGCAGAGGGGGATATTTGGGAAACACTCAGAGCTTTGCAATGTGAAGATGTCCCAGGTGACCCGGCATCCTGAATGCCTCGTGGCTTATTGCTATTTCAGTGCTCAGAAGTATGCGAGGGATCTCACTAGAGACAGACGCAGGCCTGACCCACAGAGAAACACACATGGTAGAAATTGATGTGATGCAATAAGTATGTTCATAAACAGAGATGTCAGGAAAAAGGAAAAAAAAACTATAGAGGACATGGACAAGCGCTACACATGCATAGCATAGAGGAGCATGCGTGCATGTTGTTGGACATTTTGCTTTGGCTTTTAGTTTTACAGTTTTAGTTTCAGGCTTTCCTGAAAATCTTCCACTTTCTACCTCCCTTTCCCCCTACCCTTATAGGCAAGCAAGATATTTTTGGAAGGTTTTGAGAGATGCTTTGGCAACCTATTTTTTCAAGGACACTGAAATTGTAAAACAGAGCTAACATGGGAGAAAACAAGTGTGAAGAACAGGAGTCACTGATGGAGAAGGCAGGAGAAGCCTTCCATTAGAAGGAAAAACTTGAACCGTGAGGAAGGGCTATAAGGTTTGCAATTCAAGGCAAGGGCTTTCAAGTTGCAATTTCAGTTTACAGTTGAATTGTCTATTTTCCTCTGCCAGGGCTACCTGCAGAGTGGGCAGCAAAACCCACGGGGCAGAGGGAGTCAGAGAAATCATGAGGAGGCAGCAGCCAAGGAGAGATGTGGAGAGACGTGATGCTCTGCACGGTGACCAGGTGGGAACAGGCAGGCATGAGAACATGGGTGGTAGCGTGCAGGTGAACACTAGTGCTGGGGGTGATTTATGTGAGCAGTTGCTATGCAGTATGATCTAGGTTTACCAAAAATACACAGTTGCATTGTTTTGGGGAACTCTTCTAACATTTCTATTTCAGGCTGGATTAGTACTTTGCTAATGCTTAAACATTCAGGCATTCATGAAAGTCTTGTGCATATGGTTGATTCAAAATTCTTTAGCTATGTAATTCAAAGAAATATTAATTCCTTTATTTTGTGTTTCTAAACATATTTTTCTCTGTTTTCCATCTGGAGTAGAAAATTCATTCTTTCTCCTAAATGCTTCATTGTTGAGAAAACACAGAATCTCCCATTTCTACGCAGAATTCCCCACTTCCTGTCACTACTTATATTTGAGTGAAATACTAGCCTGTGCTAGCATAAAGAGTAAAAAGACCACACAAGACCACATGTTGTTTACTTTGGGCTGATTATTCACATGTTATTAGCAGCCAAGACTGGACTGTTTTCCCCTAAGTTCCAAAATATCCAATAGCATCAAACAGATAGTTGTCTTCACTTCAAATATATGCAAGAAAGGCTTGCATCTCTCCTCTGAGTCTGCCTATACTTGAAAAAATGTTTCTTCTGGTTTACTTTATCATTGGCAAGTAAGCTGCCTCTGCTTAGTGAGTGGGTGACTAGGTGTCACTAACCTATTTTTCTTGTATATCATATATATATATATATATATATGTGTATATATATGAAACCTGTGAATACCTGGAGACCACTGCGGAGGGCTGCCTGTTTTCTATCTGCTTGTGTTGAGGTCAGGTGCATCACGGTGTCCATCACTTTCCCAGGGCGGGAAGCTGCTGCGCTGTCAAGGCAAATGCCAGGAGGCCTCCTTCTGCCAGCCTTCTCCTCGGAGGGCTTTTCAAGGTCTGTATCTCTGAACTCTTTCGACATTTCTTTCATTTCTAGGGGGTTTGCCTTGCTCGGGAACTCAGCAATAGAAGACTACATTGCTGGGGCTCCACCAGTTCTGCATGAAGTCAAATTGCCAGGACTTGGGCTGAATGAAAGAAAGGAAGCTTTCCTACCACTGAGGAAGGAATATTTTCTATGCTGTTCGAAGCTTGTATAACCCCGTATTGAGTACAACCATCCACTGTGTCATGTGTTCAGAGACTCTGTTTGTGTATGCTCACATTTGAGACACCATTGACTAATGCCACAAAACCAGGTTGATCCCAAAGTTTGAGTGGAGCTTTGTGAGACTATTGTTCAGATGCAGATCCTAGCTAATTTTTAGGACTCGTCCTTTGTTAATATCATGTCTCCGCAGAGCAAGGGGGCACCTTGTGGCAGGCTTCCCACCTGAAAATATGCATCTTCCACTACTGCTTTTTTATTATCTTTTTCTCTTTTGTGACTTTCTTTTCTCTTGGCTACAAACCTGATTTCATCCTACTGATGGTATTTATACTCTAGCTTGGTATTTTGTGACTTTTATTGTTGTTTCCAAAGTAGACTTTTGGAATAAGAATACATGTAGTTGTCCTGAGTACTTTTATGCTCTGAAATGAGTATAGTCAACAGATGCCAAGAGGTAATAAAGAAAATTGAAGTGCTATCATAGTTGCCTCATCTTGAAAGGAGATTGCAGGAGGAAAGGGCAGTGGTGAAATCTGAACTGCATTTGCAATCCTACAAAGATACAGATCAGTAGAGCCTGTGGAGAGCTCTCTGTAATGGCTGCAGCAAACGTGGAGTTTTCAAAACAAAAACTGAAAGGCAGCGTTACAAACTCGCATGAAACCAAGTCCCTGATGTTATACAAAGTCGGAGGGCCTTGAACATCAGAGAGAAAGAATGCAACATCTGCTATCCATGTGAAAGTGAAAAGTTATGGAATGCAATGAAGGTCACAGTGACCTGGGATGCTACGCTGACACTGCTCTGGAGCAGCATGGACTGCTCTTGGTGAAAAAAATTTCCAGGATTGGAAAAAATAATAACGAAGAGAATGTGTCATGTTCCCCTCAGGCCATGCACCGGCTTTCACTTCAGCTGGACTTGATGTGCAGAACTGAGAAAGCAGGATCTGTCCTTTCGTGTTGGCTCTGGTCCCATGTGCAGGAGAGGACACTGAACTTACTTCTCCTTGTCTCATTCCTTGGGAGAGAGAGAAGATCACTGTGACACTCGCCTTATCCTTACTGTATGCTGTTGTGAGTGTCTAAAGGGATAGAATTGCTTTTATAGAAATGTTGTCATCTTCACCATTTCTTGATGTACAGAAACTAAAGCTGAGCTGCCAAGGCTTAGTGAAACCAAGCAACAGCTTTCTCCTTTGCTTCAGTCTGTGATTGTTCCCTTTCGAATTCTTCTAGGTGTGGAGCCCCTTGAGGTGTTGTATTGCTGAGTCTGAAGTCATAAGTCCGTGGTCCTTATCCTGTTCATTCCATGAGAATGTGTCCTGCAGTGTCCATGCCTTTATGCCTTTTTTTTAATAAAGCAAGATGAATTAACTAACCTAGGATTACTAATCTAGGATACTAGGATACTAATCCTAGTCTGCAGAACTGAAAAGCAGAAAGAATTAGAATTCTTGAATGAATGAACTGTGACAGTAGAACATAAGTAGTGGGTAGTTACTTTTTCTGAAAAAAAAAAAAAAAGGCAGAAAAATCCCTACAAGAGTAAAAGCAGCCTAAGAAAATATTTTCTGCCATGAGGGAGTACACATTTTCCCATTTGAATATCAGTTTATTTAACTGGTAGCTGAGCATTTATCAATGTATTTATAGACTTTCTTCCCTCAGTTGTGGAACCATCTCTTAACTTCTCCCAGAGATTTTCTCAAATTTCTTATCTGTAGTCAGATGAGGAATTAAGTCAAGAATATTTTGTACACCTCTGTCGATTTTAATTCACTTCTCAGTTACTGGCATGTGCTAAATTTCTCAGATCATGAAGTAACTTTTCCACCTTTATTTTTCTCCCCCAAATTTCCAACCATTACTTCCATTAAATCTTCTATTAAATCTATGTATGCATGAGGAAAAAAACACAATCCTATATATCTCTCTGTCCTTGTGTTTTTTTTCTATTGTATTGATTTTCAGGTGATTATTTGCAAGAAGGAGCATGCTCAAAAAGTCTTTAGAGTGGTACTATCTGCACACACTTATCAAATGCACAGCTTCCTCTAGGAGCGAGTCCTTTAATGGTTATGTCTTGTGCCTTTAATCTTACTAACTCACTAAAAGGAAGAAGAAAGAGGAATGAAACATTGGGACTTTGTGCCAGTAATGGAGGATTAGACATATATTTTCCATGTCAGCCTGAGGAGTGTCATCTAAATCTCTAAGGACACCTCATGTTGGCTGCCCAATGGATTTTTTTTGTTCCTTTTTTTGCTTACTCTCAAATTTTTATTTGTAGAAAGAGTTCACATTTTACTGTTTCTCAAGCCATATCATGAAGAATTTCTATCCATGGGATGCCTTGAGTTACACTTTTTGCATCCTTTGGTGATGGAGGTTGTTGCATGAAAGGCTCTAGGAGACAAGGATCTGCAGGAAAAAAATAGTTTGGCATTGCCAACAATGTTGTGATCTTCTAATCATTGCAATGCACAGTTTTTCCTGTGCTTTACGAGCCTAATGGTTTCCAAAGGAGGATCTAGAAGATGGGAGCAGCAGCATGAGAATTATCCTTAACTTTTATAGCCTAGATTGGGAGTGACAGAAGAAGGTGAAGGGGCAACAAGCAATAGCTAAAAGTGCAAGAACCTTGGAAGTGACATTTCAGGGAAAATTCTTTACATTTGGGAAAAAAGAATGGTCTGGAAGAGAAAAAGGAAACCTCAGACAAGACTTAGCTAGTAAATTTAAATCCATAAAATAACAGCCATTAGGCAATGTAAAACATATATTGGCAAAAGTCATTTTGAAAGATAAAATAAAAAGGTAGCAATTTTGTAGGCTTTTTTTAAAAGATAGAGATGTATTTTCTACAGGGCATAGGCTGAGAAAGCTGACTTGTGGCATCAATGCATGAGCAGCATGTGCTATTCAGATGGTTATTCCCCAGTGTGTTCCTGTCTCCCCTCTTCATTTCTTCAAGAAAGAATAGGGAACCCTTCCAGGGCTTTTAAAAATTAAACTGTCTTTCAGCATTAGGGGCTAAGAGATGGGGAAAAGTTGTGGTCATCAACCTGCCAAAATAAATGCCCTTGTTACTGCTGAAAACACTTTGCTACATATGATTATCCAACTAAGTAATTTTTCAGTAGAATTTCAGGGGACTGCCTAAGTGTCTGGATGAACCTGATCAGTCTTCCCCTGCACTTGCTGGGTGCTGAGGTTCGTCTTGGTATCTTCACACAGTTTCCCCACGTGAGGACCAGGAGGCTGTGGAGCAAACGGAGGAAGGGCAGCTCTGGCAGGGCCTGTCTGCTCGCAGGGACCTTGTCTCCTTCATGGGAGCTGCGAGGCACCCGGGGCCTTCAGGTGCTTGAGACTTCTGAGCAAGGTGAGTGATGAGCTGGGCGACAGGGCGAGCTTGAGGTGTCTTCAGGATCAAGCACCTTCAAGTCTGTTTTGTGTGGAGTCTTCTGAGCAGAAAGAAGGGCTTTCTGCTTGTACTGAGCCAAATTTAATTCACCCAGCTCTCCTGGGTGTCTCCTCTTCACTCGGTGAATTTCCTTCATGAAGAGATGTGACACATTCTCAGGAATGCTTCACATTCCAAACTTATGGAGTGGAATAAAGGCCGATATGCTTTTGAATAATGGAGCAATTGGTCAATATGCTTTTTCAAGAATATGCTTTGTTGTGGAACTGAGAAAGAAATATCCCCAAAGTTGGCCCAGAGGCTTGCTCAGCCTACCAGCTAATACGCTTGTGCTGCCTGCTCAGTAATTTGTAGGGAATGGGGAGGAAGAATCCAGGCTTGGCAAGCTAGTGCTGCAGACAGATTTTTTCAGATGAAATCCCAATAGACGTTAGTCCAACGTCACCAGCTCCTGAACTATCATATGGGAATATGCAAGGAAAAGATAAAATCAACAACCTAAAGGGCCCATCCTCTGTTTTAAGGGACAGAGAAGGGATTGTGTCTAATCTATATATATTTTTTCTTGTGGAGTTGTTCAGAGAGACAATGGAAAATGTTGGTTCCAACCAATACAATTCTGTCCTTTCTTCAATTTTGCACTTTCATTTAAAGTTGCTCAATCTCTCTTCCTCTTGCCTTTACTTACTTGTGGACGGAGGTTTATCTTATCTGCCAAAACCTCAGTGGGATTGTGAGGGCAGAATTTGGGAAAGAATTTGCTATCTGTGCAAAAAATCCACAAGTGACTGTGGAAAAAAAACCCCGGACCTACTGTAAGAAAGCTCCAGCGCTAGTCAAGTATTTTCTGGAAGTGAAGTGTCCTGTTACATAAACATCCTTGAAGCTTTGCAGAAGGGGTGACGTTCACATCACATATGCGGGGCCTGACTAATTGGGCTTTGTGTGTGAGGAGTGGGATGGGGAGGACGAGGAAGTGAAGTCCCCGAGGTGCAGGCAGGGCTGCCTCTTCCCATGGCCTGTACTGTGGCTTACGTGTTGCACGGGGGTCTTGGAGCCCTCGCTACCACAGTGCTGGCCATGGGGAGCGCTGCAGGCATCACTGATGAGCCTTAGCCCTCCAACCCAGCATGGAAAGTCTGGAGGAGCCTGGCACAGTGGTGCCCATTCGGAGAGCATGATTCTGCCCCGAGATGGCCGTCATCTCATCTTAGTTTAGTTGTCTACACATAGAGGGGGTGCAGACCATGCAGTTTGTGGCTTCTTCTACAAATAGTGGGAAGAGTGGCTCCTATACTCAGGAGCTCTCCATTGCCCCTCTGGAGGAGCTGGCATCTTCCCCCTGGCTGCCTGGGGAACCTAAATCCCACAGTCCCTTTGATTCCTGAAGTTGGATGGCATGAACACCCTTGCATGCAGAACTGCTGTGAGACCCAACACCCAGATCTCCACTGTCCTGCACCTTGTGCGAAGCGGTGCTGCAGCACAGGTAGAGGCTCTGCTTTGTTTCATGGACACGAGGAAGCTTTGTCGCCAGCCCCAGGCAAAGCAAATGTGCTTTCCTCCCCCATCTCTTCAGGGAAAACTATGTATAGCAGGCATGCAAGGAACATAGCAGTGTCAACTATAAAATTTTCACATATATTTTTTCTATATTTTATGGCAAATGATTTGCAGACTTTTCTTTCTGCACAGCAGCTCTCAGGGTAGCAGTTCAGATTTAGCAACTGGGATAGCAGAGAAGAGATTTACAAGCTGCAAGGGCCAGTGCTGAACTGGTTAGGAAAGAGTAAATCTGAATTCCCAACTCTTTTTCTTTTCACAGCTGTTAAGAGTTCAGTGGGTTGAACTGCAATCCTTCAAGTTCATCTGTTGACTCCAACACAAAACTATTATAAACTGTGCCTCTAAAACACGTGATGATACATTTCTTGAGAGCTATTTATTCCAGCTGCAGCAGAGGAAAGTTTTCAGAACAACCGGCATTTCATAGAGGAAAGGTCTCCTGAGCTTTGCAAAGGGAGGAATTACTTGCATACCAGCGTAAGTTGCTTTTTTTTTTTTTTTCTTCTCCTCCTCTATACTGTTCAACAAAATAACACTTCTAAATTTTTTTCCCTGATTGGAAACCTGGTCAAACAGGAAAAACTCTGATCAAATATCTAGCAGCTTATTTCTATATAGTATTCTTTCTTCTTTAGTTATGAGAACCAAGGTTTTTAGAGTAGGATTTGGTATGATTTAGTATTGTTTTCTTGTACTTTAATGTTCTCTGTAATTACATTTTGCTCAGCTACAATAGCAATGCAGAAGTATTTCAGACTGTGCAAGCTTCAATCAGAGATGTCTTGCAAGCTTACAAATTAGAAGTAACAAAGAATATCTTGGAGCTATTAAAAGTGGGTACTTTCTGGAGCTGTTTCTTTTAAGTATTTGGTCCAAAGTTTGTTATCTTAAATACACATATGAATTTTCCTCCAGGCTTCACTGTTGTAAAGCAGTTTCAATGCTGAAGATGGACCATGCAAACATGACCCAAACCATGCTCAATGCTGAATCCCGCAACGTGGAGAAGAGCAACGGCAATGAGTATTTTTACATCCTGATTGTTATGTCTTTCTACGGGATCTTCCTGATAGGGATAATGTTGGGCTACATGAAATCCAAAAGAAAGGAAAAGAAGTCCAACTTGCTTCTGCTCTACAAAGATGAGGAGAGAGAGTGGGGGGAAGCTGTGAAGCCTCTGCCAACCATATCGGGGCTGAAAGCTGTGCAGATCCCCATGATGCTGAACATGCTGCAGGAGAGCATGGTGCCGCCTCTGTCCTGCGCCATCTGCTCCATGGAAGGCAGCAGCGTGAGCTCCGAGTCCTCCTCCCCAGATGTGCACTTCACCATCCAGGAGGAGGTGCTGGATGCCGAGCTGGGGGAAGCGTCAGAAACGCTTCTCAACGAGAGCAGCGAGGGGTCTGCAGAGAACATCCACAAGAACTCCTAGCAGCGGCAGGGGCCACCAGGCAGCCGGCACAGGCGTGAGCAGATCCCTCACGACGAGTCTGTGATCCCGCTTTCCTGCCCTCCAGAGGACTCTCAGCTGGTATCTCTGCCCCGAGCCCGATGAGTTCCTGAGAGCTGGGAGGAAAAGGAGGACGTGTCGCCCAAATCCAAAGTGTAATCTTGCACATAATTGGGATGCTTAATATTTTACATTACTGTTTTTTTCCATAAGAGCTAAGAGTAAGGAGAATGTGTATATATATATATTTTTTTCTAATGAGGTAACTATTATTGCCAGTGTCTCTGCATATTTCAGAACTCTGTAAATATCTGGGAAATATTCAGAAAAGTTACCCTAGCACAAGGGTCCCGTTGTTAAAGACTATGGGTACTGTTTGTTCATGTAAATGACAGATAAACTGTGATAGACAAGAAGTACGTCTAACATATATATGTATATTAAGAGGGCAGACTACAGCAGATTTGCTCAATGAGGCCTCAAAGGCTGAAGTTTTGTCTGTACTGTGGTTGAAGGGAGGTTGCACTGTAGCTGGAGCCTGACCTAACCTGAATTTATGTGCTGGGGAAAAGAGAAAGAAGGAGAAGAAAGAAAAAGAAGACCCAGGTTTCCAGGAGGTTTGTAAAGCTGCAGTTCAGGTCGGTGCCACTATGCTTTGCTCTGGTTGTCTCTGTGCAGGCTGGGTCAGGCATGCCAACTTCTGCTCCAGTCCAGCCTTTGCAGAGTCACTATTAGGAAAAGTGGTTTTGATTTTTGCTTTTGTATTTTTTAAGATATGTATATTTGCTCACTGAAAGCAAAGATCTGCAAGTTAAAAAAAAAAAAAAAAAAAAGGTGTAAGAACTAGAAAGGCTTGAACAAATGCTGCTCTGTTACTCTCTTGAAAAATGGGCAAAGTTCAGAATAGGATTTAACCTAGCAAGGTTGAAATCCTGGCCCTATTGAAGTCAACAACTAAGTGCTACTGACTTCAGGGCACATGCACAAGATTTTGTGCTTCTCTGCTGGAGTCAAATTCTCCACTGGAAGTCAGTTAAAATCTACCCAATTATATTACTAAAGAATCTGGTCTTTCTGCTCTATTTAAGCCAGTGTAGATAAATATTGTATTACTTCTGTTTTATATTTTATTTCATCAGCCTGCATGTGAAACATGCATTTCTATAAAGTCAAGAGTAGCTACCTTCTAAAACCACCACAAAATTCTCCCCTACTTCAATGGTACTGTGTTTTTTCTTTTTTTTTTTTTCTCCAAATGCTTGTGATCTTAGTTACTAAATTATTGCACTGTTAAAAGAATTAATGTTAATATTTTAGCTAGGTATGATTATTTCAATCATACTTTATTATATTTTATAGTAACTTATTGCAATGTTTGGATTAGCTCTGAAGCATGAGGGCTAAAGAGCCTGAACCTAAAGCATTGCACAGGAAAATGCTCTCAAAATGTCTCCACGTATTTCCTGTGTTAAAATAGCTCTGTGATTTATCCACTGGCATTAGGGCTTGAGGGACAGCTTGAAAAATATGAACGTTGAACAGCAGAAATAAGCCAAGGCAAGCGTCTGCGGTCCTTCTGCCATGCAGAAGCAAGAACTCCTGTTTTTTGGCTCAAAGGGTTAACGTAGCGGTGAGCCCTGCAGAGATGTCACTGCATCTCTCCAACAAAAGCCCTGTTGTGTTCGCAAAGGGCTTGATTCTGTTCCTATCTAGGCAATGGGAGTCTTGCCATTGACTTCAGTGAACTTTGGATCAGACTGTAAAAAGTTTTGTGGTAGATTTACTCCAAAAGGGGCTGTTTTAACTTTGAAAGAAGCCAAATGAAGCTTGGCACTTTGCCTGGAATCACTTGAATCCTGAAACTTTCCAAATGAGACTGACATGCGTGAGTTGTCACATTTTCCACTGCTCTCCCCTCTTTCCTTTTTTCTTGGAATAAATGTATTTGTAACTGTAAATGATGTATATAATTCCTATCACTAAGCTGTATATAATTGTCTCATGTATTTAAAGTTTATTGTTTCTACTGGCACTATTTTTTATTTAAATAAAGAAACACATTTTCTGGAAAATATTCTGAGCTTGTTCACTGCTTCAAATAGTCTTCCAGTAATGATTCTAGGCAAATTTTCTACAGGATCTTCTTCTTAGACCCTTTCTGCAATGTTCCCTGGTGTCTGACAGTGGTGCCATGGGCTCTTGCCAGGGCTGACTGGGGAGCTCAGCCCTGCCTGGGCTCCGTCCTGGCTCTGGGCAGCTTCCTCCGTGCGCCCTATGGGCACAGGCACTGATGGAGACCTACCTGCATGGGGTTATTTTAGATTGTTTCAGAAATCAGGTTGCTCTAAAAGTAGATCTTTTAGCTTTAATTGTAGGTGCAAGTCCCTATAAAACCTGTTCTTCTGCTCTGCTCTCATTCCCAGTTAAATAATCCTGAGATCTATTCAAAAACTTATGTGGACCTAAAGCTACTCCTCAGCCAGCCTGCCTTTCCGTCTGGAAGTGCAACCATCATGGGACACCTGCAGACTTTTGGAACAGCCGTTCAGTCCTGTTGCTTCTTTCTTGTTAACCAAGTCACTGTCTCGGTGTTTCAGTGTTTCCATTGCCACGAGAATGAATCAAGTGACTTCTGACAGGGTTGGTGATAAGAAGGAAAAAACAGAACAAAGTGTAAATTACAGCTCTGCTCTGTGGATCAAAAAGCTGGCTTGTTCCAGCAGTTTCTTGCGTTAAATTGAGCCACCATCCAGGGAAACACTGTGTGCTTTGAGGGTTATTTACAGTGAAGTGAGCTCGTAAGCATGCAAATGTGACCACAAGCGAGAGGGAAGCATCCATGGCATGTGGAGAGACACTGCATTGGGAAAAGCATTCTTGGTAGTTCGGCATGCATCCGTTTCCTGGGGCATTTTGCTTTGGGCACGTTAATATATGCATGGCACCAGGAGAAAAAGACACAAAGGAATATTTAGCTACTTCCAGTAGCCAACTGGAGGTGCCATTGAGTGCAATGCCGTCCCAAAGACGGATGGTGACCCAAGACTAGCAGGCAATTATTGTTCTAAATGAAGAGGTGTTATCAGTCTTTTAAAAAGTTCTGAATAGAAGAAAGAAACTTGCCCCCATTAAGCTACTTTTAAATCCTGTTGACTACCTAGGAGATATAGGTACTACTGGTTTATTTAAGCTTTTTCAGCAAAGAGAAATTTCCAGTATGCTTTAGTAACTGAATTGAATCAGATTCGCAGCTAATACATCTTGGCTTGAAAGCAAAGATAATGGCTTGTAATTTGACTGAAATGAGCCTATTTTATTTTTACAAATCCATTGTTTCTTAAAAAAAAACCCAGCAATTAGGTTCCCATTTCCTGGCATTAGTCTACTTTATGTTTGCTGAAATAGCTAATAGGTGTCTCCTTTGACAGAGCAGGAAAAGATAGTTACATGTCTACCTGCTCGAGCTCCAGGACCTATTGTAAATACAAATGTTGGCTCTCAAGCCTGCCAGCTGGGGATATGTGATAGTAGTGTCAGCTCTGCAGCCTAAGGCCTACTGGTAGCAGTAAGTATGTCTGTGAGGCTGGTCATTGATTGCAGCAGACTGAACCTGCTGCATAACTGAAGGGGAGATGCAGAAAATGTCTCAGGCCAAGCACTTGACAGAACAGCAAACCGGAGAAGGTGACAGAAAGAAGGTTACTCCAGGAACGTTTCTTTTGAACAAATGCATTTCTTAGCCAGATAAGGGTCATCTCACTTTTCCTGTCTTTTTTCTCTGGATGCTAATTCTGGTGAAGTCTTGCCAGATTTTCTTTGTTTGATGAGATGAATGTGGAACAAGACGTGGCACGCACTGACTTGCTATCTTACCCCTCTATGTATGGGGGCACATTTTGTTACCCTTGAGCCTTAAGGGAATTGCTGTTGAGGCAGTCGTGGCTGTGCAGCTAGTGATGAGCTTCATCCTAATTACTAGCCTGCCTTGTTGACCGGGGGCATCCATAATCTCTGAACATCTCCAGTGATTAAATTTCCATCATTATGCGCTACTTCCTTCACAGCTCCCCATTCAGAGAGGACTCAATGGTCCCTGTTCTAGTAGAAAAAATCCTTCATGAGACTGCTGCCAGGTACCTGAAAACTTATTCCTTCCTCTCACAGGATCTCCCAGGACAGCCATGCTCTGGATGAGCGGAAGAGTTAACCGGGGAGGGGAAGGCTAAAGAATGGAGGAGCCCCAGCTTTCCCAGGCTGGGAGCCAAGTCCCAGATTGGTAAGCAAGGCCAGAAGGCTCCTGTGTTTGCACCTCCACGCAAAAACTCTCTCTCCTTCTTGGTGCACTCACAGTGTGTTCCCTGGATCTGCCCCTTTTCCAGATATGCGCCCGCACACACGTGAGAATTCAAAGAACTCCCTCGGTTGGAAAAGAAGCAAATGGAGAGAAAGGGGCTATTTTGTCATTTCTATTTCTAGGTTCTCAGTATTTAGCTCTTTAACAACACCAAGAAAAGGAGCTTCAGCAGTCCCTGTGCTGAGCTTCAACACAGACTGTTTGGGACTTTTATTACAGCCATTTCAGCCACGGCAAGGTGAAACCATCTGCCTTTAATTTAGATTTCAGAATTCAAATACCATACAAAGAAGGAAGGAAGGAAGCCCTGTTACATGGTAGGTAAGTGGTCAGATAAGTATAGATACAGATGGTCAGTGGGATGCAGAGCAGTATACAGGATTGCTCCAGACAGTAGGATGCAACTGTGCCAAAGCTGGACCAAGCTCTCCCGTATTTGCTGATCCTCACAGGTTTGTGTTCCAGTCTGTTCAACCTAATTGTTCTAGTGGAAAGCTATTATTTCTCCTTTAGTTCACAGCTCTCTTTTTGGTTCATAATATAATTTTTGGATGCAAGAGTCATATAAATTAATACAATTGTTTAAGCTACTGTTTTTATAAGCATTCATATTTGCCACTGTATATTTGGTTGATTAGCTTTAGCAGTCTTTCCATTTTCACATGCATCTTCATTTCCGAGTGCATACAACTAAAAATAGCTCAAGACCAGCCTTCTTTTTCAGTGTACTGACACTTCTATATCCATCTCCTCTAGGAAAGAAAATGGAAAACAATATGAAATCAATGAGCACTGCAGTTTTTCAAAGCTTAATTTTGGTTTAGTTTGCATTTGGATAGGGTTTCAGCCCAGCCCTGGCTAGATTGGACTTTGGAAAACCTCTCACCCTGGCTAAGATCCTCATTTATGAGCAGGAAAGAGCAACACACCTTCAATGCATGTGGCTGAATGGAGGGTAAATACACTGGGAAGCTGAGGGTGCTGAGCTCTGTCAGGAAGGGAGCGAGAAGAGACAGACGAGTTGTTACTCTTTGCACTCTGAAAAGGAATAGCGAAATCCCAAGGACGTCCTGTGGGTTGGGCTCCAGCTGCTGACACCAGCACGAGCCCTCTCTGGCCCCTGCGGCTCGGGGCCCGGGAGCCGGCCCGCGGCGGAGCAGATCCGCAGCCCGGGACAGCTGCGTCTCATCCCAGCGATGCAGACGTTAGCCGAGCACTGCAGGCAGGAGGATGGGAGAGACAAAATGTTCACAGGAGATTCTGAACCGCTTCCTAGAGAATACACAAAAGCCCAGTCTTTTCTTCTCATCAGGAGGAAATGCAAACCGGGTGCCTCTGAGGACGTGTATCCTCCTTCTCCCCCTTCTATGATAAACTGACCAAGTCGTGCTTCCTGTAAGGGGGAAGGGAGGAGCAGAGTGGGAGAGGAAAAGGCTGCTTGTGTTTTTTAGCATTAGGAATGGAGTTATGTAGTAGCAGATAGAAGAGTTCTGAATTTTACACAGTCAGGCCCCAGTGATGTCTCTCTCAGGGTCTTAACAGAGCATCATCTCGTCATTGTCCTTACAGATACCTGATGCCCCACTGCTATTGCTGATCCTGTCAGCTGGCTAATGAGCACCATTAATTGCTCTGCAGGGCGCTCGCACTGTGCTCCTTCCGCCATGGCAAGCAGGGCACTCTTGACACAGGTAGGAGCTGGGAATGGTGCTGGAGCTGCTGAGGAGCATGCATGGCTGGGACACGTCTCCAGGCCTCTTCCACGCACAGCGCTGCACAAAAGCACTGCGAGATGCCCGGAGTTGTGCTGATTTTTATCAGCTGCATGGGGTTTTGCACCAAGGGATGCTAGTAATGACCTTCATATCACTGTTGATTTCAGTTAAAAGGGTGAGTGTTATCTGAGAAATGATGGTGAGGCACAGGGGTGATGTGGTGGTAGCACATACCTGTAGTTATGGAGAAGCTGTTGTACTTGCATTAAAGGAGGCAGCAGCAACAGCTCTGTGACATGCCCCAACTCCTGCCCTAGCTGTTTGGTAATAAGCATAATTAAGTTCAGTCACATCTAATTAGCTCCTATTTGGCTGGAGCAGGAACCTCCAGTCGATTCTTACTGTGCGTTTTTTTTTGTCCTATATTCATCAAGCTGTTAAAAGTGCAACGTGAGTGAAACCCCAGAAAGAGAAGGGAGTGTGATTTGTCTCTGCTGGGATTCACTGCAAGGAGATGAGAGCAGGGGCTGGCAGCATGAAGCGTGCTTGGTACCTGCTGGCCTACAAGGGCAAGCAGGAGGGAAGCCTTTGGGCTGTGTGCTCAAGTTTTTACCACTTTCTTGAGTTATAGGTACCGTGTTTAGCATTTGGGGAGTTATCTCCATATTTATTTATGTGTTATTATTACTGTTATATGACTCATGAAGGACATTCAAGGTATTATAGGATTCCTTTTGTTAGTGAAAGGTATTTTTTCCATAGCTTCACTTCCATGGTCTTTTGTCTTGTGAAGAACTGTCATCATTAAAATACGAATATAATAATTCATAGGGAATAGAGAGAGAGCTTTGGGATTAAGTGTGTCCTGTAGAGGAATATTTGTGAGATGCGCACGTGCCAGGGGGAGACTGCAGAGCCAGGACTTTGGAGTGAAGTACTGGACTCTTTGTATTTATAATGTCTAGACAGTGAATTTTCTGTTTTCCTCTGCTGAGAACGGTGCCAGTCTGATCAGAGTCCAGTAAATGGACTTCTGTCTACATGTATGCTCCTTATATAGCTTTTTCTTCTCCATCAGTACCATTTTTCCACAGGAAAATCCAGGGAATTTATATTTTGAGGCTCCTCCCTACCTTTCTTCTCTCTTTCCCCCTACCTAACACAGTGGACACAGTTTAAGGCCCTTCAGTCAGATTTATATTTGTTAGTACTTCCAGTGCTGATTTCTGTCTCTCAACAGCTCTATACATTTCCTATATGCAGTTTACATGCTGACACGTGCCGAACCTCAGTTTTATAGGGGCCTGGAGGCTTGGGAGGCTGTTAATTTCACTGGTTATAAGCGGGACCCCGAGGTGGTTACCGCCACGGGCTGCGACGGCCCCGGGCCCCAGGGGCACCCTCGGGACGCGGGGAGGGTGTTTGGTGACTCCGTGCCCTGCCTCTCCCCAGCCGGGGGCCCTGCCGGGGCACAACCCTCTTGGGGTCCCACACGGCAGCCTGGGGGCCCGCGCGAGGGGATCGGCCAGCCCGGGGCTCCCTCCCACAGGGACAACGGCGCTGGGACGGGGGCTTCCTGGGGAAGGTGACCCTGCTGCTCCGGCCTCACCGGCCACCAAGTTGCCTTGTAAAAGCAATGTCACTCCCTTCTGCGTTGCTATTGTTTTTTCCCCTGTTTGTTTTGTTCCCTCCGAGCTCTGCAAACCTTCGCTTTGTCGGTACGGAGCAACTTCCCCGAAGACGCTGCGGGAGATTAATGGTTTGCTGAGGAACAGGCAGGATTTAGGCTGTCATCAGGAGACCCATAAAAGCGAGCGCGCGAAGCGCGGGATGGAGAGGCAGGGTGGCCCCTTGGCGCTGGCAGGGCTGGGGCCGCTCCCCGCCGCGCCGCGAGCCCCTCGCTGTGCCCGGGCTGCGGGTTGCTCCAAGCGCACCTCTGCGCGGGACGGTTTCTGGTTATTCTGCACGGGAGTGCAGGCTGCTGCGCGAGCGGCGCGCGTCACGGGGAATGCGCTGATGGCAGCCGGGAACATTTCTCCAGGAGCCCGCGCAGATGTCCCAAGCGATCCAATTTGAAGCACTGCCTGGAAAGTGATTAACTGCTCTCAGGCCTCCTCGAAGAGGGACAGCGGGGCACAAACTCACTCCAAGGGGTCCCGCTCGTCGCCGCTGCCATGTCCCCAGGCTGCAGCGCTCCATCCCGGCGCTGCTCCACCAAGGCAGCTTTGCTGCAGCAGCAGGAACAGCCCTTTTTCCCTGGCTCTGTCATCACCAGCTCCATTACTGGTGCTTTTGTGCGTGTGGAAATAATGACTCCATGCGTACCCCGCGTGCCGGCTTGATGACTTGGCACGTGCACAGCTGTTGTTGTGCTCCCTGGCTTCTCCTAAATTGGCCCAATTTCCCCGTGCAGCCGCTGGCCTCATCCGCGAGCGCCCGTCGGAGTGCTGGAAAACGAGTGTTGAGCTGTCATGCCGCAGCCAGCTTGTTTGGGAGGAGGTTTCTTTGGCTTAGGGTTTAAAATAGCTGCTCCGCAGATTTGTTAGGACAGTCCATCCTTTACCCCGTTACCCTCAGCCCAGAGTCTGCCTCCTCTGACGGCTGCCCTTCCCAGAAGTAGGTCATTTAAGTAGGTTTCTTTCTGTATATAAAAGCAGAAGCAAAAATCAGGCAGTAAAATAATTAAATATGCTTATCTTTCTAGCTCTGTATAGTTCTTTCCAAGCTGATAACAGAGGGGTTTGTGTTGGGCCTTTCCCACAAGAGGCAGCTCCCCATCTCCCACCACAGCTCCTGCAGGCCCTGGGACCTGGCACGCTTCCTCTGGGCAGGTTGGATAAGCATCGTCCCAGGCTGTTTTACCCCTTTCTTGCAAACAGGTAATAAACCCTACGAATTTCCGTGTGGCTGCACCTTCTGGTGGCTCCGTGTGCGAGGGCGGTGCGGTCTCATCTGCTCTTCCCAGGGGTTCCCTATTTCCAGTGACTGATGAAAAGGGCAGTTCTGCCAGGCGTTTTGTGACCTTTAACTCAAGGAGTGCTATTCCAGAGGACGGCTCCGGTGGCTTCGTCTGCTGCATCGCTCGCAGTGATAACGCGATGATGAGCGCCCTGGAAAGCCAAACCACAGCTCTGTAACCGCGGACTAATGACACCGCGGTGAGCTCCTCCTCACCCAGCCTGCGTGAAAAGAGCATCTTGTCTTCTTAAATTACTGTTGTTTAATACCTACAGAGAGATGCTCCCGATGAGTCACCTGGCCTGCCAAACCGAGACAAAAAATCTGGAGAATAATAAATCTGTTGAGAAAATGATATTTAGGTCATCCTCAAACTGCTTATGAATTTATACCTAATTCTCTAACATGTTTTTTTCCCACTAGAAGTGGATGGATGAGGGTAGTCAATGTTCCCTTTTCTGCAGTAACTCAGTCATTAATGCCTTTGCCCAGAAACGATGAACCCCTTGATCAATCCCGGTCTGCACCTGGTTGAAGTGGGGTTATTCAGTTCCACTGAACTACTGGTGCTTTTGAGCGTCTTAGGGAAAAAGGGCTGTTTCTCCCACTGGATCGATGTCCTCTGTTATTAGGAACTCAAAGGCGACTCTTTGCATGACTAGAGACCATCTGAAGACAATAACCAGGTCTCACTCACTGCTCTGCTGTGCTTGCTAGAGGCCCTGCCAGCTACAAGATTTTCTAAGGAAGCATGATGGCAATGTTCAGTGCTGGAGGCAGCAAGAATCAAACCTGACCTCAGGAGAAACTGGGAAGTTGAATTGGAGCCAGCAAACATAGACTCCAGTTTAAACCAACAGTTACTTTCTCCATCCCCTGCAGTTAGCAAGAAACAGGGCTCACCTGTGCGAGTCAAGGATTTATCCTCCTGCCTACAGCGATGGGTCTGTGTCCAATACCAAGGCACAGTGAGGCAGCTCATTAAGATCCTGCGATGTCCCAGAGCTCGGCAGTTTGGACATTGCATGTAAATGTCCTCAAGGAAGCAGCTGTCCGATACTAGCCCCAAGGTGCCTGCTTGTTCTGTCTGGGCACGCGCATGGGCACCTGGATCACTGGCAGCGATGGGCATCAGCTACGTGTTGCCGATGGATGCAGCAACTCCATCCTGCAAGCTGCTCCTGGTGCCCTGTGAAGCCTGCGCCAGGTCTAATCCTGTTCTCTCCTGAGCACCTGGGAGCAATATCAAGCGAATGGAAGGACTGTTTCCATGGGCGCCCTCCCAATAGGAAGATGGTGAAGGCATGTAGCTTGGACACAGCAATGAAAAGAAAAGATTTTTTTTTCCACTTCTATCTGATTTTTTTATAGGTGCGCAGAAAGTCTGGACAACAAGAGTCCCAGCTATGTAGCTTTACCTACAAGAGCCCAGCCTCTTAATAGGCACAGGGATGCCTGCCTCCTTGTTTCTTTGGCATAGTCTCTGCTAGTTCCTGATGCCTTTTTAAAATTAAATCACCTTTGCAGATTCTGCCTTTTTTTCTTTTCCATTGTATTATACTAAGATATTTGACAAAATTTCTAAGGAAATGTATAGACTACTTAAGTCAGTCTATAAATACCTAGCAGATTGAAGGTATTTAAATGCCTATAATCTCTGTAGGATTCAGCAGGGTTTAAGTACAGGAATATATCTGAAGTTCTGAGTTTCAGCTAATGACAGGAGCTGAATGATGATTCGTTGACCTCCAGGTGGGACCAGGAAGGTATTTGGAGTTTCTTCTCGCTCTCTGCTGCTGGTGTGACCACTGACTCCCCAGAGGAGTGGAAGGGAGCCCCGAGTGTGTTGTACCCGGTGTTGGGTGTGTGTCATGACACCTAAAGATTCAACCAAAGATTGAACCTCTTGTTCTCTGGACTTGGTGCACGAGCTGAGAAGAAGAGCTGATGTTGGCTGGTTTGCTGTGCTCTGTGTTCCCTAGCTGTTCCTTTTACAGCTCCTCTGGTAGCAGGGATAATTTAGCAATGTCAGTAAGCAGTGAGCTGCTGTACGTCTGTCTCTGAGTTTCATGAATCCTTGTATGAAGCAACTTATTAGGGGTCTAAGATTTAGAAATCCACTAGGGAAGGCAATGAATGTGTATGTACTTGGGGAAGGGGTGAGGTGCTTTCTAACTAGCAAGGAAGACTTATAAGACCAGAGTGGGCAGAAAATGGTAAATACCTTAAGCAGATGTATGCAGATCCATGCTTGATAGGGCTGGAAAACTGGCCTCCAGCTTGGTAACATTCTTGTTCAAAAAATACATTTTCTTCCCATGAACTCTCTGGCTCCCTTCCCCTTGAAGCTCTCTATGTTCAGTGCCTGAATTGATGATGTGGATAAGATCAAATTCAACCTGACAAAACGAGTCAGAGGATGTGAAATCCTCTCTCTCTCTAGCCTTTCCTGTGGGGAAATAAATGTCACTTCTGCTTAACAGAAAGTTATTTTGCTAGGGATTGAGACTTTTGGATTCAGTGAGATCACATGAGCACTATTTTTGTTTTCTCTTTTTGTTTTTCCTTGCATGGATCTACTTGGGCTCCTGAAGGTGCTATGTCAAGTAGGTAACATTCAGTGGTGGCTGCCCATTCTTCACTGCCCTTCTTGGCAGTTGGCTTCTTCTGAAGACTGGGCATGGCCAGCCCCATGATCAGGCATGGGGGTCAGACATGAAAGTGGTTTTTGCTTTGTGCTGGGGCACTCTGATATCTGGAGAACAAATATGTGGGTTAAGAGATGACACCATCACTCTGATTTTTGCTTGCACTTAATACCTTCTAGCTAGGTTGTCCTCTCTATTTTTCTCACGCAGAGTAAAAAGGGCTATGGCTGTCTGAGGGGTGTGATAGCTGATCAATATATAATAAAGCATCAGATTAATGTCAGCCTCAACATATTAAATTCGATTTGTTTCTTTGATTATCTGTTGGGAAAATAAGAACTGTAATGGGAGCTGTTCTGTTAATTCAGATCTACCCTAAAGTATGATTGTTGCTGTGGTTGTCCTGGCTCTTGCTGTCCAAACCCCATGTAATCTGGAATATTTTCTTTAAACTTTGTACAATCTTTAGATATGCTTATATAAAGAAAGAATTTAAATCAAAAATAGAGGGAGATGGAAGGAACAGGGTGACAGGAAAACTGCCTGTGGAAACAGAGTTCAAAATTGCTTCTTTCTCTGAAATAATCCTCATGAACCTTTTTGAGGTTATATAACTTTCATGATCTAACATGTTATATTTATATTGCAATATAAACATCTTAATACCTGAAAATATGTAGTCCTTATGTTTGGCCTTGTTACTTTGTTTTATGTAACACACAGTTTAATCTCAGTAGCCTCTTAATAATAGTAAAAATGTTGATTGTTGTTTACTGTTGAGAAGATATTATATCCAATCTCAGTGTTCTGGGGTTCTTTATTCTTTTTGTCTACCTGCGGGTAATGTACTCATGGTAGGTCTTGCTTGTAGTTAACTGCAAAGTTTAGTCTTGAAACTTTATAGCGCGTAAGACTAGGAAAAAGTTTCTCCAGCCAGCTGGGAAGCTTCTCTTGGTGAGTTATAAATGGTGTCTGTGTTAATATTTGCGTGTGTGAGGAGATGGATCTTTGACTTTTTCCAAATATGGCTTTTACACTTCTAAAGTTAATGCTTTAGTCTTTTAATTGCGTAATACATCATGATGGCCTCAAACTCTCCCTCCAAAGCCTTTTCTGTGGGACAATTTCTGCTTTTCCTTGCATGTGTGCTGGTGCAACGTCATCTGACTGATTTTAACTATTTCTCACATGGGTTTTGTGGTACTTTTGGTTTGAGAAGTAGAAGCTTTTGGAACAAATGGATAAAAATAAGTCTTAATAAACTGTTGAGGCTGAATGGTGCTGCCCAGGAATTCTGAAGAAATTCAGATATGAAATCACTGAGCTGTTAACTGTGCTGTATAATATATGACTTAAGTTGGCCTCAGTGCCGAAGGAATAGTAGCTGACAAATGAATGCCCATTCTTAAAGTGTTCTGGGGAGGTTTGGGTTGAAAAGTATGTTTTCAGGGAAAACTAGTAGCAGTTATAATAAATAATGGAATTAGTAGACATGTAGATAAACAGTCTGAACAGGGAGGTCACATAGCTTTTCCACAAAGAACCCACATCTCACAAATCTATCATTTCTTTTTGAATTATATGATTAATACTAGAGCACTGGAATATCTCAAAATCCCAAAGTTCCTCACTGAGATTAAAAAAGGAAAAAAGGAAAAAGCTTTTGCTGTTGCTGATATTATTTTTGTCCCTCTATAATGGAAGCAGGTATATCAGCTCAGGGGATGGTATTAATTAAAAGACAAATAGAATATCAAGAAAATAATCCAAACCTACTGGGAAGATGAAAGAGAAAGCAGCATTGTACCACTGCTAGGTTCATGATTTGCTCAGGTCTTGTGTAGTCTGTGCAGTCAGTATTGGTCCTCCTATCTTAAGCAGTACACAGCAGGTTAAGAGAAGATGAAGTGGTGACTGGCAAATCTTAAATCCAGAGAAGATACGGGAGATGGAGGCTGGGAAAGGCATGGGAGCTATGGAAAAGGCAAGTAGCGAAAGTGTATTCACTATTTCTCATAACATGTGAACTGTAAGTACGCAATCAAATAATCAGTTGGGAGGTTTAAAACAAACCCCAAAGCATACTTTTTTTTCCACATAAACATAATTAAATGATGGCATGCCTCGCACAGGGTATTTTGGAGGCGGAAAGACTCAAACCATGATCACACAAATCAATGGAAGAAAAAAAATCCACAAAGGACACAAATCTGTAGATACAGTCTCTGGTTGAGGAAGTTTGGAGCTGGGAGGATACACTAGGGAAATACTGCTTAATGCTTAGTGCTTTCTCCAGGCAGCCCGGCTGCCTGAGGAAAGTCAGTAGAGGAGATGATCTTTGGCCTGACCCTGTTCTCACAGAGCAGCTGGGGAATTTCCTTGCTATAATTCAGGGAAGCCGCTCTCCTCCAGATATTATCCCTGTGAAGGTCTGACTCCTGCAGACATACGTAAAGATGGGAGAGTATAAGTGATTTGTGTTGTATTCTGCAAAAGACCTTTGGAGTCCTCTGCCCAGGCTCTTTGCATGATGGGACAAAAAAAAAGAGCTGATTTTGCCTCTCCATTTCCTAATGCAGCATCATAAAACAGGGCAAGTTTAATGGAGCTTCCATGAGCCTAGCAGCTGCCCAGCCACCATCTGCTTCTGCCTTCGCAGGGTCTCCTACTGCTCTACCATAGCTGCTATGTGCCCTTTAAAATCAGTGTAAGAGCTTTCAGGTCATTTATCCCCAGACTGTAGATAGGTATAATTTAAAAATGTGTGTCAAAAGTTTATTCTCTGTCTTATTAACAGGATTAAACTATTAATTGAATGGTATGCAAGATATTTTTCTTATTTCTGATGCTAGGGTCGTGTCCAGTATAATTTGGAAGGGGTATTTTGGTGGGAGCTCTTTGGGATTATATATTCTCCTCTCCTCTCCTTGGGAAGTGAAAATCCCACGTTTCAAAAACGAGTGAAAGGATTTTGCTCACTTTCCAAAAAAAAGTTCTGCTTCACCAACTGAGAATGGAAAATTTCCACAGAAAGGGTTATTTGAGAAAGTTAAGCATGAGTGAGCACAAGGATTTTTGCAATCTTCATGTAATGGCTGAGATTTTTGTGTGTGATAGCAGTGTGTAGAACAGTAGAGCCTTCTAAGAACACAATGTTTTTAATGCTTCCATGAGCACTATTAGTAATCATTTATGTATATTCATTTAGGCAGATGATTAATTAGACTGACTTTTTTGACTTTTGAGGAAGTTAGCTTTTATTTCCCATGTGTTATTCCTGAAAAGTCCTAATAGTACTCTTACCATTCCAGCTTCAAACCAAATGAATCCAAATCCGGCAGTTGGAAAGCATATGGAAGATGTTTAGATTGGAGCTTAAAATTCATCTGTGCTCTAGAAATTCAGTGAACAGCTGTGAAAATCAAAACCAGATGAGTAATTGGATCTGCTGTCTTTGGGAATAGAATCCAATAGACGGTTTTAATTTACCACGCACTTCAATGCTCTGCACGATCTGGATGGGAATGCAGCTAAGAGGATGAGCACTGGTGAGTGGTAGCTGTGCTGCTTTTCCAGGTGGGCTGTTGGTGGGATCAACAGTGGTGTCTCCTGCATGTTTTTGGATGCAGCAGCTGCTGCTGGGCTGAAGGAATCTGTATTACGGCTGTTTTTTCTGAAGTTCCCCTGAGCAAAGGGAGGGCTTCTGCTCCTCACCTGGTACTGCCTCCAAACACAAAAGAAATATAAGTGGAAAGGAAACTGCTTTGCAATTGAAATCAAACACTGGCTGCATGAACCTGAAGCGCTTCTTCCTGGTGCCTGGGGTCTAAGAAGCTCTCCCCTCACATATGTGTGCGTGTGTGCACATCAAAGCATGCATGAGACCTACCCGGAATTTCCAAAGAAAATGGATATTCCTTCTGAATATCCATTGGCACTGCTTTGGAATAGGAACATGCCTTAAGACAGAAGCTTTGAGGCTGCCTTGCTGGAAGCTGTTTTATAGCGTGTTCTTGCTGCAAAAGGGAAATCCTGTGTAGAGGATCTGTCAGGCAGGGCGGGCAGCTGAGCAGCTGGGAGGCAGGAAATTTTTGCTGGTTTCCCAGATTTCCAAGCTAAGGAAGTCTAACAGTGCCACACTGCCATAGAAAGAATGGATTTAGCAGTGAAAGACTCTATTTACTAGGCTGAAATAGAAGTTATAGATGTCTTCGTTTGGAAACTTATAGAGAAATGAAATGAGCAGAGGCAGCTTTTCCTTTAGAAGAAAACCAAGCTTCAGATATTTTTATTTTTTTTATACAACTCTTCTTTAAAAGATAATTCCTTATTGATTATTTGATAGGAGTTTTTTCCTCTTGTTTTTCGCTAGGTAAAAGGAGCGCAAGTCCCTCTTGAGAGGATGTAGGGGATGACTGACTTGCAGCCACATTTGGCCAGTATGTGAAAATGCCTGTGCAAGAGCGAGCAGGCAAAGGCCATTTTTAATCCCCCAAACCTAGAGATTGTGTAAAAGTGAACAAGTGCCAGTAAAAAGTCTGTCGTTGTGTGTTCCTCCCTCCCTGCCTGCTTCAAGCACTGGGGTACCACGTACTTGACAAGATGCATGAACATACACAGGATGAAATTTCAAGTTCAGCCTAGATTTTATATTCCAGGCATCACAACTTCGCATGCTCTGAGGTTCTACCTCCATATTTTCTAAGAATTCCTAATACTCAATTTACTCTTTTAGCTGCTTACTGGTAATTTATCTGGTATTTTACACATTATCTTCTGAAGCGTGAGGATAACTTATGTGAGTACCTAGCAGTTAATGTGTCCTGTAACAGACAGCTCATAGCAGGGTAATGGCTGCTAAAGCCATTCAGAAGCCAAAATTAACATCTTTGGAGGAAAATCCTAGTGCTTCATATGCTGTCAGTGTTGTTAACGTGTTGATGAATTCTTCAAAGCATTTTGAAAGATTTATTGGCCGTGGCTTTGTATTAGGAAAGACCATTGATCCTTCATCATGAAAAAAGGTACTTCCATAATTATAGTTTAATTATTATATATTTTGCTGGTCTACATGAGCTACTAAATTACTCTTTTACTTGCAAGAACACTCGAGTCATTTAAAGACTTGTGACACAGTTTCCCCCTGCATTCTCTGCAAGTGGGGGGTATGATAAATTATATACCATAGTAGTTCTCCAAAACTGCTGCTGGGTCCTGGCAATTCATTGCTGTTCATCTCCTAGAACTGAGAAAAAAGCCCCTTTTCACTTCAGTTTGAACCTTCTCCTCAAACTCAGTCCTCATGAGGACTAGCTTTAGGGAGTGAACCTGCTTGACCCCTTTATTGCAAACACTTAATGGAAAGAACTCATTAGCTCTTCTGCAGTAGACTTATCTTCTCAAGTGTTTGTATCTTTATGATCTGTTATTTTCAGAAACTTTTAAAACTTTTTGTTGTTGGCTTAATATACTTTTAGCCTGGTAGAATGTATTTTCTTTTCTGTTTGGCCATGACTTCCACCTTTTGAAATGTCTTCCTACTCCTAATACCTAATATCTTTGCTCAGTTGCTTAGCCACATCATCCTTTTCTTACTGTAACTCTGGGATTCTCACTCCTGATCTCGTGGCCCGCAGGTTGAGAGCCTCTATGTGATTATTTCTGAATAGCGTCTCTGTTGCCTGCCATTGCCTTCTTCCTGTAGCTGGTCTTGTAAAGAGAGAATTACATAAAAATAGGAATAATAGTTAAAAGAAATGTCAAATTTAATATTCCTGTGGTGAAATTCTGAGGTATTTTGTGTCTTAAGATCATATTAGAACTGATTAAACTGTGATCACAAAATTACAGTTTTTCTGACATTTTCCTTAAGCTGGATCTTGTGCTGACTTGTTACTTTTCTGTTGATTTTTTTTCTGACTTTTTTTCCTCCCAAAATTAACTAGTGTTATAATCTTAAAATCTTAGTTTCTGAATCAAGCCACCACATGGGCTTTACCCCACCAGTATGAGGCAACTGGAGCTGCTCATTCTTGTTATCTGCCTTTGCAGCCTCCAAACTCTATTAGTAACTTATGGTCCCTTTTGCCAAACTGGCTGGATCTGACCTATGCTTCAGCTGGATCCCCTAAGTGAAGTCTATACAGGAATTGAATTTCAGCTGATAGGGAACTGTGGCACAGTTTTAAGCATTCATTTTCTTCAGTTTCTGTAACTGTTTAAAATATATTTTGACCTTTTGCACTTGAAAGACTTACTGTCGTCTTGGAAAATGTTTGACTTGATATTATAGTCTCCTAAAGTGTGGCTGAAAATGGCTTGCTTTAAATATAATGGATATTTCAGATCATATTTAAAATTTTGAAGCCGCTTGGCTATATTTGCAAAGGCCAAAACCAAAATCTCAGCCTGAAAAATGTCTGATTTCTTTGAGAAAGCTCAGATATATGTTGAAAACTCTGCCAGAAGAGCTCTATTATTTGGTACCAGTTAAATGAAGCGAAAATAGAGTTTCTGCAGTGGAGAAAAGGAAGGCATTTGAGAGAGGCACAATTAGCTGCTTGTCTTTCGGTCTTTCACAAATGGTTTCTGCTGGAGAGGCCGCTTCAGACAAAGGCCAATTTGCTCCTTGCACAGCGCAGAACAACTAATTTATATCATTCAACAGAACTGAAAGCAGATGATGTTATTAGAAAGAAGCAGAAATAAACAATTTTGCTGTAGAAAGGGGCTGAACAGTGTCTTGTGCCAGGGATAACTAGACTGACCCTTGACACTTTGCAGGCAGAACGACAGGGATAGGAATGAAAACTGCATAATGAGCTACAGTGTTGTAGAACACACGAAACACGTCTTGCTCTTGCGGTAGATATCATATGTCCCAAGAATAAATTCTTCATTATTAGCTGGCTCAGTTTCTGCGAACTTTGAAAGGCACCTAAGTGATTGTGTAATGTATACTGTCCGAAGTCCTGTCCATGTAGATATTGCCTTTCTTGATTGACTCACCAGGCAATCAGACTTAAATATAAGTCTGTAAAACAGTTGGAGAATGTATTGTAGGAATTATATACCCACAGCCAACATGTAGCTTACCAGTCAGTACAGAGGTTTGAAAGGAACATTACTTTTTTTAAACGTGTACAATGTCAGTAACATCTTAAGAAATAGCCCGTGAACAAATAACATTGTACAATAAATGGTCGTTACAGACGTAAGAAGCCGCATTTTGTAGCCAAGACACACCCTAGTCCAGTATCTGGTCTGATTTCAGTATCTGAGAACAAAAATGGATAAATGCCCAGGGATGGATGAGAGAACAAAGTGAACATGTAAGATTTTCCTGGAAGTCCTCCCCTAGGATCCAGCCATTGGGTACTTGGCGCCTTCCTGATCCAGACACGTCCACTTTGAAGAAGGAAAAAGTCTTTGGTAAATTAGCACAGAAGACAAGGTCAAAATTCACCCTCCTCTTACCTCGAAAGCAATCTACTTTGTCTTAACCAATACCTCATCTGAATTCATTGGTTGGCTGAATACTTGGGAGAGCTAACCAGGGCGATCTAGCACAAGTCAGGACTCACATTTTTTTCCTATAATATAGACATATCTAAAAGTTAAGGAAAGGGCAGCAGAATTGTACTGCTCAACCATTTTAGGAAACTTCATCTCTATTAAGAAGTGACTCCAGTTGTTTTTTGAAGGCAGAAGTGAGTAAAGATTTTCACATACAATATACAGGTACCCAATTGTCAATATATTTCTCCAAGTCCCTGCCTGCAGTTATCTAACAAAGTCTGAACTAGCCTAGTTATCTAACTAGCCTGAAAAATAAACAGGATTAAATGGCTGTGAGGGAAAAAAAAAGAACAGTTAAATTACAAAATAATGCAAAAAAAAAAAAAAATACCGAGCTACTCTTGAAATTCTATTTATATCTTACTTATATCAGGCTGCACTTCTTATTTAACTAATATATTTTAAGAACAATTAAATCAGTAGCTTTATGTTCAGTGAAAATATGTAAAATGGATTAAACCATCAGCATGATTTAACACTTGGTTTCCTGTACGTTCTGAATTTCTCTGAACCAAAGCTTTATATTTTATATTATTTTATGCTTGGTTCTTGCCTCAAATACTTTCATTGAGCAAGAGAAATAAAATAAATGATATCACTTTTCCATGTCAAAAGAGTGAAACTTCTCTCTTGGTTCATGAAATTATTTCCATTGCAACTAGTTACAGCTCCATAACAACAGGAGTTCTTTCTCAGCCAGGCCGAGAGTTTCATTGCCAAAAAGTAGCTTATTCCATTTGTGTGGAAATAAATGGAGGTACTTACGACAAGAAGACTGAAGTACTCTGCCATTAGAGACTGCCACGTCAAAAGCAGAAAGAGTAATGAAATTTTAGGAAACGGGACTCTTGGTGCTCATTGTCCAAATCTCTCTTTTTTCTTTCTAGTTTCTTCTTCAGTAATGCAGCCAAGTCATAAGTCCTCAGTTTCAAACTCCTTCAGACTTTGTTTCTGCACTTAGATATGGAACTTGACCTTCTTGAACTAATTTTAATTATTAGTGTAAGGAGAGGATCAGATTTTCAGATGGTTTAAGTAAGCCTAGCTCCATTTACTGCTATGAATTTAAACAAGCTTGTAATAGCCCAGAGTAGTCAAATCCTAACCCACAGTTGTCAAATTTGTCTTGGAAGTCAAAAAGATTGACTGTATAGGTAAGCAGAGAGGGCTGGGAACAAACTTAGACTTTTTGCAGAGCTAGAGGAAAGACTAATTTACTCATTTGATGCAACTGCCAGAAAGACTAAGCAAAGCTTGTTTAATACAGGCATCTGGATGCCGTAACAGGAGAGTCTGAGATCTGTAAGGGGCGATTTTTACCCTCCTTTGCTTTCCATGGGAGTGGAGCGCAGACAGCACACAGGCAGTGGGAAAAAGCACTGCTTAAGCTTGTCAACTTGAAAAAACTTTCATGGACATCCAATCAGATTCTTAAATATCTTATTTTTATTTGCTAAAATAAAATTTTAATTTTGATTTAGAAGGTCCCAGATGAAAATATTTGTAAGTAAGGACTAAATTAAGACAAATAACAGTTGGAAGTCTTTCTCTCTGTGGCCAATGAATGATCCCGGCAATGGAAGAAGGCTCGGAGGAGATGGCCAGGGCAATGTACGCAACCTGACCAGGAGCTCAGGGAGTAACACAGGCTGAGCACAGCTGTGGCACAGAAACCTGACATTATCCTAACACAGGGGAGACTGGAGTGTGGCCTCTGTTGTAGATAAACGGCTCAGTGGAGCAACAGGTCATGTACATATTTTTTCCAGAGTTCATCAGAAAGGTGTCAAGGTCTCCATGGCTTAGCCAGTTCAGCATGCGGGAAGAGTACATGTGGCTCAGCGCAATATAGTGTATAAAAGCAGAACAACTAACAAAATAGTTTTGAAGAGAGCAGTGGGCTTGTGTTGTTATGACCCGTGTATTCCTTGCGCAGCACCATGATGGTGATCTTACAGACACCAGCAAAGGGAATCGCATCTTGTGTTTAAAAATATTCAGCAGCATAAAAAGAAGTAAGTGTATTCAGAACTTTGTGTGTTAATTATAAAATAAAAATAACTCTTCTTTGGAAAGCAGAAAAGTGTATATTTCCATTTTTAATGAGTGAGTCACTTGATCTTGCTCTTTAGAAGTTTTTTTTGACTAAGAAGATCAAATCATATTGACTGTGCATAAACACATCTCTTCAGTGGGTAAACAATTTGTGTGAATTATTTTTAAGTGCATGTTTACCTTTGGAAATGCTCCTCCAGCTTACAAGTATCCCATTCTTGATTAGAGAAGGTCAAACTGGAACTATGCTGATGTACCATCTAAATGGGATTTTGCCATTCCAAGCATTTGTAGAATCATCTCAATGTCTTCTAGCCGGATCAACATGTTTCTGCTCTTGTCCTCCCACAGGGAGGAATCTGTGATGGGAAGTGTCTTAGTTGTGTTTGTCCTTGTTAAGTACACGTCACTGTGCATCTATGCTAGAGAAGGAATGATGGAAAAAGGAGGTGTCATGATCCTTGGGTCTTGGGGTAATTTATTTCTTTGTCTCTGACTGTCCCCAACAGACTTCTGTCTCCGAGCAGATGACCTTTATGTAACCTTTACTGCAAAGAGCTCCATCATGCCCAAGGAAAAACGATGTTGATCACGGTTTTTCTTACAGAACTGAGCAATCTTTAGGCATTTTGGGCATAAACCACGGAAGGACTGAAGGTAGACTTGTTTTCATTAGTAGCAGCTATTATAGATGAAGAGTTCAGGATGCTACGTCATCTTAGTAACATCTTTTCTTTTTCTTTTTTTTTTTCCTGTGGGTCTGTCTCTTCAAAGTATTGACAAAGATAAAATACCTCAAAGATAAAATATCTCTTGCCAAATCTGTACTTTTAAAAGTGGGTGGATAGGCCCCATTTAGTTACTTGAATAAGCAGGCTGTTTGTAATGAGAGAGGTTGCTGGTATGAGAGAGCACTTACAGGAGATAGCCTGAAGCAGGGGACTGGCTACGGATGGACAGTTGCAAGGCTGTTTGACTCTTTTTTTTTCAATGTGAAAGTCTTTGGTTGAGCAGTTTACTTTTGCGTTGTTCTCAAACAGTAATTGTACAGTGGGACTTAATTTTTGAGGCAGTCCAAGTGAGAAATGTCACTTAACATCTCCCTTTATGCTGCTGGACATCTAACAAGAGCAGAGTGCAGGCGCCAGGCTTTCTGCCCCCAATTTGAACTCTGAGCCAACACTTTCCTATATGATGCAATAAGATAACTTCTTCTTGTGTTGTGTAAGTAGTACAGCATTTCCCCCCGCCTTTCAGCCCACCATGTGTGTTTGTATCTAGTTAATCTTCCTTGTCTGTAAATAAAAATGAGCATATCTACCATGTGAGAATTTGTTTGTAGCCCTTTGATGTGAACAAAAGGCTGCTTTCCCATGCATAGTCATCCCTCTCCTATGTAAATAGTTCTGATTGCCAAAAGGTTACTGGTGAATTTTATAAGGCATTTGTGAGCAGAGGGAAAATGCATGCTTGCTGCAGAACTTTTTCCCATCATGTATCCGTTTGACAAGACTTTTAGAGGAAATATTCAAAAGTATGGTTTAAAAAAAAGCATAAAAATCACAAATACAATTTAAACCTTGTCGATACACCAATTTTAGTTGGATCTTGGTGCAGTTCAGAGTATGTCATGCTAGATAAGTTGAACAATTTGGTGTGTTTTAAGCTGTCTGGGATTCTTTATTTGAGCAAAATCTCCTTTAATGAGACCTAAGGTCCTGCATACTTTCCATGGTGACCGTTTGCCTACAAGTCAGCACAGCTTTTCTGTAGTGCTCTCTGACCATGGGCACATGTTACTCTGCTGCAATGCACAGAAAAAAAATGTAGGTAAAATAGAGCATAAATGAAATTCCAGGAGCTAAGATCTGTCTGATGACAGGGCTGTTGGAATATTTCAAGGAATTCAAAATATTACCCCTCCAAAACAGGGATTGGAAACAAATCCATTGACTCTACCTGAATCTGTTTGGAGTGATGTCTGTATATGCTTCTCCTGTCAATAGTTTTCCAGTACAAAACCATTTAAACTTTCAAAATGTTTTGAGATGTGGTCCAGATGTGATGTTTCCGATATGTATGCTGTTTTGCCCTTGCTTTTTACAAACCATGCTGTTACCTACATCTCTGCCCATTTTATAGGCAGAGATGTAGGTAACAGCATTTTATAGGCATTCCACCACGAATGGAGGCACAGATCTCCCCATCGTTGTCTGTCTCTCCCTTGTTAGTGGATGCTGTAATTATTGACTCCAAATTTGTGCTTTGTTGCAGCACCAGCACCTCGAGTCAATCTGATTCCTTGGATACCTCGTTTTTTTGGTTTGTTTTGTTTTGTTTTGTTTTGTTTTGTTTTAATCTTTTATTTATTTATTTATCCCTTCTCTCCAGGCTCAGTGAGCAGCATTGTGTTTCCTGTTCTGTTCATCTACATTCCTTCAATATTAGAAAATGTTGCTGAACTTTGTGCCTGGGTACACTTCTTGTCAAGAAATGGGCTGGTTTTCTTGTATCTCTGATATTCCTTCCCATAATGAATTGTGTCAAAAGGGCTTAGATAAAGCCTGGCTGCAGCATCAGGAGATTTTAGCACTGCTCTGCTTTCTATCCTGTTTGATATCTAAATCGACTAAAGCACAGAGAACTAAGCGACTTCCTTAAGTCACGCAGCGAGCAGCTCACTTCAAATAGGATCCCAGGAGGATACTCGTGGTTCCCAGCCCTCTTCTGTAACCTCCAGACCACATCATCTCCCTAATGCGCAGGCAATGAATTCAGCCTGAACATTAAATTACAGCTTTGGCAATGCAGAAAGAGTTCCCTGGGCTCCTATATTTGCTGTAAATTGAACTTTCCACATGAGTTTCTCACTCTTGTTTCTATAGTCTTCCTGCTTGACCATGCCCATCACAGTGGGGATTTTTAAGGGCAGTGCAACACACTTGCCAGTTCTCATGCTAGCTACCCAGCCAAGGGCTATTAAGCGAGGATGATAAGATGTCCTAGTGTCTTCCTCTACTTATCCTGGCTTTGTCAGTGGTCAGTCACTCCGCCTAGGTGGATTTGTGGTTGACTGTGGCCCTCAAAGCAAAGTTGTGTGGGAGCTCCTCGAGTGGGGACTTCTGTAAACTTGCTGTGGAGAAGGAGATAGCAAGAGAGAAACTTAATAGCAGAAGAAGCTCTCTTGAGGGAGACTTTGCAAGTAAGTGCAAAATGTCTTTGCATATCTCTATGGGTGCACAACTCTTTCTATTATGTATAATTACGTGTAATAATTGGGTGTGAAAATGGAGTCCACACGTCACTTTGAGGCCTCTGAAGAAAGGCTTTCTCCAATACACTGCTTTGTGGTTCCCTCTTGTGCAATGGCAAGGGTGGGAAATGCAGCCACACTGATCTTGGCACATCCTGATTTTAAAACTCACTTTCAGGGTCAAAGAGGAACATTGCAAGCTGAATTTTCAAATGTTCTGAATCCCTGCAGCTCACAGACCACTGAAAAAAAGATGCAAAATGTTTTTCTTAGCTGGTAGGTTATGGGATTCCTGAAGAAATATGTCTATAATAATGGAATATGGCTTGTCTTCTGTTACTCATACTGATGGTTTATTCAGCCTAATTACTAACGTTTACATTTTTAGGCAATTTTAGTATTCTTTATGATCAAATATAATGCAAGAATCATCTTCCTCTATTTTGTGGCCCCTCTTAGGGAAAGAATAAGATGCTGTGCTTAAATAGTCACATAAAATCTAGTTCACTTCTTTATTATGGAGCCAGGAGGAAAATTATCTTCAGGCTAAATGGGAATATCTTATTCCTCCATTTGATGCTAAATCCTTTCCCTGATGTGGTATCCCTACGCTGCCCTTCTCTTGTTCTGCTTTTCCTTGGTATCATCTGACTAATAGAAATTAGAAAGACACATCAGAATGAAGCCATAAAAATAACTGTGGCTAATAATACCCTCAAATTCTTCTGTCGAGCAATCTGGGAGTCAGAATTAATCCCTTTATGCAAAGACAAGGAGTTCCCACACAGAGTGCTAAGGATCATTTTTGTGTCTCTGATGTTGCACCACAAACATCCCTTTTCTGCGGTCTGTGTAATTAACACATTTCTTTATTGAACATCATCTCTTTTTCCCATCCATTAGCTCTGCAGTGCCAATGAGGCCCTGTGAACTTGTTTGGCCTCCTGTTTACCAACTGCTGACCCGCTTGCCTTGTGTGTAGAGAACCACTGATCACAGGGCTCTCCCAGCAAAGCATTAGATCTTCTGAGGTCAGACAAGAGCAGATCCTGCCCAGCATGGATGAGGCCTTTCACAGCTTAATGACCAAAAATATACCTTTTAAATTCATCTTCATGTAAATTTAGTCCCTGTTAAACCAGAGAAAGCTATGTCAGAGCCTGAGTATGATGTGCTATAAATCATGGTTTAAAATGTGAACAACAATAATTCCGTGATTCTGTGATAAGCCCCCAAAAAATCCTGACTTCCCTAGCTGGGAAAATTAACAAAATCTCAGGATTCATCTGCTATATTTTGTCTCTATTTGTTTTACTTTAAGCTGGTCAACACTATCAGCTAATAAAAGGTGTCCTGTCTTCTCACACTATCCCTGGTGCAGGTCCTTACTTGGACTAACAGTACCTCAACAGTATTGCTGCTGAAGCCATATCATTATCCTTATTTCAGCATATAATTACAGGTATTTTACATAGTGTGCTACCTTATCAAAGCTACTCTTTATCAAAATTAATGTGCTTCATCAGGAGCAAGGCATTTTGGTGTAAATATCATAGTTTCTTGAACTGTTCTTTTCATTTCCCATGTTTAAGGAGAGAGAAATTGTATGATTCAATCGTAGCGAGCACAACGTGAGCTTGTCTGTTAATTGGCTGCAGGTAGGGAAGCAATTACATCTATTTTCCTCTTTCTCATCCATTTACTTTCAATAATTTACATGCAATTTGAATGTTAGGTGGCAGGAGCAGAACCAATATTTATTGAATCCTAAGCCATTTGATAGTGAAATAATGAGGCAGAAACATGTTCTGCTCCAGAGTTCTAGCTGTTCCCTGCAAAAAGGCTGAAAGATAGGTAAATTTATATTAATGGAGATCCTGTCTCAAAGGCTGAGCAGGCTATAACCCATGGCACAGAAACGCATTCAGTCAAACTGGGAGCAGATAATTTGGAAGTGGAAGAAAAAGCCTTGTAGTAACCCTAGCAATTCTTTGTGTATATATAAATAAGTGTGATCACTGGAGGATACATGCATCTGTCCACTGCTTTAGCTGAGGCCCGTCTCCAGCGTGAGATCCCAAGTGAAGCATTATCATAACTGGAATCATTATTTCCTGGAGGGTGCACGTCTCACACACTGTCCTGCTGGGGCCTGGAATGCCGGAGGCTTGCGTCACCGCACAGAGCGCTGTTATATAAGTGATATCCTAAGGAAAGGCCGTAGCAACAGCGTATTCCTCTTGGGGAAGATGTCTGTGAAAGCCCGGCCGTGACCTAGAAAAGTTGCTGATAGAAAGAGTTGCTCTCAATGAGTCTTCATGGAATCGGGAATCAGAATGCTGATAAAAGTTTTACAGGAGAACTAAGATTACAAGAATACAGCAAAGGTGGGGTACTAATAATTCTTTATTTAAAAGAAAAAATAATAAAAAGGTTTGGTCTCTGGATCTGTGAGTTCTTACAAAATCAACAGAATCAGAGCTTTGCCTGGGAGATAAATATTAGTTAGTGCTACTCAGCAGTTGGTGTAGAATACTGTAGCAGATCACAACTCAATAACAAAACTGTTCTGAGAAAGATAAATGCATGCATACTTTATTGAATCCTACTTAATTTAAAATTTCTCCCCAAATTTTGAAAATTGGGAAAAAATTCAAGCTGTTCTAGCAAGGATGAGTCAAGACTTCAGTGTGGAATGATATAGCACCTCAGGCTGCCTTCGTGGGGCAATAAACTATTCCATAAGTCAGGAAACAGAGGTGCAGCAAACTGGTAATAACCGTGCAATGACAGAGTAAAACAATATTTATTTTTGCCATGAATTTACATTGATCCAAGGAGGGTTTATGTGTTAAAAATTTTCTCTTATCAGCACCTCTATTGCTTTCCCTGTTCCTTGAGATATCATGTACTTCTGCTGAGAAAATAAGTTGTTGTCCAGGCTGCTTGAAGCTTTTCTTTCCTTTTATGTTTTTGACTTGAATTTATATCATACCTACTAGCACAATTTGCTACAAGGACCAAGCTTAATATGATCTGCAATAAAGCTGAAGACTTTATTCTCAATTTTATTGAGACAAATTTTTAAAAGCAAATTGCAATTACCAGCGGGTCCCAGTTTCTCCCGCTCTCCTACTCTCCTTTTTTAATTGGGGTCAGACCGCTCCTGTAGTCTTTTTCTATGAAGTTTTGTCATTAATTCCATCTTCCTTGCCTTTAGCTACAATAACTGAGGTTATTGCTTGCAACCGGTTCCAGGCCTGACTTTTATCTTAAAGCACCTCGCATGTCCATAACTTCATCTCTACAGCTTGTTCTATGACTTACCTTTTCTAGGTCTCAAATGTATCTTGATAGTGTGTCTCATCTAGTGTGATATGAGATTTATGAAATAAGACAATTACTCAAAACATCTTTTCTTTCTCCTAAAACTTTCTGCAGATTTAATAACTGTGTAGCATCTTAGGTACTGGGTAGACCGCTAAAGGAAAAAGTCCATACGGATGTTGTTTTGAGACATCATTTCAGATCTTCTAATACAAAGCAAACAAATAGCTTCTTTTTCTTTCTGCTATTTGAAAATCCTTTTTTTTTTTTTTTTTTTGGCACAGTGTGTACATAGTTCTTTCAGGCCAAATAGCAGTGCAGCTGAAAAAATTGTCACAAAGTTCAGCAAAGGGAAAGTGAGAGCCGGGGCTGAGTCATTGCGTGTACTGGAGCAGGGAGGAGGAGGAACTGGACTGGACTGAGAGAGAGATTCAGAAAATGCTGAGGAAGAATGTATCCCAGAGGACCCTGGCAAGATATCAAGAAACACAAGAAACAAAATAAACCACGGCTCCACAAAGGGATGGAAAGCACCCCCCACAAAGGCAGCCAAAGAACTTTCCATCACAACATCAACGTCAGTCCAACTTGCTCCAGTTTTCCCAAGACGCAGTGACCGCAGCACTGACACTTGCAGCAGTCCATCTAAAATATTGATCTAGCAGATATTCAGTGCTGGACGGGCAGTGGTGAGATTTTACATGTGCTAACGAACAGCATGGAAGGATATTTGGGATTCAGAGCAGGGGTGACCTCTGTGACAAGGACCTGTGCAAGAGACCAGCAGATCCGGAGAGTAACCAGGTGATCACCAGACTAGTCCATGGTGACGAGGTAGGTCCAAGATCAAGCAAGGAAATCAAGTGAAGAAGGCCAAGTCAAGGTCCAGCAAGGTACAATGTTGGGTTCAACATATCTATGTTGCTGTTCAGAGATGGACCAAATGTATGTGCTTAAACACAGCTCTCAGCACAAGGGGTGAGAGCCTCAGTGAGACTTCTCACCATGTTACCCCTCACAGATTCACTGTTTTTGTGAAATTTGATCCAAGTTTGTACAGCTGTACAGCAGGAGAGCAGACTTTGGACTCGAGCCAACATGCCCTTAGGACGGGGCGAAAGAGACTGCAGGAGAGAGGAAGGTGGTTGCAGACTGGTCAGGGTGCTTAGAGCCTCTTGAGTCACTCAGGACCCGGAGAGCAGAGGCAGGGGATGAGGGTGCCATGGGGCCAGCAGCAGGTCCTGCACTGCGGGCAGGGCGGCCAGAGCAGATGGAAGAGGTGCAGGGGCCTGTTCTGGTCCCTCCTACAGTTCTGTTACTCAGGATCCGGTCCATGCTTACCAGGGGAGGTAAATGGGATCTGTGCTTCTGAGGAATTAACATAAGGACAGAAACCCCCCTTTTTTCCCTTCTTTTTCTTACTTTTTTCATTTTATTTCTCTTTTTTCTTTTTTTTTCTTTTTCCTCCCCATATATTTTTAACCAAGCATGGCCACAGGGAGGCTGATCTTGGACAGTGTTGCCTGTGGTGACAACGCAGCCAGCTCAGGCAGGTAGCACACCAGGGAGGTTAATCAAAGCAGACCTTCCCTTCCTGCTGGTCTTTCAAAATCCTGCTATATTATTCCTTCTCTCTGTATATTTTTTTTTTTTTTTTTTTTTTTTTTTTAAGGAGAGATTAGTGATGGTCTTCACAGTCCATTTCTTCATTTCAGAGACACAGCAATGCCAGATTTGAAGACATCAGTGTTTCATGTACTCAGTGCAAAGGGGTACCTCACTGCCTTGCAAAATCTCAAGCCTTATTTCCATAACACCTTGCATGCATTCACAGGATAAAAAAGGAACAGTGGCTTTTTGGCCCCCTGTGTCCCTGGGAGTCTTCCTGCTGGGGGAGCAGAAAGATAACAGTCACACCTAATTAGTGACCTGTCTTAGTAAAAACATCTGAGTGTCTTCAGAGGATGGCAAAATAAATTCTTTAGTAGATGGTTATAATACAGTTTTATCCACAGAGCAATTTCCTTCCCTTTCCATTCATTTTTGCACATCTTTCTATTGCTTTAAAAAATAAACATCGTTTTTCTATACTGGCCCATATATTTTTCAGATTATATGCCTGCAAGTCAGTTATCAATAATTTATGAAATAATCTCATTTTAGGTCCTTTTCCAATTCACATAAAGTTCTTGCTAGGATATTCCTGGTTGTGCTGGTAGATAACTGATGTAACTGAGTGCCATTCTGCCATGCTCTGACCAACCTAAATTTACAAGCAAAGACATTATCAAGTCCTCAGGACTTGACAGGAGTGGAGAGAATCTCCCTTAAAGTGGATGCTTTCTGGTAATCATGTGCTTTTGAATCACTGTGATTCATGTGGAAAATTCTGGCTTTTCTATTTTTTCCATTTTATTTACTGTTATTGTGCTGTTAAGGTAGGATTTTTCCCAATAGTTTTTTCCTCTTTTTTTTGTTTCTTTTCTTTGCCCTGTTGATTTCTCCCTTGAGCGCATTGCAGTTGGCTATAACGGTGGTAGCTGCTCATTAGCAGCTCCCCTGTAGCTGCTCCTCGAGCTGAGCCAAGCCGAGCTCCTGAGCTTTCGGGACAAGGGTCGGAACATCCTCTCCCCTGTGTGCTCCAGAACGACTTGTTCCAAGAATCCATCCTCCAAGGGTCAAACTTGCTGACATAAGCTGGGTTTAGAAGCAAGCCATGGAAATCCTACTTTATCATTTCATTAGATTTTATTGTCCTTTCCATCTCCCAGTGTTTTGGCTCTGTAGTTCTCTTAGTGGAGATCAGGGGCATGTAACTCTCATAAGGTGGTGTAGTTTCCTGAAAACCAAAGTCTGTAGATTTTGTTGCTGGCTGCACAAAACTGTAGTGAGATTCCCTGAATCCCTTTGAAAGGTTCCTTCTCTCTATAAACCCAGTTATCCTTTTGGCTTCTAGTGAGGAGATCTGCAAATAATAGTTTAGGCCAAGTGAGTGCAGAGGTTCCCTTGCTTTCTCCTCGGTAGAGAATGGGGCCTTTCCCAGAAGGTAAGTGTCTGGCTAAGGTAGATTTTTCTAGGAAATGTTCTTTCTCTTTTGTCCACAGAAGAACATTAATATTGACTTGAAGATTCTTGTCACAGCAGTGGTGCTTTTCTTCGTTACGCTGAGATTGTGGCTCTCTGTGGAATAGTCACCCTGTGAGTCTGAGGTTTCACAACGTCTGAAGAACTCCAAAACATTTTGCCCCCAAACCACTTCCTTGTGTTATCAGAGCAACAAGGGACTGTCTGTGAGGTCGTGGAGGAGAGAGGATGTAGATTACTGGGAAAGGGTGGGCATGAAATCCTACCTAAAAGGAAGGTGAAAAGGAAAAGGAAGAGCTGTCAGCTAAGCCACTGTATCTGAATATGACATAGGAAGTGGCATGTATGGACACTAGGGAGAGCTCAATAGATTTTTTGATGCGGTGTGTGACAACTTTCAGTTGCATCTGTGAACACATCTTGCATGCTATGAATATGATACAAGTCAGTGGATATTTACTGTATTTAGCACAGTAATTCTCACTATTATTTCTTTCATTATTTCTAAATGATGAAACATGATCTAATTATACAACAAAGCCTGAACTACTATTTTTTTAATCAAGCTATATGAAGTTGTTGTTAGCACACTGTCTTTGATTGATATTTGACTTTAGCTTACTTTTCAGTTTGGTTTAAAACACTGATGATACCTGGAAGAGGTTCTGAATGCTGCCTTCACCTACCGAACGGGAGGGCGTAGAGGAGACTCTTCTCCGAGCTGCATGGTAAACAGAGCGGTGGAAACCTACCCAAGGTACAACAAAGAAAATTCCAAGTAGACATTAGGAAAAACATTGAAGAAGTGTGATCAAGTGCTGGCCCAGATCGCCAGTGTGGCTTTGAATTATTCACCCACAGGGGCATGCGAACATGAACGGCAAGGCCGTGCGCGACCCACCTGAGCTGGTCCTGCTTTGTGCAGGCTGGGCCAGGGAAGCCCAATGGTGCCTCCCTGCAGTCTCATGCTGCAGTCACGGCGTCCTCTCTGAGGCACCTTGGACCTGACTACAGTATTTTACAAGTGCTACTTTATATTGCCCTACGGTTATTGCTTACATGGCTGAATTTATTCTCTGAGCTATTCTCAGAGCACTTCAATCAGCCGCTATGAAGGGCGATCGGAATGCCCTGGTAGCCGTGGCGGCAGCAGCAGAGGAGGGAGGCTGACCTGCCCCGTGGGTTTGTTCCAGCCCACAGTAAAGCCACAGCTGAAGTTCCCCTTCCACCACAGCTGGTTTCAATGCAGAGGATGGAGGCTGGCACAGTGACCAGCCAGTCTGAGCAGAACTGAACTTTCATCTTGGGGAGACACCTAAAATCACTCCTAGCTTGATGAGAGCAACACCTACTATAACAATCCTACCCTTTTACCTGAAGAACTGACATTGCTTAACCTTAACTTGAGCATCAGCCTCTTTGCTGCTTACTGGCTAAAGCTCTGAACAGCATTGTCCAAAGTAAATAAGTGGGAAGACAGGGCTGGAGTTGCTGGAATACGGAAAATGGTTCAGCTCTTCCCGGCACTGATGCAGGAGCAGGGAACGATGATGCAATACTGCTCTGTGAGGAACCAGTGCTCCGAGCAGCGCGCTGTGCGTCAGGAGACCTGGAGGAGAAAGAGCAAACGGGACCCGTGTCAGGGCGACTAACAACCTGCTTGCGGCAGGGCTGACTTACAGCTTTTTGGATTTCCGTGGTAGTTTGACCTGTGTTTAGCAATTGATTTATTTGAATGATACTTTGAATTATATTTATTAAGTTTAGTATATAATAGCATTTCCCCCACTTGGCAGAAATATCATGTATGCTCCAGAAGAAAAGATCTCTCTGATACTTACACATTAAATGAGAAAGGGAATTAGGTTTCGGCTTCCAGGCACGAGCACAGAAGACTTTGTATTTCACAGCGTGAAGCTTTGCAGATCTGGAAGCATTTTTTTGGCAAAAGGAAGTCCAGGGAAATAATTTTTTTTCCAGAATTACTAGTAATGACATGTTTTGTGCTCCATAAGAGTGCATGGGAAGCAGTGGGCCCTTGACTTGAGCTGGGAGCTTCTAGACCTGGGATCCATGGCAAACTGCAGTTGCAGGATCCTGACCGAGGACTGAGTCCTTCGTCTAGCCATCCTCAGAACTGGAAATTTAGGGCATCGGAAGTGGCAGATCTTTTATCCTCAATTTCATGAGGATTTGCAATGTCTTTGTTTCCCATCCACGCAACATAGATCCACAAGAAAGATGGCAGAAGCTTGGGCATATTTCCAATAGATTTCCACTGTAATGTCTTAAAAAAAAAAATCTAAATACTTTGGGCTTTGGTTTTGGTGAATCAGCATTTTCCTATGGAAAACATTCCTTTGGAGAATTTCCAGTCAGAATGAAATCCAGCTTCAACATATTGCAAAATCCCTCCAGAAGCCTTATTTATAAGTAATTTTTCCCTTCCTTGGCTTCCCTGTACAGTAAGAAAATGAAACAGATGCAAATAATGTGATTGTAGGTATTTGTAATAGTGACGTCTGATTTTTGCCTCTGCACACCGTGTAGAGACTTTTTAAATATAACACCTGGAAGATAAGTAAAATTCTTCCAGATTCCTCTGTGAACAAATGATGAGTTTTGAGTCTTACTTTTTTGCAGTCAAAACAGAGGTCATGGGACACAAAATTAAAATAAATATTTCAGTGTTTGCTTTATAACTTTCTTGTAAGATAGATTTAAAACTAAGCACATTTTAATGAAAATGATAAATTCAATCAGACATTTTTGAATACATGTTTATATTCAGCATATTTATATGCAGCATCAGCTCATTTTGGTTCCATGTTTCTTCTGGCCAGTTGTACTGGATCAAAACATGGCTAAGGCAGTTGGAAGAAATGTAACTATAAATCAGCATATACAGGAGCAGTGCTCAGAGGGATAAATACAGCCGTTGTGTCTTGTGCCTTTATGACCTGAGCAGGTGTGAAGCAGCCATCAATCATTTCAGGCTTTTAATCGTGGGACAGTAGCTAGAGGCTGTCACCTGAATTCACATCCTTACTCATTCATATCCTTAATCATTTCTTTAAAACAGGTGAATAGACCATCCGTGCAACACTCCTTAGATGCAACACTCCTTAGATGCATTACATCCAGCTGTGTGTGCAGTCCCTTCCTCTTTACTGGGTCAGCAGTTTAAGGCTTTTTGGAAACCTCTCCTCCAGACTTTGCAGAAGAACCAGGATTCAGTTAATTCATAGCCTTTTGCCTTAAGGTGTGGGGTTAAATTAGGAGCAAGTCAGCTGAGCTGCATCAACCTGAGCTCAGATTTGCTCTGTGCCCCTTCTTCATGGGCTGAATGTTTGCAGCTGAGCCTTGTGCACAGTCTCACAGGGGGAGCTTTCCCTCCTCATCAAAATCTGCTCCTGTTCCTTTGTTTTTAGGAGAAGAAGGTGGTGTATCTTGATATGTTCTTGTGATGAGAGGCCTTTGATCCGAGCCTGCCATGGAGATCAGGTATGGAGGGGACTGCAGAGCGGCTAAGGGCAATTTCTAGAGGTGTGAGAAGACTTTGTTCCTTCTCCAAGGTGATGGTCCCTTGAGATAAGTCCTTCTGTAGCATGTGATACTTCATGCACTTAAGAAGAACCTGTTGTTTAACACTCCTTTATCTCTGAATGTTCCTGTTGGGTCTGGCCTTGTTGTTTATGCTGATGTGGAGGTAGAAGAGGAATGTCCCAGTTAATTGTGGTGAGATCAAGGCTATGTCCCAAAATGATCAGTAGCAGCAAGATACAATCCATTTATTTAATAATATCTACTGAAAGGAAAAATGGATAAAAACTTTGAATTATACCTTTTATGGCTCTGAGCTGGAGCAGTGGACTGTCACAAACATACCACAACTCCTTGGAATTGTTAAAGCAGCAGTTTGCTGTGCTGCGTGTGGATCTGGAGAGGGTAAACACAGGGAGCTGTGAAATTTAATTAAGCTTGTTTTAATTGGGAATAAATCTGAAGCATTAAGTCCCAATCAGAGCTACCTAAAGTCCAAGCATGTTGGATTCAGAATGAATGACTCATGTCTTTAATGTGAGCCATTTTTAAAGGGCACCTTCTATGCTAGGAGAGAGAAAATTTACTTTTACCACATATAAAGTTGCAAAGAACAGAATTTTAACAAACATATTTTTGAACTTGACACCAAAATTAGTCTTTCGGTTTATAATGAGACCCAGCATTTTTAGCATGGAGTTCACTGAAGAACCTGACTTCAGTTGAACTATTTAGTCCTAAGTCTGAAAATTGACAAGCTGAATATATGACCATTAAGCATCTTCTTTGGACCACAGCTAGGAAGAGAACATGCCATAAACCACATTGCAATGAACCCCACTGGAACAACTCACATGAAGGGATAAATCTCCGAATCGGAAGCTCTGGAACAGATGAATATTTGCAAGATGTCTCTTTATCTAGGTCTGCGGATATTCAATGTATCTGAAAGTTCACCCGCCTAAAGGAGCTGTTTCAAAAAGTTGTGTTCTGTATTGTATAAACACAGAACAAGTATTTTTACCTTTGTGAGGGTGGAAGGAGCCCAATGTTACTGGAAAATCTCCATGGATTGAACTGAGTATACTAGTTCTCCTGTAGGCTCCTCTTCAGCCTCGGTGTGAAAGAATACTCGGAACCTTTTTTTTCCCTCCCCTCTTTTTGGTGCAGTTACCTCAAAATCTCTGACGCAGGGCAACTCAACATCTTACGGGACTAAGGCTTTTCAGTACGACAGATTAGGATTGATTCGGTGTATCTGCCACAGGCTGTGGGATCCACAGGATATGCTTTACAATCCTGGGTGGCTTGGAACATAAGGTAGCTGGGAACAATGCCAATTTCTTCTATATAACTTAGAATTATGGTAGTCTTCTTAAATATCCAATATGCTGTTTAGATAAGATGGTTTATGTGAATATATCTGTAACAAATGGATGCAGTCGATCAGCTTAAATCTGTACAAATATAGAAGCTCCTCAAAATTTATCCGAGAAGCCTAAGGAATCCAAGCGGGGATCTTGCCATTTTCTGTAGGCGATGAGCAGGGCAGGTTCTCCTCGGCCAGCTCAGGATGGATGCCCCGCATCTGAAGGGAGCCCATTAGCCCCATGTGAGCGATAGCCCAAATTCCTCTCCTGCAATACATTACAGTAAATTTAGTTCTTGGTTCTTTTCAGTTTATTTGAAACTCTGGCTCATATTTTAAATACATTTGGTATTATATAAAACCATAATAAATGCATTCAACCTAGGTCAGTTGAGCTGCTGGCAGATAATCTAATGCTGACTTCTGCTGTTACCAAGATCACAGTTTGTGAGCAGCCATCAACATTTTCCTATCTTGCAGGAAATCATTCTTCTCAAGAGGAAAAAAAAATGAAGCTTATATTTGGATAGTAGATAAGTAAGTAGGGAGTTTTTCTCTTGTTGTTTTTCTTCCTTCTCCCTTCTTTTGCATATATATGTGTTTGTTAGAAACTTTAGAAAGTGTTTTGATTTATGATGTTAATGAAAGTGTTAATATTAGCAATGGTTTAAAGTGATCTAGCTATTTTAGCAATGCAAGCAGAAGCTCTGGAAAATTTTCTATGCTTTATATTTTCAGTGGAAAAAACAAGCTTTATTAATAAGCTAACTTCTGCTTCCAGCATTGTTCCAGGCCAAGTTATTCTGGATTAGGCCCAGAATCAGCTGTCTCTTCTGCTTCAGATTGCAATGGGTAAAGAGGCTGCTCTCAGTGGTGGATAGAGCTTTTCAGTTGCTTACGACTGCTTCACACTTGTGCTCGGATCATGGATAATCACAATAATACCTATTCCATGGGTGTTCAGAGTCTTCGTGTCATACATTAGGATGTGAACTGGTGTACAGAGCACAGTAAATAATTTTACTGTAAATAGTAAAATTAATTTTAATTTTCTGTTCTGTCCCTGACACAATGAAAAAGCTAAGGAGAAGGTGAATATCCTCTCATTGCAGCCATTTTACCTGCTTTTAATAGTAGTTTTGCATTTATTAAATTATTTAGTAAGGATATTGATCTATGGCACATGGAAAGCTGTCCGGCTACTAAAAGGGTGGTTCTGGAAGTGGAATGCAAATTCCTTATGCCCACTCTTATTCTCTTCTTGAACATTGTATCATATTAGCAAAACATTTATAGTGCAAGAGATGGATGAGTCAAAGTATTACACTAATAGTTTAAACTGAAGGCTGGCCAGGATTTTTCTGTGGTGTTCTTTGACTTGTGTATATAGTGGAATGAGCAACCAGAAGGAGATTTGAACATTGTAAATCAAGTTGTTGCTCAAACCACCATCCGTAATAGGGAGAAAGTTTCCACAGATGCTCCTTAACAAGTGCTACTAACAAAGTATATTTCTACTCCTATACAAATGGTAATAATTTTACTTAGGTGACCAGTAGGACTGGCTGTCAGCATGTGGGTGAGAGGTTTCTCTCCTTTTTTTTGTTGTCATTGTTTTTTAAGCTTACTTTTAAGACTGTTGTTGATATTTGCTTGCTTGAGATGCAGCTCCCATTGAATTGATCACCTGCTTCAATTTTGTGTGGAAAAGGGGATTGTGTGAGGGAGCTGGCATGCACTGTAGGGAGTTGGGCACTGACTGGCCGAGCACTCGTGGCTGGAAACTTGGAGCGTGCCCAAATTCCCAGTCTACATGTAGACTTCATGTGTAGAGGAGAAGGCAGTATCCAACATGATGCTTGGCTCTGTCATGAATCTTTTGAATGTCAATGGATAAATCCTTTTACTTTTTTTTTTTTTTTTTTTTTTAGTTTCCCACGCTAAAGGAGAATAATGCTATTTCCCTTGTCTGAGAAGTACAGCACACTTAATAAGTTGAAAGTACTGTGAAGGGTGGGTGAAAAATTTATTATTAAATACTATCACTTATTTCTTGAGATACTATCAACAGTTTGAGAATGCCCTCACTTTAACTACAGTTGTACAACCTCAGGCTTCCTCCTTGAGCTTATGCCATTAGATACGCTGTTCAACAGCTGCTGTGGTGATTTTTGCATGGATCCGGCTTTGACACTAGTGGTTTGGGAGGAGAGGGTGCTTGTCAGTGGGTGCTTGTCCTTTTGTTGGATGCGTTGAAAAGAGCCTTGACAAGAAAGTAAGAACTAGCAGAAGGGAGTGCACAGATTTTTCCAAGAAACAGGACTTGCCACAGAGCTCCCATGGTTTGCTAGTGTGGTGACATTAGACAAAACGCTTGTTGTTATTATCCATTCTCCTCTTATTTGCTTGGCATGAAGCAGTTAGGGGCTGAGCTCTGCAAAGGGCATCTGAAGTCAATGAGCTTCCTGCCCTGAGGACAGGGCAGATTAAGTTCCCCAAAATGTAGGAAATTACTAAGTAGAAATGGCCTTCCAATGTTAAGGAATAATCATGGCAAGAACCATATCTTGCAAAACCTGAAGAGTTTGGCTGGTCAGCATATAAGAGACCTTCTCTACTATAATTTTTGGAAGGTATCATGAGATGTCAGATACCTGCTCTTTGGTGAGTGAATGCCCCTGTGCCCAGAGGATACCCATGTATTCTGTGCTCTGGGCTGACGACTGAGACTTTCTTCTCCCTGCCCAGATGGGAAAGTGAGCTGCCTTCCACCATCCCCAACCTGCTGTGGTGGCTCCACACCAACAGCTCTCGTGCAGAGAGACCCGTTGGGCAGCAGGCACGAGGAGCCTCTACAGCATCTCAAGCAGCCGTCCTTCCCAGGACGAGGCCTGGCAGGGAACCAGGTGTCTCCACCACGCTTCTCCCCGGACTGTGTCCGGCAGCCGGCTTAAAAACTCAGACAGCTCTGAGCCTGTGTGCGTTCAGAGACCCTATCGTGGGCAGCAAGTGAAGGTGCGGTGGCTGCTGCAGCCTCCATGAGCTGCTCTGAGGAGGAAAGGCTCGGGAACGGCTACATGTCTTTGGTGCCTGAGTGATGCAGGGTAACTCGGCCAGGACAGAGCTGCAGCGAAGCTGTCCGAGCTGGCTCTGAATGTGTTGGCCAAACGCCCCAGCAGCTGCGGAAGGAGGAGGCACTGTACTGGAGGGAGGCACCAGGGACTGGCACGTGTGTTTGGTAGGTCCCGTGTTGTGTCATTAACCTAGTGAGGACCATCCAGCCAATGTCACCCTGTGGAGCTGCCCATGTCTCTCCATGGGTGAAGGACGATCAGGCTGCTCCCTGAGACACTTAATGACCTGATTCTCTTCCCATCCTGTGTATTCTTGTAATGGAGCCACAGGCCAGATCTTTCACACAAGCGTTATCTGGATTACTTTGGACCATGGTGCTCCTTTCTCTTTGTTTGGCTTCAATCAGGTGTTCATTTTTCTTTTTTTTCCCCTTAGGTTTTACAACCTAAGTCATCTAATGTATAAAGGTGATGGGAACACCAGGGCTTGGCCCAGCACTACCTGCACAACCCAGGCTTCACCTCAATCTGAAGCATCTCTGAGTGAGATGCTGGATGTTATCAAGGACTTAGTCTGGGCAAAGAAAAAGTACACTCTTTCTTCCTTTTCTCTCTCGGCTAATATACCACACTCACACAATATAAGCAGCAAGTATTGCCAGGCTTCAGTAATTTTGATTTAGACTTTTCAGTACAGAAGCTGTGAATGAATGCAAGGAGCACTCACCTGAGGGTGGTTGTGACAAAAAAACATGTTTCTTCTCTTTAGCTCCTTGGTGTAGCTTTCTCTTGTAGTTCTATTGTTACTGATACATAACCCAGGATGTTGATCTCTATCTCGCCTAGCTCAGTAATCGGGTAATTTGTAAAAAGTAATCAGTTATTTGCACCTTCAATCCAGTGAAAGAAAAATTGGATTGATTAATCTGGACTCTCCTAATTGCCTCCTCTTAGGAGCAAGAATTTTTATCTATGCTAATCTAGTTAGGCTTGGAAATCAGATAATGAAGACTTGCATATAGATTCATTTTCAGCTCTGTTCAGTAACACCTGACTTCTTGCTCTAGAGGGAAAAAAGTCTGATAATAAGTTCTTAATTTAATTTTTATATAAATAGGCAACTCTTTAAAAACTTGTAATTAATGTAAGGGTAAATATTTCATTTGGCCTTTTGCAGCTGGATGGAAAGGTTTTTATAAAATGTAAAAAAGATCTTACAGGCTTGGAAAACTCTCTGGCTACAGAGAGTGCAAATACAGAACAGCCATCTGAATCTTCCATGTTTTTTAAAAAAAACCCCACGTAATAGTTTCTTGTTTAAAAAAAAATCATAAGGCAAGGTTCTAGTGTTACATCAAGTCAGAATAAGGATGACCTTGCAATATAAATAAAATGTTCTCTTGAAATTCAATCTTGTTTCAAACTGCAATACAGAACTTGGCTCAAATCTTAAACTTTTAAAGAATCATTGTCACCTCTATGAATTCTCTGCAGTTTGTTATTTAATCTTATGTAGCATATAAGGAAATGAAGTAGAAACCATTAGAAACCCGAGGAGACTATGGGTACCTGGCTTAAGATACCTGCATTTTCTGTTGGGGGCAATTTTGACTTCTTCAACCCTGGATGTGAAGGCACTTTTCACACTAGCACAGCGGGCCCCTGCCCCGAGTCCCCCAGAGCCAGGGTGCTACGTGGGACGTGTGTGGCTGGATCCTCTTTGTACGTGTTTTAAAGGATCACAGGCACTTGCAAACTGCTTTAAGTTCCATGGAAATAAAAGGCAATACATGAATCTCTGATTATGGTTATTATGACTGTGGTAACAAGAGCTATCTGAGGAACAACCAGCTGTCTTGCAATAGCCTATGAGGTTTTGAAATTCCCTGTTGGAAGGAGATCAAACTTCTTGCTGTATGTGAAGGAGAGCTGTTGAAATATCAGTGTTCAGACTCTAAACACCTCTCTCTTTCCCTCTCTCTCTCTCTCTTTTTTTTTTTTTTTTTTTTTCTTTTGATCTTTCTCTCTGACTTCATTTGGGACCTTAGAAAGCTACTCTTGAACACGTAGCTAAACTCAATATATTGTTACTGAGCCTCACAATTTTGATAACACTTGAAAAATGTTTTAGTGGGCGAAACATTCCCTACATTAAGTAGGGAATTGCTCAAGTTCAGCCTCTCCTAAATCTCCTCTTGAACAGGAGAACTTTTACTGGAACTGTTAACTTTTTCCATTGGCACTTGTTGGAGGCATGAAGGCCAGAGGAGATGGTGGAAATGAGGAGCGGGGGGCAATGAATTCTTTGAAGTTTTCAATATATGGTGAAGCGCTAATATGTAGGACATGTCCATGTGGCCTAGTTGTCTGCCATTGAGTGCTCTTGCCATCATCAAAGAAGAAAGTCCATTTTATGTGTTTTATCTATCTGTTGACTGGATCTCCATCCCCTCAGAACTTTCATTCCCTGCTACTGATGGGCTTGGGTGGCTTTCACTTCTGTTCTCTCCAGGCTCTGCAAAGCAAACTGCAAATCCAGGGGTCAGCAGGGGAAGGAAACCCTGCCTGGGAGTCAGTTGAGGGGAACTAACTTGTACCTTGCGACATCTAGCTTGCTTCAGGGACAGATAATTAATGTAACTCCCCTGGCACTGCCCTGAGCCTATTGTGAGACTTTCTGTATGTGCTGAGCTCAACTTGTTTCCATGTCAAGGTCATGAATCTGTGAGATACTTGGAGTAAAGCATAGCAAGAGAACAGATTGCTTCACAACTGTTACAACTCTGAAAGTATCTCAGATTTTCTGTTCTGAAGCATTACCTAGACAGACTATTATCCTTAAATGCTATCCAAAACTCTAGTGTTTACGCAGAGAAAGCATAAAGCGGGCCTTGCGTAGAAGCACGAGTGTTTTACAGAAGTTTGACTTATTTATAGATAGTGTATGAGTTACTATAACACTACATAGAGTTCTGGGCACGTCCATTTTATCCTTGAATTCAGGCTTTCTTTAACTAGTGGATGTAGAATTTGATGTATCTGGGTTAATATTTTGTTTTTCTTGAAAGAAGGGTTAGACATTTTCCTTTGAGACAGTCACTTTAAACATTTCTTGAAACCAGGCTTATCAACTGTCGCTTCTCAGGCAGGAGTGTCTTGCTTATTTTAACCTAGTGGCTAAATCCCTTTAAGCCTTCTGGAATCTTACTCCTGTATTTGAGAGACCTGCGAATACAGCATGAAAACAAATGTAATATGCAAGAGAAAGATTATCCTAGTGTTACACATTTGCCCAAGAAGATCTGAGCACATCTCTGCTCATTTCTGCAGTCTTCATCTGCTTTTCTTGCCCTTGGGTTTCTGTTGCTTCCTATAGTCAGTGTTCTGGGCATTCTACTCTTCCAGATCCTTTGTATGACTTTGGCATCTCAGGCTTTAAATGTAACAGCATGAACCTTCCCAAAGAGCTGTACAAAAGCATGTAGCTCCCACGGAAGTGCTAAAGGGAAGCCTTTCCCGAGAGCAGGTCTTTGAGAAGGGTTATTTTATGCATCAGTATTGAGAGGTGGAGGTCTATCTAGCTCGAACTTCATTGTTTATTGTGCATGGTGGGTGCTGCTAGATGCACAGCTCACCTGGTGTGGTAAAAACGTAGGTGCTGGGGCCAGGAGCGTGAGGGAATGCAACTCTCTTGGCTCGTAGGATTTCCAGATTGACACCCCCTGGGGTAATCACTCATCAGCTAGAAATCAAGTGAATGCTGCTCCCTGAAATACGCTGTGAAAACATTATCAAATAGAAAAATATATTAAACCAATCATTATAACAAGAAAAATAAATCATCACAAATCAAAAGGCAGCCAGCTACAAGGACATGGTTTTGTTGTTTTTTTTCTTTATGTATTTCCTACTGAGCTAAGAAATTAAAAAGTTAAAAATGCACTGATGTTGAAATGAACTTTCAGCTTTCAAAAGAATGTGATTAAAACATTTGTTTATCCCACCCACCTCAGCCCTCCCTCTCTTGGGGATTCAAATATTGCAGTCATAAGAACAATTTTAATTTACGTGGGAAATGCGTCTTGACTTTGCCGTATTTGTAACTGGCTGAAGGGAGATCAGACCTACTGCTAACAAGCACCTTTATGGAAAGCTTTCCCTTGTTGACTCTTGTGGGAAAATACTTCAATGTGATCTTTGGGAAATTAAATACACCTTCCCTGCCAGCAGCAGGGTGTCTTTGGGGTAAAGCCTTATTAATGTGTCTATATGTATGATTGAAGTCTTTGGAGTTACTCATGCAAGTGAAGCAAGTGGGATTTTGTCAGCCTCTGACAGCAGTGATCAAGTGGCTGCTCCAGGGAAGGTATCACTAATAGTCACAGTAATTGTCTTAATTTTTCTTGTACTGCCATCAAGGAGCTCTATGGTAAAGCAAAACTTTAAATCAGATAACCATTTGTTAGGAAAAGTCAAATGGAGAAAAACTTAGCTGACATGTCATCCTTCTAGGTTAACCAGTATTCCAGAGACCTAGTGTGAATAAAAATGCAGCTCAGTTCTTTTCTTTTTTTTTTTTCCCAACAAACTGCAAAATGTGCCTTTGTTAAAATCCTTGTTTAAGAGACTAGGTAGAGAAGTGTCAAAGCAATGGAATGAAAGCTGGAATAAAGGAATATAAAGACTAAGATGATGAACCAGAACCAGTTTTTCTTAGGATTCAAGTTTGTAAAATTTGTGATATTTTCTTTGGGCTGCCGTGGGAATGAATATAATAAAAAATCTCTTTTTAAAATGTCAAGATGGGGAAAAAAGTATTCCTGGTCAGCAATAAATCCCCACCACACAAGTATTTTTGATTCTATAGGGAAGACGTTTGAGCTCTTCTCAGAAGAGGCTGTAAATTCAGGACTTGGCCTTTTCGGTGGTTATTTTTGGCAGGATTAACCATCGCCTTGTATTGAACGGCCTCTGCTTAGGTGAGCACCAGCTCCGGAGCTGCCCTGGGCTGCTTAGTGCAGTGAAGCCCCTCGGCACATCCTGGTTCATCCCAGGGTCTAGGCTGGTGCAATAAACAGGCTAGTGCACTTGGATGCAGCATCTGCTATGTGCCCTCTGAGTGTAAAGACAAAGGTTGGCCTAAGCGGGATCTGGTCTCTCATGCTTAGCTTAAGGAAATGCAGAATTTTAGCCTGGCAGTGACACTTGATTCTTTTTAATGCACCTCACTGCAGTTAATTGATTTGAGGTTTCTGGTTTTGACAAGCTCTGACAAACTGCACACTGTTAACAACCTGCACCATGAACACCCACATTATGGCCTCAGCGCAGAAATTACTGAATGACTTTTGCGGTGTGTTCCTCTGGGGGCAGGCGTTTAAACTAAGGGGCTGTTTTGACTCCCTTTAGAGGTCATGAATGAGAGATAGTGGAACAGTTTGCACTGTCCAGAGAGGTTGTGGCAGCTCCTTCAGAGCAGTTTTTGTGGAATTGATTTTGGACATAGATTATTCACGCTTTGAGCAAATGGATGGGCAGGGCCAAGACTGGGCAATCTTCAAAAAGCAATGCAACAGCCTCTATTTTTCTTGAATTAAAATTCCCTATACAAGCTTAATGAGGCCTGGGAGATCCTATCTTTCTGAGGTACATGACCAGTAAATTGACTATATCGCATGGGATGGGATAAAACAGCTCCTGCTAAATTCATAAGTCAGGAGATGCTTCCCAAAGTGTTTGCAACTTACTGCATGTTTGGAGCTGCCTGTATGCCACCTCCACCTGTGTGGCAGTCAAGATATTTAGACCTCTGATTTGTGGACTCCAGAGGTTGTCCGGGGCCCTATTTTAGATGATTCCAGTCTTGCAACCTGCATGTGTATGGGTTCATGTCTGTCGCCACTTGGATGAAGGCATTATCCTGCAGCCTGCTCAAGAACAAGCTTGTACTTTCTCTCTGAAGTTCATGAATTTTTAATTCTGTTCTTTCCTGTTGATATTGGCAAGTATCTATCAGCGAGAACACCCTGTGTGTTTTCATTGCGGCCATCTGTCCTGGTTTTAACAAAATGATTGCATAATCTAAACAGCAGAATCCTTTGAGAGGAGGACAGACACACACAAGTCATGTGGCTGACATGCACAGCAGTGATCCAAATAATTATGGAATCAGAAATAATAATAATAATGTATTAGTTTTCTCAGTGGAAAAGGACTAAACCTTCCAAGGAACAATTAAAAATACAATATGCAATAAAATCACCCAGCCATAGTAAAAATGAGTGTCTTTGACTCCAGAATGCTTATAAAACAAAGGCATCTTGGTGTGTTTTGA